>CM042314.1:13469905-13624905 GCA_023566125.1 Zingel zingel | reverse complement strand
CTCCACCCCTCTCCCCAAGCCACAACCCTTCCCGACGCCCAACTCAGCACAATCATGACAGGCCCATTCCTGATGTATTTTCTCCACTCTCACCTAAATCACCCCCAATGTGTGACCCACATAGCTCATCCAGGACTGAGTCACCTAACGGGGGCCACACATCCACCTACTCACTAGGTAGCCCTGCAAATGAGAGCTGTAGTAATGGCTCATCTGGAGGCCAGCCCAGCCCCCACTTATATGAAATGTCCACTTATGAGACTCCCAACCCCGCCAGTCCCACCAGCCCTCCAGGCCCTTTCTCCCCACCACACCACACAGAGCTGCAGGAGCCAGGGGAGGCCACTGAATGGGAAGTTGGACTTGAATCCTCCCCACCTGAGCGAAGTGCCACCCAGACTGCCTCCTCATCCTCAAATGGCCTGGCTTCCTGGGAGAAAACACCCAGCAGTAATGGCCACCGGCTAGCCTCTGGAGGCCATTGGCCGGCCAAAAAGAGGCTGCTGCCCCCGAGCGACACAGGCGAGTCATGTTCAGAAGATGAAGGACCCTCCACATCCAAGAGAAGCAGGCTGTCATTGCTGGCTCCAGGACTTGGCCCGGCCTCATGTCGCAGCACTGATGCTAAAGCTGCCCCTTACTGGAACCACCTGCTTCCTTCTGCACGGGATCGGCCTAAGGTCAGCACACTCACATACTTTGTTTTTGGAAATGTTCTCTAATTACCGTAAGTTACCAAAACAAGTGCATCAGTTCCAGCAACTGTACTAGCTAATAGCTATCGTTAGCTGTTATGCAACTCGGCTGTAATTACAAGACCGTAACATCTGAGTCGCTACTTTTTGTCACTTTTCGGTTACACTTTACTTGAAGGTATCTACATAAGAGTGACGTGACACTGTGTCATAAACGTTTATAAACAAGTCATAAACGTTTATGACATAACGTTTCTTTTAGTAAGTGTCATTCGTTTTTTGTCATGACAAGTTATGTTTAGGGTTAGGTTAGGGTTAAAACACAACGCCCGGGATGGATGCTGCGAGAGGCACGGGCACCACTGGTTTGATTAAAACACTTTAAAACCTCCTTAAAAAACAAAGTTTGGTTATATAAAAGCTGTTTAAAAGAAGGCCAAATATTAAAGGCAGGTTAAAGGCATACTATATAACTTTTCCCTCTTCGGTCCCCCTACAGGTTGTCTCATTGGAACTACAGCTCGCGCCGCTGTAGTTGTGTATGTGTGTCATGACAGTGTCATGTGTTCATAACAGTGTCATGACACTCTTATGTAGATACCTTCAAGTGTTACCAGTTTTCCAACCCTAATTAACTACCACGAGAAATAAGCTCCAGGTGATTTTATATGCAAAAACCAGGCTTTTAGACCACAAAAACATAGAGACCAGCATATGCGGAGGTTTCTAAAACCTTGAATGCAGAATAAGGAATAGCTGTTCAGAGTCAGTGGTTGATGGAAAGACATCTGTGAGCCTTGACAGTCCTGGAAAAGAGGCTGAGGCATAAATATAGAGAAACTAAAAGAACGAGTAAATGTGAAAGAATTAAGTGATGGCCAGCTCATTATCACGACACACTGGAACAGGCAGAGTAGCTCCAGAATAAAGCCCTTTGAGGGAGGGTCCATTGTTCCCAGACATGAGTGTGCTGTGTCTCTCATACACACAAACACAAACACACACACACACACACACACACACACACACACACACACACACACACACACACACACACACACACACACACGTACATACATCCCGTTTAAAAAAAATGGTTCTGGAAGTGAATTGGCCACTTTTGAACATTGGGAGGCCAGAAAGACGTGTGTGTGTGTGTGTGTGTGTGTGTGTGTGTGTGTGTGTGTGTGTGTGTGTGTGTGTGTGTGTGTGTGTGTGTGTGTGTGTGTGTGTGTGTGTGTGTGTGTGTGTGTGTGTGTGTGTGTGTGTGTGTGTGTGTGTGTGTGTGTGTGTGTGTGTGTGTGTGTGTGTGTGTGTGTGTGTGTGTGTGTGTGTGTGTGTGTGTGTGTGTGTGTGTGTGTGAATGATGACAATAGAGTTCACTGGTTAGGTTTCATACAGTGGTGGGCTCATTGTGACTAGAGGTGTTTAGAGTATGTGTGAGGGAAGCACAGGGAGAAACAGAGACTCAAGGACACAAATTAGGGACCGAGGAGACAGCAAAAGAGCCAGGCTAAACTGTAACGGGTGATATTTCAGTAAATAAAGGTTAGATAAATATATTTAAGAGACACAGAAAGGGGAGACGAGGATATTTCAAAATGCCGTCTGTGGTTTTGATCGAGTGTGACGATGAAACGACAAGCTGACAAAGAGCTCCAAGCTCTGTAGAGAGCCAGTGTAACCAAGTGTTAGCTAATACCAATAGGCTAACCATGAGTAAAAGGTGTTCTGTGAGTAAATGCCCAACAGGTAGCATAGGTTTGGCTAGTGACGAGTCATTTGAGAGTTGGGTGGCCTTTACGATGAATGGCAGCCTGGAAATGGGAAATGTTTATGCGTGTGATGCAACATCCAAAAGTCAGTGCTCAGTAAGTAAGAGGACACCTGAAATACACAATTACACATATAGAGTAAATTATTCTCACATGAACACAGAAACACTAACACACGCCCATTTAATCTTTATTTGAGTATCTTTATTTCTTCTATGTGTATTGAGAATTTTTTTAGCATTTCGAGCAAGTTTCTCATTTGTGAATAGCTATTGGCTGACATAAATCAGGACATTTATAGCGAAAGACAAGTCATAATTTCCTTTTTTTTCCTCTCTTTTTTTCAGACCACCACAGACTGCACAAGATCAGGGAGACGGCTAAAAAGTGGGCTGCGGCTGAAAAGGTGAGTGCTCCATCACATTTCCGACAAAGTTATATAATTGAATTATAAATATAAATATGAAAAAGACTAGCGCTTCTAAAAGGGATTAAGAGAACACTATTTAAACTTCAGCAGGTGCATGGGGTTAGAGTTTAAGAACATGCACACATGTTTATGGATGAGATGCATCCATACACATCAAGTCAACATCTATAAAGAAGGTGGAAGTTTTGAGTGTGAGTTAGTTTTTTTTTGTCTAGGCTTGAATACTCAGACACACTCAGAGGCATGTCACATGTTGGTTAAGACAAAATTAGTGTAATCTTAACCACTAACCACTGGTCTTTGTGTTTGTGGTCATATTCAGTCGGCAGCTGCGCAGCGGCAGACACACAGACACCAGCCGCTCCACACGTTCCAGTTGGCCCTCATCTTCCATCAGCAGATCTCTACTTGGCAACTTTGAGGTACACATTTTAAACATTCTAATAACTTCAGGAGACACAAGTAACTGCAGGTCGGAGATGGTGCTGGTGTCCATGGTCTAGAGGTGTTCCTAATTTTGTGTCCTTCCCATTTACATACTGTACATGTGGGTAAGGAATATAAGAAAGACCTTTCAATATAACGCATTATTACACGGCTTCACATCGGGGTCCTGATCACCCTGTTGGGGTTATATTCGCTATAACGACCGCCTCACTCTACATTATCCCTTACGTACAGCATCACCACCAACCATGATCTCAATGCTAAAACGTATAAATGAATTCTATGACAGTGTCAACAAAAGCACTTGTAAGTCTTGATTCAGTCTTGTTATTGGGACATTAATGAAATGCATAGACATTGTGACTGTCCTGATGCACTGGGCATGTCCGAGTTTAAGTTTATTTATTTGCAAATTTACAAATTGCATTAAAATGATAATGGAAAGTGATGTGCAGGGAGAGGGCAAAAAGCACAAAACTGTATTTATTAATTACAGTTACAGTTATTTATTAAACATTGTATTTAAAAAGGACTTTATGGATGGAATTTCAACAATTTTCACAATACATTGCAAAATATTGGAAAGTTGTTATTTTTGACTGTGCCCTGCATATCTGAATATCGGTGAAAAGAACACAATTGTTGGAGATCTTTGCAGTGCTGAAATATTATTTTATCTGTGTGCAAACAGGCCTACAGTAGCTGTTTTTCGAATGGTTGCAGAGCCTCGTCTGGGATTATAAGAACTAACAGTAAATGCAGAAAATAAGTTAGTGCCAAAATTACATGGTTAAGATATCTATTATATTTGCTTTACTCCTTAGCATAGCTTATTTTAAGACAGGATCACAATATATCACTATTAATATAAGTTAAAACAGGTAACAATGTAATGGTAATAATGTTAGCTCACGATTTAATGCTGTCAAAATATCCTCCGTTTGGCTCACATTGTTGTATATTTTATCACTGTGTTGAACACTGCTTTGGTTTTAATTAAAATAAATACACGCAATGTGTATTTCTATGGATTTTTTTCTGATTCTTTGGCCTAACTTGACTCTGAGTGCAGCAGTAAATGCTTAAGCCCTAAATTAAAAAAGACTATATATTTATTTCTACTTTCTCTGTGTTGTGTTTCAGGAGTCCATACTGAAGGGACGATTCTCCCCGTCAGGCTGGATCGAAGGCTTCACGGCGGAGATCGGTGCCAGTGGCTCCTATTGCCCACAGCACGTAACCCTGCCGGTGCAGGTTACATACTACGACATCTCAGAGCACAGCGCACCCTCACCCTTCCTGGTCAGTGTGTGTGTGTGTGTGCTTGTTTTACTATATTCGTAGGGTCCAAAAACCGGGGAATACAGTATACTTGTGGGGTCTGCACAGCCTTGTGGGGCCAAAATGCTGGACCCCACAAAGTTAAAGGGCTGTTTGAGGGTTAAGACTTGGTTTTAGGATTAGGGTTAGACTTAGGTTATGGTTAGGGTGAGGGTAAGGGTTAAGGTTAGGCATTTAATTGTGATGGTTAAGGTTAGGGTAAGGGGCTAGGGAATGCATTATGTCAATGACGGGTCCCCACAAAGATAGTGAGACTGTGTGTGTGTGTGTGTGTGTGTGTGTGTGTGTGATATTGTGTGTATTAGTGTGCACGCTTAGTCAATCACAAACAATAGGCCAACACTGTTTATTGCACATGGCAGGTAGTGTGTTTGCTCTGACAATATGACAATAATACACTCATTGAAAGAAAAACTATGCAAAATTAGAGATCAGAACAACTACCTAAAACAATAACAGATATAGAATTGGCTTCAACAAGGTTAGAACCAGATGTAAAAAAAATATGTGGCGTGTTTTTCCTTTCCTGCATATATCGTGAAGCCTTTTGTCTGTCCACATCAGCACTGAATACTATATATATATATATATATATATATATATATATATATATATATATATATAACATAAGATCACAAAGTACAAAGCAAGGTAGGACCAGCATTAATATGTGAACAACTTGAGTCCTGCTCACAAGAAATCTTAAACTGCGTCTGTTGTTACACTGGACCATTTGGAAACCAGCTGTTTTCACTTTCCTAGCTTTATGCCTCATGTTGATTTTAAATTGCTGTGTATAAAAGTGATGAATGTGAGGCCTCTTTTGATTCAGTTCTTTGAACTGGTAATTGGCATTTAACATTATATATGTCTCCCTGTGTAGCCGCCTTTGTAACTACGGCATGATGTAGTTATTTTAGATTTCTTTATGTGTGTTTAGCGGTTCTGATGAGGAATTGGTTTTACATGCATAACCTATACAGATGTGTTTAAGTGGATCAAATCAGAAATTGAAATTACTGTTGTAATACTGCTGTCATACTGCTGCTCCCTTTTAGCACATTTCTTCTACATCCTGATCCTGATGTAGAAGTTCACAGCAATTCAAATGTACCAAATAATGAGTTATTTTGCCTTTACAGTGATTGTGTATGCATCTGTGCCTGTGTATGCATGGGTATATGTGAGCTGTAGGTAGGTAGATATACGGTGTATGTAAAGAAGAATTGTGTTGAATTGTTTTGTATTTAACTAAAGGATAAAAATAGAGAAAGGGGGTGGGACTAGAAAAGTTTGTTTATGAACTTCTTCCCACTCCTTTTTGAACATGGGAATTTCTTACTTGAATTACTTATAATAATTTTGGTAGATTATGCTGAGAAGTACATGTCCTTATTTATCTGTCATTTTGATTTTATATATGTATGTATGTATATACTGTGTGTGTGTGTGTGTGTGTATATATATATATATATATATATATATATATAATTTTATTTTTTACATGTTCAAATAAGTAAAGAAATAAAAAAAAAATTGAGGACATTTTAATCAGTGCTGTGTCTCTCTCCCTCACAGGGGGTGATATCCCTTGAGCCTCTTGGAAAGAAAGGATATAGCATACCCAAAGCAGGGACCATTCAAGTGGTAAGTTTGTCTTTTCTTTCATCCTCGTCTCATTCTTTGCTCAGGAAAAGACCATGTTGCCTATGAATCTTTCAGAGATGTCTGACACAGATATATGCCACAATGTTTTAATATTGCGGCATGTTGGTCATGATACCAACATGGAATATGTTGGTGTCATGATATTCATGCTATAAGGGTGCTTGTCATTGCAAGGATGAAACTAACAGCAGTAGTTTATTGGTGGTTTGAATAAAAAACATTACCTCCTGGTCGTATTTTTGCTGTTTGGAATGCTGACTTTGGTCTGACATCTGTTCTCAGACCTTATTTAATCCCAACAAAACTGTGGTGAAGATGTTTCTGGTGACCTACAACTTCGGCGACATGCCCGTTAATCACATGACCTTCCTGCGCCACCGTATCTTCCTGGTGCCTGTAGAGGAGGGGGTTGAGGGGAAAGGCGAGACGTCTCCAGGGGGCGAAGTGCTAGACAGGAAGAAGATTCTCTGCTACCTGATTCATCTCAGGTATGACTGAGATTTCAGCTGTCTGCATTCAATTTTTACACCTGTTGTTTTATTAACACTTGAATGATTACATTCTGTTTTACTAGCTGTGGTGTGATATCTGGAAAAGTACCATAGGATTACAATAATAACTGAAAAAGCTTAATTGAAATATCCCTAATAAGAAACACAGGGGAACTATTCTAGATAATATTATGATGTTACACACTTTAAGTGTGTACACGTAAGTACATAATGCCTTTTTGAAAATGTTTCAATGTTTTTTCTAACACATCTTTTTCGTTCTGACTTTCTTAGATTCCAGAGCTCCAAATCTGGGAAGATCTACTTGCACAATGATATCCGGCTGCTATTCTCCCGCAAATCCATCGAAGTGGACACAGGGATCCCTTATGAGTTGAAATCTTTCACCGAGGTGCCAAGAAACCCTAAATACTCCCCCCGTGTGTGACCCCAGCTTCACCCTTTGGCCCTCCCCAAAGCCAACACAGCCCCTCCTGTGCTTTACGGAGGGAGGAAAACAGACAGACAGACTGCTAGAATGATGGACACAAAACTTGATAAGACTTGATGAGACACACCACATGCACACAAGACACACACGCACGTATGAGACGGTGTCGGTGATAGTAAAAGTCCCCCTTTTATGCCTTTATTCACCATTGAAAATTCAGACAGTCAAAACAAATTGGTGATAGAAAATTTCGATCAAGCAAACATGGCAGTCCTTGTATCTTCCATTTACTGAAAATATGAAACAATATTAGAAATGCTGCCTGTATGCAGTCAAAAGCAGGACTTTTACAACATCTTCATCTGTACAGAGAAAGAAACACACACACACACACACACACACAGATTAACTCAGAAACATACTACACACATCACAGCTGAAACACTTCTGGTGGTGACTCTGAGTTCAGTGTTAACATGCATGCCTTGTGACTTAAACACCTGAATTTTCCTCTAGTGCCGTATCACACTGTCCTTCACTCTGCCTGCCTCATCGGACCAATAATTTCCAAAACTTTCGATTTGACACAAGGCCACAAACAATAAGCACAGCCCTGATTGCAGGATTAAGAACATTGTAACCCCTCCCCCACCCTTTCACACAATAATACACTTTCTGACCAGCAGAGAGGATATGAGCTGAGACACAAACACTAGTGAAAGCCAAGGCTGAAATGGAATTGGCTATCTTGATCAGATGTCTTACCATTTAACGCATGATTTTAAAAAAAAAACACACACTGGCATGATTTGACCAAACTCAGGACAAGTGTTGAGGAATACATTTCTCTTCTTACCATGTCACCTACCATGGTACAGACCACTGTGTACACTTCAAGCCAGGAGGGTCATACCATGATAATGAAAAACAGGGGAATCCAGTTAATTTTATGTAGCCAGACTGAGGGACACTGTGCTGTTTTTTCTTTTTTTAGATTATCTTCAAAGCAGTCTGATGTTGGAGCAGAAAATTAAAAAATAAACAACAAGCTGTAGTATTTTTAATTTATGTTTCGCAAATGTCTTAATAAGCAATATGCTGCACAAAGTAGAGTGTGTTTTTCAGCCGGACAAGCTTTCTCTCTGGAGAGGGGGGGGGGGGGGGGGGGACAGAGATTGAAAGCAAAGAATTCAGAGTGAGGGAAGAAATAGGAGGAGGGAGGAATGATGAGGGAGGGAAGGGTGGTGGGGTATTTAATATGGGGGAAAAGTCTATGTATATTTAAAAGAATAAACTCTGCGACTGGCGAGTAGCAACTGTCTTTGTTGTGGTTTTTGATTAAAAAAAACACTGTTTACCTACACTTCCCATAATGCAATTTGATGTATTTCATGAGACCCTCCCTGCCTTATAAACATCCATGCCTATCAAACTCCATACCCCTAGTATGCAATGCAGGCTTTCCGTTAAATTTGAATATAAATGGGCGCCTGGGAAGCTCACCTGGAAGAGCAGGCGCCCAAATGCAGAGGCTCAGTCCTTGACACAGCGGCTCAGGGTTCGAGTCTGACCTGCAGCCATTTGCTGCATCTCTCTACAGCTGTCCTTTCTATTAAAAGTTAAAATGCCCCAAAAAGTGTCCAGAGACACAGGAGCATTATACAACTGTTTTCACATGCTGTGGTACTAACCATTATAAGTAAACTGAACTTCACATGTAAAATTGAAGTGTCCCTTTGAAACTAACAGATTTTTCTTAAGAACTGTTAAAACAGTATTCAAGTCAAATAAATACTTGTGTCAACAGGCTTTTCTAGTTCCACCCGGACTTTAGACAAACCAGAATTATGTGCAGATTGTTTACAAATCATGATGAGAGGAACCTTTAAGCTATGAAGTGCTTCCTCCCCCGGCTTCTACTGCACCACTGAAACTGCTCAGTGACTATACAGACAGACAGACCTGGGTTGTTCTGGGTAGTTCTACAAAATATTAATGTCAAACTGTCTGAATGTCAAGTACAGCATTGCTGGAAATAGAATCCATCCTCATCCTCCTCCCAACAAAACAGCCTGTGATTCCTGAAAATCGCTGTTCACAAATGTCAGAAGAATTTGTTAAAATCAAGATTTAATAAAAAAAAAAGGGATTATAGCCTGGTCCTGATCAAATTTGTTTGACATAGTAAAAATAAATGTTTCCGTTTCTGTAACTGATCTACCTGCAGCTTGCCTCTAGAGCTTTAAGTGTCTTGTGTTGCTTTAAATACATATTGTAAAGCTTACAATGCTGCTCAATAGCATTTAACTTCATTTGGCCCACCTTTGTAAAGTATTATATAATTTAAAAATAACCAAAAACCAAAGGGGCCCATCTTTTTTTTTGTTTTTTTAGGAGAATAAAGATTCAAAATAAATGAACCCACCCACCTCTCTTATCCACCAACCCACACAAACGCACATTATTATTTATTACACACCAGTGTGGTGTTTCCGCAGTTGCTCTAAGGGCTCAGATGGGTGTGACTGACACTGTAAACTTTAACCAGAAGGGAGGGCGCTGGATAAAACCAGCAGTCCCTGAGAGACCTGTGTTTACAGAAGAGCCTGAACCAGAAAGCAAGTAAAGGAGAAGAACCCATGTTCTCATGGATGAACAGCTTTTAATGTTTCTTTTTCTTCCCCCATCTCGTAGCTTTTTTTCTCCCTTTCTTTACATTTCCTTCTTCATTACACATAAATAATATCTAGGCTTAACAGCATTATTGGCAGCATTATCATGAGATGCTTTTGTAAAACGAATTACCTTTTCCAGACGGCTGATTTGACTGGATTTGTAGCTGCCCACTACAGTCACTCAACTTTTGTGACAGCAACACCTGTAATACCAAATGTGGATTTGGCCCATAGGACTGTCTCAAAGGAACCTCTGACCCCTGGTGGCATGAGCCAGTATTGCGGCTCCACATCCAGGCCTGCAATAGGGCAGCAGGCTAAATGTAGATTTTTGATGAAGAGCAGTTTGTCAGTACAAAATTTGCATTTGTCGCAGTTTTCATATAGATGATTTAGCTTCCTTTGTGCTCTGATTGTAATCATGTGTTGCTGTGAACCCTTACATATTAAAGTGCTGATTTCCACATATCCTTGACAGCTGACAAATGTTGCTAATAGTCATTTATCTCAATATGACAATCTTTCTTACTAACAACTTTTATCTTTCTGTATGCCATTACACCACCCAATACGTGCAGAGGACGGTCTTGATCCATTAACTTCTGGATCACAAACCCAGTTAATTTTATATTGCATCATTCTGCTATGGCTCTGCAGTATCTGTCTGCTTCCCTCATGCCCAGACAGTCTGATGACTCAGGGGCAAGACTGTTTACTGCTTCTGGCAGATGGAATCGTTTTGCCACACATACAGTAGATGATGTACTGAATAATACATAATCTGAATAATTAGCATGTCATTATCCCTCATTGATTGTGTGTGACTCACTCTTGCTCAAGCAGAAATGTGCTGTGTTTGATCTTAAAACTTAAAACATACCATCATATGTCAAGATCCTAAAATGTTAATTATGGAAAATGTGATCTTTGCTATGAAAGCAGAAAAAAAAGTCAAGACGAAAGTCAATGTGAAAAATACTGGTATTATTATTCTGCAGAAAGGTACTTTTAAACTATGTATGTGTAAGCAAACAGTTGGTGTACACTTAAAAAACTACAACTGTATTCACAGTATTTCAAATCTAATGATTTGCTTTATTAAAAAAAAATCATCATATTTAAATATATTAATAATTTGAACAAAGATAGAAGAAATAATTGGTGTTGCTGTTTAGTGATGAGCTTTGTTCCATGCTTCCTAAATCCCCTCACTTAATATCATCCATAAACTCATCATGGCCGAGCTGATCAGTGCTCATCGGCTGCAGTTTTTTTTTTTTTAATCCCTGAGCGAGAGCAGTAGGCCTACCTCCCTCCTTCCTCTTCGTCTATATGACGTCACCCAGTGTGTGGGCAGCGCCCTCGATGGCCTGGCTCAGCACTGACAGGTGGTAGTGCACTTTGTCCCAGGCGCTGGACTGTGACTCAGCATTGGCAAAGGCATCAGCCAGACCTGGGAAGGTTGGCTTGCCGGCACTACTTGAGGCCCAGATAACATGCCTGTGTGGCATACAGGGAGGTTAAGAAAGAGTGCTATAACAATGATAGGCAGCTAAACAATTAACAGAGATGTGCTAAGTAACAATCACTGACATTATTCCTTACATTGCATGTAGAGAGGAGTGTAAGAGGGAGTCACAAAGAATAAGAGGGACAGAAAAGACTTTTAAAAGAAACTGAGCTCTGGGGACCCTCAATAATGCGCCAGGCGCGATAAATAAAATGGAGTTTATTGTATAGAATGAATGCTTTACAGGTGTCTTTGTAACAAGACTTAGACTCAGCTATGCTAGCAGCTCTGATTTTCCCCCAGCATTTTCTTACAATGTCCCTTTGCGCCAAACAAGAGGGCCTGTTGACTTTCTATCATTGTGTGTCACAATTCATGTCTGTCGCTATGTGAGTTTTAATGACTGCATGTTGCAGCACCATAATGCCACCAGGAAAAAGTCAGGAGCATTTGTTGTTTGTGGTAAAAAAGTTAACTGATTAATTCCAGTCCTGCAGGAGCATTTTCTATTAACCTTTTAGAGTCAGAAGGTTTTAAGTAATAAAAAAAAACTGTTGGCCTTTACTGGGAGCTCATTCTTCCTATATTCTTTGTATGTATACCTTGTGGCCGTCAAGTATAGCAAACTACTAATGTCAGCTTCTTTAGATTTTGCATACAGCCCTAGAAACCAAAATGCACCCCCCACGGCTACATCTTCATCTTACCTGTATGCATATTTATCTGGGAAGGCCAGAGGGTCCAAGAAAGCTCGGTCCAGCAGCATGAGCTGGTCGTTGATCCTTCTGACTGTCAGAGGCCTTCAGAGAAGAGAGACGGAGAGAGAGGAGGGGATTAACTGGCATTCATTTTTATGTGGATGGCCAAGGAGATAATATGTCTGTATGTTTGTGCTCTTACGTTTCATTTGCCAGGTCTGAACTGCGTATCACCTGGTCCAAATGAGTAGCTGCACTGCGGAAGCTGGCCACTGCACGTTTTAGTGGTTCTGAAACGAGACACAGATCAGCTGTGCAGCCTCCCGACAAAGATTTCACCCTCTCTAATCCTCTGTGACCGCTGATGCAGCTTCTGTTGTTTGTTCTGTTCTTTAGTGCAGCCTGAAATATTTTTTTTTTGCAGTTATGTCTACAGGTTTTACTGCTACAGAGAGCAGTTTGGTTAATGCAGGTTCCAGTCAGAGACATTGTCGATCTTAGGTCCAACAATTAGACGTAATGCAGTAAGTCAAATGATTATTCAAGCTGCCTTTGCCAAACCATAAAAACATTCACTGCCTTATTTTAAAATGACACATTCTTGCATTTTCATTGTTGAGAAACCCAGATGAAATGCATTTACCTGCATAATATTTCTATTAGTGTGTGTTGTGTACTGAAATGTTCCCCTCCATCACTGAATAATCCTGTGCTTACCCATGGAGATATTCCTTTCTTGCAGTGTATGCTGATATAGAGTCACTGCTGTGTTGAGGTAGTCCTCCAGAGTCTCAGCATAGTCACTGCAGTTTAATGGCACTAGCAGGCTGTCAGCCAATCGGATCAGGACGTTTCCTGCCGTCCTGGCAATGGCCTGGTGACTGACGAACCCTAAGAGGAGGAAGTGGTAAAATGAGATGTTATACACAAGAGGGATTGTAGGGTGATGTTTTGCTGTTTATTTTTGTCAAATTTGACAACAGAAAATGGACAAATTGAGTAGAAACTGTTTGATTGAAAAATACAAGTTTTTTTTGTTAAAATATACCACATTTTTGAACAATATAACATAAAATAGGCATGATCCGCAGTACAATTACAGAAATAAATGTATTGATTGGTTGTACAAGAGGTAGGTACAACACAAGAAAATCCAACGTGATAATGAGAGAAATGACTGCTCACCAGGATCAATGAACTTTGAAGCATAGTCAAAGGTGTCATATGCTGTGTGGTACGCAGGGTAAATCCGAGCATTTGTTTTACTCTGTATGAAGAAAAATATCCATATGATACGAGTAACATAACATAACATGAGTAAATTAGTTCAATCCAATTCTGACTTCTCCTCAAACACACCCACACCAAAATTAATTTTTTTGTCTTGGGTGACAGCCTGTTTCAAACAAGAAGCAAAATGAGAGAGCTTGAAAGTAAACAGTGCAGCAAGATAGCAAAGTGCCAGAAAATTCAGATCCAGTTGGCAGGAAGAAGGAATGTGTCTTGGACCCAAATAAAGAGTTAAATAAATGACAGTAGACAACAAAATAACAAGGCTTTCATTTGTGGCCACAGTATTGCACCACCGATTAAAGAGATTTGTTGTGCTTGTTGCTGTTGCCTTTCTTGGCCAGAAAATTTATGCGGAAAAATCAAACTGTATTACAGTTGAAGGACTTTTGAAATTACAATTGTTACCATACAAGGTTTCTACAATCTGCATACAGCACCCACATTGTCATCAGACAAAAATCTATTACAGTAAGTCAAAGGAGGCAAGTCTTTCATACCCTGTCGTATGTGTATGAAATGTCCATGGATGTGATTCCCAAGTAATGGACAAAGGCAGCGTAATCACTCCCTGCTCCTGACAGGTATCCCACACTGTCAGAGGACAACAAGAAAACAAGAAGCATCTTTTATTGAGTGTAGGACAGACCTGAAATTTCCATTGAAACACATACAGTATACTTAAATATAAACATGTTCACAATGCTAATCCCTTCACAGCACAGATAATAAATAACATACTGTATAGGTACAACTCTGCAGTTTCAATGCCATGATTTGTTGAATCTTAAAAAAAATAAAAAAAAAAAACAATGTGGGGTTATCCAACAAGTCATGACCACATAATACAGACGAAACGCAACACAAATGTTCATATTATATTCCATGCATTCTGTTGTGGCTGAAAAAATGTACGCTCTTTTTCAGCTGCAACAGTTAGATCCACACATTTATATGCATGAACATCTACCTCTCTGCTGAAGAGCAATTTAACAGTCGCGGTGGGTATGCATTTCTCAATCCGTCTGATCCAGTCAACCAGCTAACCCTATTGTTTCAAATGTCCAATCACAAGCCAAAACATATCCACTACATATTATGAATGAGGCTTCTTGGTCTAGATCAACAATGGGTGAAATACCTTTCATATATAGTTTTGCAAACTTTTAAATAGAGATGGGGGATTTGGCATTAAAAACATCAATCCTTCTCCCAGGATGCAATGCAAGATGTGGAAAAATGTCCGGTGTAACTGTAATTCTTACTTGGGAATGAGTCCATTGGCCTGGCTTGTCCTGTTGGAATATTGAATCCAGTTGTCGTACACAGATGTGGAGTCCAGTCCAGGTGCATCGACCTGGAGAACAAACACACATCATGTGATAGGTTCCTGGTGGTGTGTGGACAATAGTTTTGTTAAAAAATGCTGGAGAGAAACACCTGAACTGACACAACAGCTCACCTGTTTTGCGGCTTTGAAGATGATGTTCTGTAGTGATGGCATCCCAGAAGCCCTGAGAGTGGCGTTGGCTGAGGAGTGGAAGATGAAGGAGTGTTTTGGATTAGTAACACTATTCAAGAACATTCCTACAGACACCTGAAGGCTGAAAAACCAATTTTTATTTACTCCTGACATGTAGTGCAGCAATAGCTTCTTACCAAATACAGCTATATCCACATTAATGTAAGCAACGGTTCGTTCACTGAGCTTGGTGAAGTATTGCTGGAGAAAAGACAAGATCAACATCATATTTGTAAGTCAAGTAAGTTTACAAGCAGTACTTATATACAGGAATATCAATCTAAACTTTGCTAACAATATCCACCATGAAATGTGTGTGTTTTATTGCTAATGAACGCATGACCATATTGCTTGGTGTTATGTCTAATCGTGTGAATTAATTGCAAATCACCTCTGTGTATTCTGCAGACCCAATAAGGCCGAACTCCTCCGCTCCCCAGCTTCCAAAGATAATGGACCTGCGAGGCCTCCATTTGCCTGCCATAGAGAGGAACAGAGATTAACTATTTTTCTCCAGCAATATAAGCCAAAACAATTAGTCACTCATTCAGCTCAAACTGTCCTCACCCTGCTTGACCATCTTGCCCAGCACTCTAGTCAATTCCAGCATGACCGACGTCCCACTGCTGGGGTCGATGGCACCATGAACCCAACTGTCCCTGTGGTTCCCATAGATCACATACCTGTCTGCGGACATAAACACACACAGAGTACAAACACAAAGCAATTAAAAGCTGAAAACAGATGATGTAGAATGTCTGATTAGGACTTTGTCTCTAGTCTCACCTGGCTCAACACTCCCTTTTATAATTCCCATCACATTGGAGGAGTTCTTCTTCTCTTCATAGTTGAAGATGTCGAGTTTCACATCACTGGAAAAGAGGTTCAAATTCAGAAGTATGAAGCAACAAGGAATGGAGACAAATAGATTCCCCACTGCTATACTGCTGTTTCACCTTCAACAGCCAATTCAGAGGTGAAATAAGGTTTGAAAACAAGAGAAAAAAACTTAACAGATGTAATATATAAAATAAAAAATATGATGTTTGATGCTGTTTATTTTAATTAATTTAATCAGGTGCATTGCTCAATACAAAGTCATCCTAGATCAGCTTTAAATGCAGATATTGTCTGAATGTGACTGGTACTTGACTACCTGTTGCTGAAAGCAGATGGATTTCGGAACCCCGGACCACCAAAGTTGTAGGTACAGTTGAATGCTCCCTGCCATTGTGCTGGAGCTGCTTTTCCACCTAGCTCACTGAAATGACCAATTCAAAAACAAGTTAGAATTAGGTTACAACCAACCATTTTGGGCTGTTTTAATCCCACGAGCAGATTTGTCTCATCACATACCAGATCAGTCTGTAGGCATCCTCAAATCCGATTGGTTGAATTGGAATTGGAGGGATCCCTGTGATGTTCTCGACTGGTATTCTATAGGTTTCCTCTGCAAAATAATGTATAATTGTGAAGAATATATAGAAAACTTAAACATTAAAGTAAAACTGACCTGATTTTTTTTATCTTTATGTATGTTTGAAGCTGTGTGTTGTTGTAAATGCCCCTCCTCAGATTGTATTGGAGCCAAAGTGCAGCAGTAGTACACACAATAAAACAGAAAAGTACCATTTCATTACCTTTGGCAGCAAGGTAGGGTGTGAGCATGTCTCCAAATTGACCATTAAAGGAACCTCTCTCCACACCAGAGGGCGGCATGTACCAGGAGTGAGGATACGTCTCATTGATGTCTGACATGAGACCATCGTTGATGTCCAAAGGGTCTGTATAGACAAGCACACCAATGACTCCGTAGGGTGCTGCATTAATGGCCTGGATGAGACACACATGGTATTAAAGAAATGTTAAAGAAATGATTAAAGACTGGGGTTTCCAGGCCTATTTTGCAGCACTGCAAAGTTTTTACATGTGTTGATATTAGTTCTCATTGCTGTAAAGACAAATCTGGCCAAGCAAGGCTACTTTTGTTTAAATTGGTTAGACTGTAAACTTCTGTCTTCCACACACCCTTTACTATCTCAATAAAATGTGTAATTGTAAAGATTAGAGGTGTTGACTGTATAGCACTTGCCAAAACACTCAAAGCTCACTAACTGCTACTTTTGGCAGATTGCTTAACTGTATTAAACATAACCAAACACAAAGGAATAATAAGTCACTTACTTTAGCACCTCTTCCTGCTCCGCCATATCTGGTGATCGCTATAGTTCCTCTAAGGTCCACTGTGTTGTTCAATAGCTGGTAGTCACTTGGTTTCCCCTGGTTGGCGTAAACCAGTTTCCCCTAAACCATCAGAACAGTTGGCCGATAGAAGCAACACAAGTTATGGTGAAGTGATGCCAGGATTATGGTGATCTATTCGTGATCACAAGTTCAGATCCTCGCAGCTGAACCCAGGTTGGGCGGAGGGAAGTTAAACTACACATAGAAAGGACAATATTTGTCTAAGAAATACTGTATATATACTATACATATTTATTCTAAATCTTCTTACAAATCCAATCTAAAACATATCCCTGAGATTTATATCACTAAACTCTTGTGCTGTTATTTGAAACATAATACTGACTAACAAATTACTTTGTTCCTTATCACTGCCTCCTCTTTCATTACAAGCCATATTATGGCTCCTCTGATATAGATGGTGACAGATAGCAACATTACAGATCAACCAGTCTTTGACGCTCAACAGATGGGCTCTTTTTTCAACTCAGTTTACATCATAAAGTGTTATCAGTACCTGATAAGACAAAATGGTTTTAGCCTTGAGGATGCCATATGCCGTTTGTTTTGTGGCACCAGTAATTCACCGGTCATCTGACTTTGACTAAACAATGAAACAGCTAAAAAAAAACAGTATTCCAATTTAATATTCTCTTATGCTTCATATTTCACTTTTTAAGTTCTCACATAAACTAAACATTCCCCCAAGCTCCAGATCTACTCCACTTGACCATTGTTTGAAGTTATATTGCATAGTTTCTGTACCCCGCCATGATGAATTCTAAGTAATGACAACAAAACTGTCGACACGTCCACATGATATAAGCCTTCCGTGATTGCGCACAGCCCCCACCCCTCTTTCACAGCCTTGGTAGCCAAGGAGGACACGGAGGATTAAAAAACATGGACTCTTCAGAAAAGGTAATTGTCTTCACTCGAGTTTCTGCGCGCAAAAGTCGCCGGACGACACAATCTTCTGAACGTAGCCATACTAAGATACATAGAAAGTTGTGTGGAGCTGATAGTCTTAATTAGCTTTGTAGCAACTCATCTGGCAATGGCTTGAATGTAACGGACGTTCATTAATATCAAAAAGTTACGCACTAAAGCTTTAAAGCAGTAAAATGTCACTTACAGTATCTGTCCTCTCCCAGAATACATAAGAAGTTAATAAAGGAGCCTAAAAGGTTATCAGCTTGTTAAGTTGTTTGAGACAGGAATGTGACCACATGTGATTTGTATAGTGTCAGTGAGTTATTTCCCTGAAATGATGCATGCTTCATTTAAATGGGATGCCCCACAGACTATCTATAATTGTATCTGTCCACTTATCTGTTAATCCATGAACTGGATGTGCAATAAAATACTGGATGCTTCTTCTGTTACTATGACAACTAGCCTTCTTTGAGAGGGAGTCTTCTTTTTCGGAAACACATTACATAACCCAAAAGGGGGGAAATCAATATTTGGTGTTAAAGTTAATATGCCGAGGACATCATATTAACTTTCCTAACATCAAGTAAGGACTTTGAAAATTATATGCAGCATTTTGAGGTTAAAATGACTTGGAAGCTTTGGGAACATACAGTAATGAAGACAGTTCTATTATACCCATTAAATGCATTCATTGTAGGAGGTTGGTGTCCAAGTAAAAAAAAACTAAAAATCTAGAATATTTGGAATCCTTTGGAGTATTTAAAAGTAAAACATTGTACGTAAAAACTTGTCTGTCATAGGTCATAGGTATTTTCATGATTTCATGAGCAGCAGCTCCGCGGCGCGTGAAGATGACATAGTATTAAGAGCGACAACGGTGGCGAGTAGTATTAAAGGCCAAAATTCCGTATGGGGATGCTGGTTGGGGCGGTTGGGTCAAACAACACAGGACTTTCACCCCGAAGAAGAGGGTTTGTGTCCTATGTGTCACTGAAATGTGCATTTTATAACCCCACCTGCAATCTTTTCCTAAACCCAACTGTTGCGGTATTATTTTCCTAAACCCAACTGTCGCGTTCTTCTTTTCCTAAACCCAACTGTCCCATTCTTGTCCCGCGTGTCACGTAAACGCACCTTTTTATAAGCTCTGCTTGCTGCCAACAAGGGGCAGGTAATATTGATAAAGCAACTACCTTGGACATTCTGAAGGATCAGGGATCTTTAAGGGATATTTAAAGAGAATTTCAGCTTTTTACCTTTGGGTGTCCAGCAGGGGAATATGCTGCGTATGGCTGAACGACCTCAGGATCATCTTGGTCTGAAGTATAAGTCTTCTCTTTTTCTCTGGCAGTGTACAGCACCTCATCAGACGGGCTCACTGAAATGAACAACTCATGGTGACTAGTGCCAGCTTTCACTGCAGTAAATCATAAAGCACAACACTTAAGTAGGCCTGAAGCCTATTGACTCACTCCATCTTATAATGTAATATGATATTTGGAGTTTCTGTGAATTCACTGTGTTAGACCTGTTAATTACAGTTTATTCCTGAACTTCCTTAAACTGTAGTCAAAGTATAATTTGATTAAGACCAGTGAATTCCAACATTTAAAAAACATGCTGTCTGGAGAGGGATGGGGTGACTGTCCCCACTTTCATTCCAACACATTTAACAACCTGTTGACTCACCTACAGTGACCTTGTTGGGCTTCTTGGGGTCAGGGAAGGACAGGTAGACCATGTACTCCTCTCTCCAAGCCTGGTCCAGACCGGTTTCAGGGTCCTGCCATCTCTTTAGCATTAACTGCACTGTCTGCTCGTCTCCCGCTGTGGTGGCCATATGGGGCACTTTGGTCAACTCCCTGTGGAGAAAGATCAGGAAAAAAAGGTTTGATCCAGTAATGTTTTGGATAATCTACTGTCTAAAACCTCAAAGGCTTATAAGGAATTTAAAATAGTTTCTTAGTGAAACCCCAACAGGAACCTTCAGGAATACTACTGCATCTACGGAAACACTTAATGATGCTAAATAAATCCCATGATCTCATAAGAATGTCTATGAGCCTTCAGGTTTTTTTTGGGACTAGAACATTTTGATGTGTAAACCAAATACAAGTTACTAGTTGGGGTGGGAAAAAAAAAAAGATACAGCATAATATTTTCCGTGGCAATACTGTATCGATACACAGACGCCAATCATCGATCTGTTGTTATATATGTGTTGGTCAGTTTTTCTGCTTGACAATCCCATTTGGCAGCAATAAAATTGAAATGAGACAAACAAATGTAGCTTATAATGTATTTTATATAAAATAGATGTTGACAAGGTTTCCTTTTGGGGACATCATTTAAAATCATTAAAAATATTTGAAGTTGGACAAAAGGTAATAAATTCACAGAATATCACAATATGTTTAAAATTACAGTAACATCATATTGTGACATAAGTATCATGATGATATCGTATCGTGAGGCCTCTGGTGATTGACACCCCTAGTTACTAGCTGCTTCTGTTTTTTATAACCAACATAATCAAATTTTTATCATTCAGCAACTGACCTGAGGTTTTCCTGAATCTGGATGTTGTCCACCTCAGACAAGAACTTCTCAATGAGACTCTCGTCCACATCCTTTGCCACGTCCTTCACCCAGGACGGTGCCGAGCTCTTGGTGATACCAAAGTGGCCGATTAGGATACCTGCAGTCAGTACGGCAGCACCGCACAGAATGCCAATCAACACCTGCTTTATCATTCTCCTTCCTGGAATAAGGTCTTTTAAAAAATACTTGTATTAATTGCTTATGAATCTAGGCTTGTGTAAGAGGAAATCCTCGCATCTGACTCCCAAATGATCACTGCAACACCAGTGCAGCTGCTGAAGTGATCTCCCATAAGAAAGATACAGGCTCATTGTAAAGTTTACTTATCAATGTTTGCAGATGGGATGGACTTTATCCCTTTGTCTATGTGTGTGTGTGTGTGTGTGTGTGTGTGTGTGTGTGTGTGTGTGTGTGTAATATAATATGAAATTCATGAGTGTGATGTAATGTGCGAGGTAATTTTCAGCAGTGCCTCATTCATTTTGTTCCAACCTTATATCCTCACAAGTTTCTAAAGGGAAATTATGATTTGAAAAGTGATTTCTGGACTTCTTTAGGATGCAAAAGTCAACAAAGGATTAAGGATGAAAGACTTGACATGTTTTAACAAAGCTTAAATAGATTAGATTAAACTGAATAAAATGCTGAAAGGTAACATTAAGAAGTCCTCTTATTGGCTTCATTATACTTTGAACATAAGAAAAAGTGATAATGTCTTAGCACTCAAAGATGGGGCAATGGGGTTTGACATGATGAAGACTGTTCCCCATTCTATTAATAGTCAGTTAATTTATTGACTTAATTATAACAAAATAAACATATAAAATAACTTCATACCATCAAATATAAACATCATGTTCCAACAATATTGTATGTACATTAACTACAATTTTGTCAGCACATAAGTAAAAATACCTAACATAGTTTAGTTTAAGTACTCTTTCAGGCAATGTATGCAAACCAACTAAGACTTGTCTGTGCCCATAAATAAAGAACTAAGATAATTTGAGTTGCTGAAATATTCATGGATCTTGTGAGTCTAAGGACATATTATTACATCTGTCATTCTGTATACCAATGCCACATGTACACAATCTTTGTTAGGGCGGCATACAGTACGCCTTCGACTTTCTAGTTTCTAGTTTGGTGCTTTGAAAAATAATCTTGAAAGAATCAAATCAGTTCAGTGTAGTTATTCCAGGATGTCTTGGACTGATTTAGAAAATGTTTTGGGACTGTAAACCTTTTTTAAACCGTTTTATTTAGAGAACAACATCATGACAAGAGTTGCATTTGTTATTCAGTTGTTGTTGTTGTTGTTTATTACTCGAGTAATATGCATTAATTAAAATAGTCAAACTCCAACACATTTTATTTTATCGTTACTTTAAATGTTACAGCACTATGTAAAATCCCAATCAGTTAAGATAATCATCAGTTCATTTTAGTTGACTACATGATTATAAGTGTAAGACAATGTTAATAGTTTGCTATGTTGTCATGTAAACCTTTAAACTCACATTCCTCTGTGTCTTTTTTATTGTAAATTTCTATCTTCAGTACAAGTTCCAGTTACACTTAACTTGAAGGTATCTACATAAGAGTGACATGGCACTGTCGTGAACGTGTCATAAACATTATAAACAAGTCATAAACATTTATGACGTAACGCTTCTTTTAGTAAGTGTCATTCGGTTTTTGCCATGACAAGTTATGGTTATGGTTAGGATTCATGTGTCATGTGTTCATGACAGTGTCATGTCACTCTTATGTAGATACCTTCAAATAAAAAGTTACCTAAGTTCCTCATCATATGACTTGGCTTCAGGGTCCTTTTAAAGCCGTGGAATTTATGAAGCGTTTTATTTATTTTTTATCTTGTAGAAATCTTTTGTACACATTTTTACAACTGATTTTTTTAGATCAGTCAGCCAGTATTCTTTGGATACAGAGAGTATAGTATCAGTCACAGACAGTATGTGTGTTTTGCTGATGATCACTGTGCACAGGGCGTGATTATGGGACAGTTGAATTTAGAAGAAAACTTTTGACTACTTTTGCAATAAATCCTTCTATTGGAAAAAATAACAAATAATTGTCAGTTCAGTTTATTCACCTCAATTCAAATAATTTTAGCTAGTACCGTAAAACGTATTTATAACACCTTCGACCTTCATCAGATATAAAATTGCAGAAAGCAAAAAGAAACAGAAATGACCGTTTATGAAAGCAATGGCACACTCTAGTGGTGAAATATATAACAACACGGAACTTCCTGTTCAAGGTAGTTTCCTTCTATTTCCTACTGTAATATATTGTTGCTCTTGTTTGGCACGCATTTGTAACCATGCTGGACTAATAGCTAACAGTAATGTTTAGAAAATGTGTTGCGGGCCGAATGTTAATGTTAATGTTAATGCGGGCCGAATGTCTTTATAATAAACAAGAATACTTCCTGGACTGTCTGTAAGCTGCAGACATGGAAATACGTTCTGAAAAACAAAAACAAAAACATTTTACGTCGAATCTACAGTCCTGCAGGTCACTAAATGACCATAACTGATATTTCCTGTGGTTTCTCCCAGCATGCAACTCTTCCTTCATCTGTTTCACTTTCACTCTTGAATTATTTGTGGTAAAACGGTGCGCGACGACACGGTAAGTTGACCATTTTTTACAAGCTACATTATACAAATGGTTACTGTTGAGAATGGAAGCTCATAGACATAGACGATATAACGCCTCGTTTTTTGTTACATTCTTTTTTTTACGTTAGAGATATGTGAATCGTGGCCATACATAATGGACATTTGTGTGAAATTGAAAGTGTTGCACTTCCATCTCACATGTGTGTGCGTTGTCATTATCTTATTCACTGTGCGTTTGCGTGGCAGTAAAAAAAGCAGCAGGGGTTGTAGCCGATTCCGTGGTCTGTCCCGGGACCATGGTCTCTGGCAGGGACCAGTGGTTACTGCCACTAGGGGCGCTAGAGACACTGGTCGCGACCAGCTCATCAGTGGTCGCGACCAGTTGCTCTGTGGCACGGACCATGGTCTCTGGCAGGGACCAGTGGTCACAACCACTAGGGGCGCTAGAGACACTGGTCACGACCAGCTCCTCAGTGGTCTGCCCTGTGGTCCCTGTGGTCTGTGAAGCGGCTTTAGTATTTTCTCCCCTTTCCTGTCGTTTTGGCAGCACTGTTAGCTGGATAAATGTCAGCAATCAAAATCTTTTGTCTATAAAATACACTAAATCAGATATATTGTGATTATTATTGTTATTATTATTGATTATGAAGATCCGTGTGGTCAGGACCAGCTGGTCTCTGGCACGGAACAGCTGCTGGTCTCTGGCACAGACCAGTGGTCACAACCACTAGGCGTGCTAAATACACTGGTCACGACTAGTGGCACAGCGGTCATGACCAGCTTCTTACTGGCACAAATAGTCCAGGCAAAGTAGCGTTTTACAACAGACTAATTGTAAAATATTTTCAGCAGGGGTTGTAGCCAATTCCGTGGTCTGGCACAGACCAGTGGTCACAACCACTAGGGGCGCTAGAGACACTGGTCGCGACCAGCTCCTCAGTGGTCTGCCCTGTGGTCCCTGTTGTCTGTGAAGCGGCTTTAGTATTTTCTCCCCTTTCTTGTCGTTTTGGCAGCACTGTTGGCTGGATAAATGTCAGAGATCATAATCGTTTGTCTATAAAAAACACTATATCAGATGTATTGTGATTATTATTGTTATTATTATTATTATTTTTATACATTTGGGGCTTATATTCAATGACATTTCAGTTAGGCTATTAGTCAAAGACACACAAGATGGCTCAAATCTAAAAAGAGTCTGATCACGTATAGCATATCTCGAAGAATAACAATGAAAACATAATAAAAGTCAAAGATTACTTACACAGATCCTTGGAATGGGCCTGGGAATCAAAGGAATCCAAGAAAAGTATATCCTAGGCCATATTTGCCGCTCTTCGTGGTTTTAGAATGAGCATACGGCATATGATCAATATGATCACACCTGGCATTAAAATTGGAAATGGCTCCTGATTGGCCAGGAACTGAATCACCAACCGTTTCCTTCATTTCATTGGTTTAAAGGCAGTGGCCATGCAGCCATGGCATGATCGAAAAACCAATTGAAAATTAATCTTCAATTCTCTTCAAAAAAAGAGTTAGGGTAAGTGGTCCTGATCATTGATGATGGAAGACACGGGCCTGCATAGTCGATAGTACAACTATGACTAATAATTTAATCATTGGTATTATGATTTCTATTAATAGTAATGATCAATAATATTTTACAGACAAAAGATAAATACTTTTTTTTTTTTTTTTTTTTTACATGTATTCAGCACAGTGTTGCCAACACAATAAGAAAGGGGAGAAGGTGTATTAAATGTACAATAACTACTCCAAAGACCACTCAGTAACTGGTCAAGACAACAGGCAGATGACAAGGACCACAAGACAGACCAGTGTCTTTAGCGCCCCTAGTGGTTGTGACCACTGGTCTGTGCCAGAGAGCAGCTGGTCCTGACCACACGGATCTTCATAATCAATAATAATAACAATAATAATCACAATACATCTGATATAGTGTTTTTTATAGACAAACTATTATGATCTCTGACATTTATCCAGCCAACAGTGCTGCCAAAACGACAAGAAAGGGGAGAAAATACTAATGCCGCTTCACGGACAACAGGGACCACAGGGCAGACCACTGAGGAGCTGGTCGCGACCAGTGTCTCTAGCGCCCCTAGTGGTTGTGACCACTGGTCTGTGCCAGAGACCAGCTGGTCCTGACCACACGGATCTTCATAATCAATAATAATAACAATAATAATCATAATATATCTGATATAGTGTTTTTTATACACAAACGATTATGATCTCTGACATTTATCCAGCCAACAGTGCTGCCAAAACGACAAGAAAGGGGAGAAAATACTAAAGCCGCTTCACAGACCACAGGGACCACAGGGCAGACCACTGAGGAGCTGGTCGCGACCAGTGTCTCTAGCGCCCCTAGTGGTTGTGACCACTGGTCTGTGCCAGAGACCAGCTGGTCCGTGCCACAGAGCAACTGGTCGCGACCACTGATGAGCTGGTCACGACCAGTGTGTTTAGCGCCCCTAGTGGTTGTGACCACTGGTCTGTGCCAGACCACAGAATCGGCTACAACCCCTTCTCAAAAAAAGAGTGTTTAGAAAAGTGAGATACATATTAAAATGTGACACCCATAATAGTGTGATGCTAAATCTGTCATGGGCAATACAGTCAGTGAAGGCTGTTCGCTAAGATATATGTATCAACAGTTCCTCAGGAAGTCAGTTTTGTTATTCAAATAACATTTGAAAAAAATATACAATAAAGCTTTTTTTCTGAACATAATCATGCATTTGTATGATTACAGGTGGGAGGATTTCTTGCTTTCATTGTCACCATGTTAGCAGCACCTGTCCTGCTGCTGCTGCTGTTGGTTGCCTTTCCTCCCTCATCAGCAGCACAGCTGCCAGGTCACGGTCAGGCCAAGGATGTCCCCATAGCCACCAACGGCCAGCCATTCCCCTGGGACCGCATGAGACTTCCTAAAATCATCTCCCCCTTCCACTATGATTTGACCATCCACCCCAACCTGACTACCCTCCACTTCACTGGCGTTGTTCGTATCCAGCTGGACGTGCATGAAGACACCAGCATCATTGTTCTCCATGCCAAGCAGATGCAGATATCCAATGTGTTGCTCCTTGCTCCTGAGGGTGTGAGGCCTCTCCAGGTGTTGGAGTATCCCCTTTTCCATCAGCTCGCCCTACTGTCGGACTCGGTGCTGACCAAAGGTAGGAGGTATGAAGTTCAGCTGGGGTTCGCTGCCAACTTATCTGACAGCTTTCACGGTTTCTACAAGAGCAGCTACCGCACCAGCAGTGGGGAAGTCCGGTAAGAGCACAAGTACTTATTTGTTTCTTTTAAAGGGAGTTGTATGTAGCATTTTAGCATCACTGAATTAGTAGCGCTTAATTTGGGATTTATATGTACAAGCATTAAAATGAGACCTAAAATGAATATTGGCTGCATTTTCAAATTGCTTTTGGTTGGATATCATGGGTTACTGCTGATGTGATGATGCTGTCTGTCCAGACAAAACTGGAAGCACATGGGTTTGATGGGAAATGTAGTTTTATTTTTTTGAGAAACAGCACTACCAACAGTATCACAAGTAAGAGAGACAGATGCTATCAGTAATGTTAATGAAGATGTCATTTGTTTATGGTGATTATAGGCTACAGCAAATTTGGCAATGATTAATTGATTTTGAAAATGCTACATAGATTATGTTGTGTTAAACATAATCTTACTTTTATTTAACTTTTATTTATTTACATTATTAGGGTTATGGCATCCACGCAGTTTGAAGCCACCTTTGCTCGTGGAGCTTTCCCCTGTTTTGATGAGCCCGCCTTCAAAGCCAAGTTCACCATACGGATTATACGAGAGCCACGCCACATAACCATATCCAACATGCCCAAGGTACACTTGAACATAGCAATATCAACTTGTAAAGTTCAAGTGAGGAATTATAAGAAGTGGTAGACAGAATCAACTCGAGTTTGCCTTCAACCTTTAATTATGAAACACACTAGACAGTCAAGAACCATTCTAATTTTTAAAAAGGTACTTCAGTCGGAACATTCTTTAGATTTAACCAGTTATTGCAACAAATGTAAATACAGTTTAACACATTTAAAATGACCGCCTTGATGTGAGAATGGCTGTGATTGGTGTGTGTCTGATAGGAATGATAATTCAATCAGCGGGCGTATGACTTCCGTGTCTTGCATGAACTAACGCTGAGCTTAATTTTATTCACCGTACACTCTGTTATTGACCTGTTGACCTCTCCTTTCTTTTCTCCATTTTTATCCCTACACACTTGTGTTTCTCAGGTAAAAACAGTGGAGTTGCCAAGCGGTTTGCTTGAGGATCACTTTGACACCAGTGTAAAAATGAGCACTTACCTGGTGGCCTACATTGTGTCTGACTTCCTGTCTGTGAGCAAGACCACCCGGCATGGTGTCCAGGTGAGAAGGACAACAGACGCTGGCCACGCCGTCATTTAGTTCTCTCACTCAGAAACTGCAAACCTAAAAATATTTGTAACCTTTTTTAATTTACAATATTTTGGAGAGACATGTTCAACTGTATATACAGTATACATTTTGAATGGTCATGTAACAACCATGCATCCATGGATAAAACTTACCATATTATTGCTGTAACATTAATACTGAGGAGTTTGCTCTTTCCTGTGATTACCGTCAGATTTCAGTCTACGCTGTAGCTGAGAAGATCAACCAGACAGCTTTTGCGCTGGATGCTGCCATCAAGCTGTTGGACTTTTATGAGGACTATTTTGATATTCCTTACCCGCTTCCCAAACAGGGTTAGTGGCAATGCTTATTATTACCATGTTATTAAGCAACTGGGGTAGCAATATTTCCAGTTATGCAGTATTTATTTTGTAAAAGTGAAGTTTGCTGTTTAAACTTTCAAAGAGCTGACTGAGGTAATCAGAGCTTTATGTTGTAATGTACACATTTTTACTGGACTCAGTTTAAGAAAGGACTTGCCATAGAATCAGCATAAATAACCACCTGTCTACCTCTGTAAACGATTGAAAAAAAGTGTGTCAAAGTCACGATTCTGTGTCTGTTTGGGATCTCTCAATTGTCTGTGGAAATTGTGTGGTTTGCATGGCGAATGTCTGTCCTTTGTGCAGACATCCAGGATCCCATCTTATCTCATGTCCTACAGCTTGGTGTGAGGTCACTTTGACCAAACAGCTTATTTATGTTAATTCAAAAGTGCTCTTTGCCCTGAATAGATAAAACATGTGTCCACTCTTAAATGAACAGAGAAGTTGTAGGAAAAGTTTTTTTAAGACATTAAAACAGCAATATGTATAAAACATCTAAAAAAAAAAGTATTTGTGTTTAGTAGTTTCAGAGCAGAATTGAAGAAACAACTAGTTGGAACTGCGGGTGATGTGAATGTACCATATGTAGTTGTATTTATGTGCTTGTTGTTCCCTGCAGACCTGGCTGCTATCCCTGACTTCCAGTCAGGGGCGATGGAGAACTGGGGGCTGACCACCTACAGAGAGACGGGCCTCCTCTTCGACCCTGACAAGTCCTCAGCTTCAGACAAACTGGGTATCACCAAAGTCATCGCCCATGAACTCGCCCACCAGGTAGCTGGCCTGTAACTTTTTTTGAAAGATAGAAATAATTGTTGAAAAATTGCTTTTATGAGGAGAGGATTGAAGTTGGAAGCAACTGTCTTGTGCTACAAGCTGAGACTAAGTGTCAGCATGTGCAGTAGTTACAGATCTGAACCTCTGAAGATGCATTTGTATGCTAAATACTGTTCTTGCACACAAATCTGTACTTCTTCCTGTCCAGTGGTTTGGGAACCTGGTGACGATGGAGTGGTGGAATGACCTGTGGCTCAATGAGGGTTTTGCCAAGTTCATGGAGTTTATTTCTCTCGACATCACCTACCCAGAGCTGCAAGTGGTGAGAGCCGAGTCCAGCGGCCTGACTTGTATCTTAATTAAGGCCGTTTTATGCTTCTGCGTAGAATCGATGGCATACCCCCGCAGACCCCTCTGCGTCTACGCCGGACCCTACACCGTAGCCTGACATGCACCTCTCGAAAAATTTAACTACATGTCGCAGTGACGCACGTCGCAGCGACGCACGTCGCCCGGCCATGGTTTGGTAGCGTTGCATTTCCCCCGATTCATTTCCTGCTTCTCCTTCTCCATAAACAACATGAAATCAAGAGAGGGTTAACTTTTCCTGGTAAAGATTTTCCACCTTGGTCAGAAAACACAGGAGACACTTTGTTTCTCTCACTATGACTCTAGAGTCAGTACTCGTTCCGAAGCTAATCGCCGTCACTCTCTCACTTCTCCCTCGCTCTAACACCAACTCCCCACACACACATGCCGGCTCGACGCGCACACCAGCGCACACGTATAAACATCAGGCCACTTACGTAGGCTACGGCGAAAGCGCTGCGTGGAGCCTCGTAGAACCATAAAACGGCCTTTAGAGAATGTGATAGCGGTCGCCGGTCAGAGCATACACATCCATTTGATCATCATCTTATCTCCTCCTTCTACTCTCACATTTTGTCCCTCCTCTCTCTTTCTCCCAGGACGACGTCTTTTTGGGGAAATGTTTTGAGGCCATGGAGGTAGACTCCCTCAGCTCCTCTCACCCCGTCTCCACACCCGTGGAAAACCCCACGCAGATCCAGGAGATGTTCGACGATGTTTCATATGACAAGGTCAGCCTCGTTCTGTCAGAGGACCAACCGTGTGGTGTTGATGCACTTGTACTGTATAGTGGAACTGTGCAAACGATTAACTGAGCATAACTCATAATTTGCATGAATGAGTTATTCCTGAACCCAAACTGTGCAGTCGAAAAAATCAACAACAAAAAAATCAATTAATCAGAAAGTATTTGGATTGTTCATTTACAGCATGCCTGTTTCCTTTTTTTCTTTTTCTAAAGGGAGCATGTATTCTGAATATGCTGCGGGATTTCCTGACTCCTGAAGCCTTTGAGATTGGCATCATCCGATACCTCAAGCGCTACAGCTACCAAAACACTGTCAACAGCCACCTGTGGGAGAGCCTAACTAATGTGAGTGAAGTGGTTGAGGGATACATCACAATGGTTGATGTAACGTTAACATTAGAGCTTAAAACAAGTGTTGTTATTGTTCGCCATATACAAGTTTTTGTGGAGGGAATGACGCATCATATGGGACCTAGTGTGTTTGGGATTTAAGGCTGTCCATGTTGGCACGGTTATGATTCTCTCACCCCATCAGATCTGCAGCTCGGATGATCTGGACGAAGGCCGGATGAAACACAAAGAATTCTGCTCCAAGCGTGACCTCCCGTCTGGAGCCTCTGTAAGTGTTTATGCTTTGTAGCAACCAGGTTCAACAAAGCACTTGACTGAACAAACACACTCCAATGAATATAATAACATTAAGGTCAGCCAGTTTTATTTTTATTTTTTTTAATTAAAGGTCCAATGTGTGGGAATTTCTCCCATCTAGCATTGAGATCACATATCGAAATCAACTCTCTCGCACCACGCAGTTCAAAGTACGTATTACACAAGGGGGTAAGCGTCTGTCAACAACCCGTAGATCCTATGGCGCCATTTTGATGCTAACAAGCACTCACCCGACGTTAGCATTCCATTGACTGCCATTCATTTTGACGTCACTTTGACAGCGAATAACTTTACATCTGAAGCGTTTAAAGACTTTATTTGTCTATTGTTTATTTCTAAAGAAACACGACAATGTTGAAAAGGCTCCATTACCTTGTATCTCACGTTATGGCTCTATAGCAGACGTTTTTGTAAAAAATAGGCTAACGATTGTGTCATAACCAAGCGACTTACTGTCGCATAGTAGAGGAATTACCGTATAGTACAGGAGAAGCTTGCAGGCAGTTTCGACTTACATTAGCTGTTTAAGTTTAATTACTAATGTTAACTAGCATTTTAGTTAGCAATAATTAGCCTGTGTCCATGTTATCTCCTAACATATACCTACGCTCTCCGTCTCTGCAAGATTGTGAATGATTGAGATTTCTCTTGGCACAGCTACCAGAAGACTTACAACTTTCAGACAGGTTGCTCAGGGCACATCTACGTCGTCTCTCTCAGTTGGAGGCTGCGCAGTAACGCTCAGCGCTCACCAGAAAAGTGCTTCTAATATCCTTCACTGGTCTCCGTCCAGAGCAACAGGATCTTTTGGTCCAGTTTATATACTGTCTATGGTATTACAGCTACGGTAGTCTTCATGCATCAAAAAGCCGGTCTCTTGCCGTTTTCAATATCCTTTTAATTTTTCTGGGCGAAGAAGAAGATTCCTCTTCCTGAAATTTGGATTTTGAATATGTGTGGTCCTCCATGTTTCCTTCTTCAAACTTGCCGGGGCCGGGAAGCTACGAATTTCAAGATGGCGCATGAATATGGAGCGTCTACCCCAGTTCATGCAAATGCAAATGTTAAATTTCAAGCCAAAAGGAATACTTGGAATTGATGGTGGTGGTAAATATTCATGAAAAAGGACAAGTTTGTGAACGGGAAACACAGATTTTGATAATGAACAACTAAACGCGTTACACACTGGACCTTTAAATTAGATTAAATGGAATTTCATGCATTCCAATTTTATGGTTCCCAGCAGAAATCTTGTTTTCTGTTGATGATTTTAATATTTTACATACATGATACTTTGCTGCTAAGAACTCAAATTCTGTGTTTCTGTATTTCTCAATTGTTGCTATACTCTCATATTGCTGTGCCCCAAATCAGTCACTATTTATGAAGTTAAATCATTTATTGTGCATCTAAATGTGTGTGTGTGTGTGTGTGTGTGTGTGTGTGTGTGTGTGTGTGTGTGTGTGTGTGTGTGTGTGTGTGTGTGTGTGTGTGTGTGTGTGTGTGTGTGCATACGCAGAAATGGTACTCCGGTGATGAGCTGGATGTCAGGGCCATCATGGACACCTGGACGCTGCAGGAGGGCTTCCCGCTGGTCACTGTGGAGGTCAGAGGTCGGGAGGTCAGGCTCAGTCAGGAGCGTTACCTGAAGACAGACGACTACTCCCTCACTGAAGGGTAACATGTCAAATGAATCCAGATTATTTGAGATTAATTGTCAGATAACGTGAGTGTGCATCATCAGTCATACTTTAAAGCCACGGTGTCATTCTCTATACGACCACCAGATTGTGACAAAGGAAGGAATTTCTAAATACTGCACACACTGTGCAAAAATATATCAATTTATTGCCAAATTGCTACATCATTGGTTGCAACTTCTGACTTTTAAAAAAGCAAAACTGCAGTTTTCTAAACGGCTCCTTTTTGGGATGTAAAGTTTAGCTGCATTTAAAGCATGTAGTGACGTTTCAACTTCACTTGCTATAGTTTCAGTAATTGTTACATTGTATTCATTTTTGTATCTTTAAGATTATTTTTTGGGCATTTTTAGGCCTTTATTGACAGGACAGCTGAAGAAATGAAAGGGTAGAGAGAGGGGGAATGACATGCAGCAAAGGGCCGCAGGTCGAAGTCGTACCCAGGTCCGCTGCGTCGAGGAGTAAACCTCTGTATATGGGCGCCCGCTCTACCAACTGAGCTTTCCGGTAGCCCCGTAATTTGTTTTTTTTAAATGATTGTTGTGTGTTGTTAGGTTCCTGTGGCAGATCCCACTGACCTACATGACCAGCGCCTCCAACACCATCCACCGCTTCCTGCTTAAGACAAAGACTGGTGAGTGTGTTGCTCAGTGTGATGAGGTGGTTTTTTATATTGCTATATTTATTATCATTTATCCACATATTGTTCATAAAAGTTTAATTCTACAATTCCTCTTCACTGCAAAACTTGTCTTTACTCCTCCTCCATGCAGATGTCCTGTACCTGCCGGAGGAGGTGGACTGGGTGAAGTTCAATGTGGACATGAGCGGCTACTACATGGTCCACTACGCAGGCGACGGGTGGAACTCCATTATCAAACTGCTGCAACACAATCACACAGCCCTGAGCAGCAACGACCGCGCCAGCCTCATCCACAACGTCTTCCAGCTGGTCAGGTCTGTTTAAAGATCGGAAAATAACAGTTGATTCTGCTGTTTATCCTGCATTGCATTGGGGGGGGGGCATAGTATCGCGATATTTTCCGTGGCAAATTGGGAAAGATTTAAAGTTGGTAATAAAAAAAGGTAATACATTTACATTTAAAATTGCAATAATATTGTATCGTGACATAAATATCGTGATGATATCGTATCATGAGGCCTCCATTGCATAAAAACTACTTTTAGCAAAGGAATCTGATTGGAAGACATTGACAATTACCAGAAATACAAGTAACCTAATACTAACTTTGTGGAAGAAATGGGATTCTTTCTTGCTCAAGGTGGTTTGTGTTTTTGAATATTTAAAATAGCCTACAATTAGCCTGGATGCCAGCCGAAGTTAGTCCCGCCCACAACATTTGAGGTCGGGAAGTTTGGTCTGGACTTGATCCGTTGTGGAGCAACTATGCTCGAACCAGAGCTGTTTGGACCAATCAAATTTTCAGGGCGAGCTTTATACGATGATGGACAGATGATCAACAGTAACGTAATCAACCACGTCACCTCAAATGTTGTGGGTGAGGCTAAGTTCGGCTGGCATTCAGGTTATCGAGTTCTAATCCTAAACGGAGAACTTGTTCATATATGCATTCACCTTTACTATTTCTCTCAAAAATGATGATCATGTTGGTAAGTACTCCGTGTATCCTTAAATTATTTCAATGGAGCAGCATCAGACTCATATTCTGACTAGAATCTGAGTATGACGACATCAGGCTAGCCTACAATTAAATGTTGGCCAAAATGGACAAAAGTGCGGCATGGTGTTGATTTGAAGCCTTTCATGTGTGTTACAGCATAGAGAAGGTGAGGCTGGACACGGCTCTGGAGCTGTCTCTGTACCTGTCCAGAGAGACTGAGATCATGGCTGTGACTCAGGGCTTTGGAGAACTGGTACCTCTCTACAAACTGATGGAGAAGAGAGACATGGCTGCTCTGGAGAACCAGATGAAGGTTAGTGAAGGCAGCATTCATGGCACGTCACAAAACATATTCCTTGTATGTCAGGAAATTCATAAATAATCTTGCATACCAGTCTGTCTTAAAAGTTGAAACTGCTTGAACTCTTAGGTACGTGTCATCAAACTGCTTCAAATGGTTTTTGGGACATTCAAACTTGTCTATGAATGTGATAATTCCAAAATGTCTATTTAAACACCCTAGTTGGTACAAGGTAGTAAGAGCTTTTGCTACCACATAGCTGTGTTTTTTTTCATTACCGCTACATGTGGTCCAGTGAAATATTGTGAAACCATTGGCAGGAATCTGCATGTGTCCAAAAAAAAACGGGGACCCCCAAAACATAGTGCTATTCGAGGTCAAAAACTCCACAAGGAACCTTTTAAACTGCAAGCACTTCTGTGTAGCAAGAAACATATACACTGAGTCATGGTTCCTTGCATACAGTAAGTACTAAAAAAACCTGAAGAACAATGGACTGTGCACATGTTGTATAAGCAGAGTGCTCCTTGTTACTTCTGGCAGTTCAAACAAAGCATTGCTCTCATGCATAGAACCAGAATACTACACATTCAGGAAACATATAGTTGAAACCTTAGTTCTTTTCTTTTGTGAATGATGATAGTTTAGATTTAAAAATATAATATTTAAGGATAGATTTAGGACTGAAACTGACATTATTGCAACATTTCATTCTTTGATTAACTAATGTAAAATGTCCAAAGAAAATGACAAATGCCAATCACAAGTTAACAGATTCTAAAGTCATGTCTTCATATTTGTTTGTTGTAAAAACTGCTTTATATACTGGCTGCATGTGTTTCTCAGGACTACATTGTGGATCTGTTCCGGGGGCTGATTGGTCGGCAGGAGTGGGCTGACTCTGGATCAGTGTCTGAGCGAATGCTGAGGAGCTACCTGCTGCTGTTTGGATGTGTCAGGAACTATGCTCCCTGTGTGACCAAAGCCACCCAGCTCTTTAACAGCTGGAGGGACTCTGACGGCACTATGAGGTCAGTGGTCATGAAATAACACGCCAACATTTCCCTTTACATATTTGTTTGCGATTCTTTCTCACAAATACTGCCTGTATTCAGAGTTTTCAGTATTTATAACCACTTTAAAAGTTTAAAAAAAGATTAAAAGTTTTCAGATAGTTGATACTGAACTGAAAGCCTTCTCTGTTTTTAGCCTCCCTGTTGACATCACCATGGCTGTGTTTGTGATTGGAGCTCGAACACCCGAGGGGTGGGACTTCCTGTTTGAGAAGTACCGCCATTCGATGCAAATGTCTGTAAAGAGCCGCATGAAGACTGCAATGGCCATCAGCCCACTACAGGACAAGCTACAGTGGTGTGTAGATAGAGAGAGAGAGAGAGAGAGAGATAGTGAAAAATCAAGGTCCTAGTAGCTTAAAGATATCACACACAACATATACATACATCATAAACAGGATGATAAAATAACACCCACATGAATAATATGGACATTAAAAGAAAAGATACTAAATAAAAAATCCACATGAATTTACTAAGGGATGTATAAGCATGAGACACTTGCAGTGACAGGGCAGGGACTGAACCTGTGATTCAGTATGCATGGTAAGGTGCTCTATGAGAGTGTGTGTCATGGTGGTAGTGCAAATAAGTCCAATAGTGCAAGGATAAAGTCTAGAACATTATAGCACAGCAGTGCGAGCATTTAGTTTGCCTTTCTTTTTATACTCTCCAACTACTACCAAAACATATATACCTTTCTGCTTGCCCTTATTGTTTATCTTTCTGTCTGCAGGATGATGGAGCAGAGCCTCCACGGTGAGGTGATGAAGACTCAGGACCTCCCAGATGTAATCGTCTCTGTCAGCAAGAACCCCCGTGGCTACAAACTGGCCTGGGACTTCTTCCGAGCCAACTGGCACACCCTGATTAAGAAGTCAGTCAGTCCATCATGCATATGCTACGCATTTCTCTTTCATTTTTACCAAAGTTTTGCAATTTTGTTTAATCCAAGAATGCTTCATGTTAGCACAAATACTTCTTAAATCATGATCCAGTTAAAGCTGCAGTTTAAAATAACTTCAGACAAGTCCTGTAGATATTTAAAGTACATCTAAATTTCAGTATTTAAGCCACCAGTTGGGTGTTTTCGGAGTTCGTCATTTTACTAGACCTTCAAGATTTAAAAAAAAAAATCAGTGACATAGCTTTTTGGAAAAACTCCATATGTTGGCATTTGTTAGTACTGTAGTGTAAATATGTAGAGCCTTAGCATGCTTGTGTTTTTCCATTAATAATTGTGTATTGTGAACATTGTCTCTGTTTTCTTTGCAGATTTGACTTGGGCTCTAGCACCGTATCATACATGGTGACTGGGGTGACCAACCAGTATTCTACCAGGGAGATGTTAGATGAGGTAAGGAAGGCTGTGTCAATACGTTTGGGCTTCCATTACTTCTGTCTGTCTATAGAAAGTGTGTGCTGATGCCCCAAGAACATGGCTTTTTATTTTTTTATGTATCCACTCCTGGGCCTTTGTCCCATTTGTTTTCCTCGTGTCCTAACCTAACCTTTTTTTGCTATATTTTGTTCCTAATTTAAGAAGAAATTTAAAAAAAAACCTCTTATATTGTACTTATTCAAATGAGAAAAATAATGATTAGCAATGAACAGCAGTTTATAAACCGGATTGTTGAGCACTGGTTGTAAAATACAACAGTTTTGTATTTAACATTTTGACTACTTTCAACAGCAAAGGGACATTATACGTAGATAATTATAGTTTGTGTATCTGGATTTGTCACTTAGTAATTGTAGAAACTAAATATTACTTACAGTCTGACTACACAAACGTGGCTGCTTTGGGTTTTAGGCTTGTTTATTACATAAATGCAGATTATTCAAAGTCATGTAAAATGTGGGATATGTTTTTAAGTCTTCCTACTCTGTCCTAGGTGAGAGGCTTCTTCAGCTCTCTGACTGAGGAATCGGGTTCGGAGATGAGATGTATCCGGCAGAGCTACGAGACCATCGAGGATAACATCCGCTGGATGGACACCAACCTTCCTCTGCTGCAGGCCTGGCTGGACAAACGCAGCCACAGAGCCATGCATGAAGATTTATAGCTCCAGAGGAAACAAAAAAAACGTTTAGATTGGACAATCATGTTGCTAAAGGCAGAAACCCCAAGAGGTGTGGATGCAAGTCGAAAAGCTTGAAGCATCTCCTTGAGTCAGACGGGAACTACAAATTTGATGACTTTATATTTTAAAAAAAACAAAATTCAAACAGCCTTGCAGTTCAACTTTGATTTTTACACCAGCGTCCTAACTTACCCTCCCAAAACGTAAAGATAAAAAAACAAAAACCTTTGGGATGCTGTGTCATCTCAGTGCATATTATTAATTACCCCAAACCTGACTGACATGACTTGGCACTTATGCATCAACACTTAGAATTTACTTGTGACTTGCAAAACAATAATTTTCTGCAACCTCTGTAAACTACAGTCTAAAAACTAAGTTATGTTCAATCGAGGTGTTCCTCAGGTTTAAATAGATCGAAGTAATTGTGGATTTCCTTTAAGAACCCTCAAATGGTCTTTAAGATTTAAGTAAGTAAGATTTAAGGAGGTAACTCTGTAAGAAGCACAATGAAAGCTCTCTGCAGGACTCATGACACTGCAACATTTGTGCTCAAAGCTGTCTGTGTGTGTTCGTATGTTTGTTGGGGGGGGGTGTGTTTTTTAATGTGAAGTAGGGGTGGGTGAGTTTTTTACTAGAATTTTCAAGATGTTTAAAGATGAATGCAGTGTTTCCTTTGTGAAGTCTCTGTTTTTGTGAAGTTAATTTTTTATCCGTGCTGCATTATCGCTGCAGAAGGCAACAACATACGGTACAGCAGTGTTTTTCAACCTTTTTTTAACCACGGCACATTTTTTACATTAAAAAAATCCCGCGGCACACCACCAACCAAAAATGTTACAACATGACACATTGTAGCTTAATAAGATCAGAATCTGCATTTTTCCTTTTTAAAAATGTATCCATGGCTGTTGCAGGCTTACATCCTGTCACTGCCACCAGGAGGCAGTAATTCTATTGTCTTAAATCAACAAGGTCATTATTGCGCTATACTGCCACCTACTGACATAGAATAGTGTTTTATTTCTCTGTCAGTCATCACATTGCAGTCACAGATGCGAAAAATTGGCAAATTATTTGCAGTAACTCAATAAAAAATATTTGTTGGACCAATTAAGTAAAATCGGATAATTTCCCACGGCACACAGGACGATCTCTCACGGCACACTAGTGTGCCGCGGCACAGTGGTTGAAAATCACTGCTGTACAGTGTTGTACAAATAGTAAATGTTGTACAAAGGAAAAGTACTGCACATTAGATGTTTAATAAATATTTAACACCTACACCTGAATGAATTCTGAAACAATTGTTTGTAACACAAGTCACCCTAATGCACTTGCTAGAATATTTTTGCCCATTTAAGGGTTGATGAACCTTAATTGACTTAAGTAAACAACTTCAGATCACACTGCTGTAAGAGCAGATCAGATACAGTTTGCTTGGGTTTCCAATACTGGGAACATGAATATGATTTCTGACACCACTGGTCCTTCTTGGTAGCATTTTTAACTTGAATTCTTAAAATTCTCATATAGATGACAAAATAAAGTTTATGATTAGTAATTTGTTGCTAAATGTATTTGGTTTATTCAAGAAAACAGTGTATTTCTTACTTTTATGCAACTGTAAAATCTTCTGTAGGACAGGATTCATAGCAATTCTGTTATTTTGAAAGGACAATATGTGGTGAATTAAATATTGGACCAATAAAGTTACTTTGACTTAATTTCAATTTGTATTCTATGATTTTATCTTAGTAATATTGGTGATCCCTGCATGTTGGGAGTTATGCGGATGTTACCTTTGTACCTTTTCACTCCTCTGATCAGCATGTCATACACTTTGCCAGCAGTAAAGATTAGGTTTCTAGGTTTGTGGGGTCATTTTACAATCATTTGGTTTACCTGTGTTTCTATTCAGTCACACGAACACACGCTTGATAAGTTTTGTCTTTAAAATGAAACCACCAATTTTTAATGCTTTTACATTCCTTTACTTGTCAAGGGGAGTAGGCTACTATTAGCCTGGTCCTACCAGACTCACGTACATTTGATTTGTACAAAGAGTCTGGCCTCTCTCCATTGACAAGTGTTCCTTCCTTGAAGGCGGGTACTCTATTGAAGTTTAAAACTATTGGATCTGCCCAGAGCCACTCTGGATCTGCCATAACCAGTTGCTAACGTTTGGTCGTGACGTATGTCATGCACATGTGCAACAAGAGGGGAGACTGACAACAACTATGGGCTTATATCAAGGGGGTAAGCGTCTCCTCACAACCCGAACCTCCTATGGCGCCATTTTGATGCTAATAAGCACTCACCCCCCGTTAGCATTCCATTTACTGCCATTCATTTTGACGTCACTTTGACAGCGAATACCTTTACATCTGAAGCGTTTAAAGACTTTATTTGTCTACTGTTTATTTCTAAAGAAACACGACAATGTATAAAAGGCTCCATTACCTTGTACCTCACGTTATGGCTCCATAGCAGACTTTTTTTGTAAAAATAGGCTAACGATTGTGTCATAACCACGCAACTTACTGTCACACAGTAGAGGAATTACCGTATAGTACAGGAGAAGCTCGCAGGCAGTTTCGATTTGCATTAGCTGTTTAAGTTTAATTACTAATGTTAACTAGCATTTTAGTTAGTAATAATTAGCTTGTGTCTATGTTATCTCCTTACATATACCTACGCTCTCCGTCTCTGCAAGATTGGGAATGATTGAGATTTCTCTTGGCACATCTACCAGAAGACTTACAACTTTCAGACAGGTTGCTCACGTCACATTTACGTCGTCTCTCTCATTTGGAGGCTGCGCAGTAATGCTCGGCACTCACCGGAAAAGTGCTTCTAACGGCCTTCACTGGTCTCCGTCCAGAGCAACGGGATTGGCTGGTCCATTTTATATAATGTCTATAATGTCTATGGCTTATATTTAGCATTAGGGTCGCTAGAGCTAGCCTTAGCCAACTCCATCACCACTTTTCAGCTCGAAAAAATCAAACTTTTCCCGAACCCCATGGGGAGGAGGGCCACAACATCATGGCCACCAAAAAAAGTCAACAAAGATTGTTCTTGCTTGGGCTTTAACTTCTGGATATTCGGCAGCGTTGCTGCCACAACGGACCAAATGGCTTTGCTCGCATCTTTCTAGTGCACGTCCTCAACGTCATCGTTCTCAGCCACTCCCTCTGTTCGCTGATTGGACCTACAATTATTTGACCTGAGAAAACCTAAGAATATACCGCAAACCATGGATGTATTGCCGCAAACCCAGACGGAGTACTGAAGGGAAATGAAAATTGAGCGGAAGTAAGTAGGAGGGCGGAGCCAGGCTAGGCTACTATTCGACCTGTGACAACATTTGCGTGAGTCTGTAAAAATAACCCCTGATGATGTCATCAGGGGGGTCATCTCGGCTTGGGTTTAAAGACTACACATTTATAACAGAAAGTCTGCATGACAAACAGGTGGAGTTTGTAAGACATGGGTGTTGAGTTGCATTATGGTAAATGTAGGATGCACACTGGGGTTAAAAACTCCGTCTCAATCTTTCAAGTGTCCCAACTTTATGGAAGTGCAATATTAAACGTCTGGAGAACCTCTTTAAAACTGATCTTTAAAACATTGTGTTGAATGAAAGAAAACACTCAATTTAGTCAAAGAAAATCACGTGGATTTACACGTACACGTTTCACTTCTGCTTCCTGTTCTTTCACATGTGATTTTAGGAGGAATAAGTTTATTTGATATAGCACCTTTTACAGATAAAGTCGCAACGTGCTTCACATGACAAACATTTGTTAAAATACAGTACCGTAAATTAGCAAGCAAAAAAATGAAATACCAATGAAAAAAATGAAAAAGAAAATAGGGCAAAGTGCTTTGGTAGCTGTCTGAGATAAAAGATGGAAAATGGGTTCACCTGTTGCTTTGACTCTGGGGGACCAGGATTGACTCTTTGCTCTTGTAAACACAGAGGAACCTCAAGATATAGGTGCGCTTTCTTCAGGAAACAGAAGTTAAGTCTTTTTTCTCTCTCATGCAGGTCATTGTATTTTTAGGAGTTTAATTCTTTCTGGTTAATCTCTATAGAAGTGTTCTGCTCTTCAATAGTTTTAATCTAGTCAATCAATGTGGGTTAACCCTTTCAAACACAAAGTCAACCCTGGTTAAGCCCCAGGTATCAAAGCGGTATATCTTACCTCTCAGCTGAGGCCTTGTGGACCAAGGTAGCTGTTATTTTAAATCTTCTAATGCTGCCATAAATTCTACTGGTGGACTTTTAGCACAAACTAATAAAACACACAGTCCAACTGATAAAACATGCATACATGTATGTATGTGAGCATATATTCATTCACCTGTGTATATGCTAAGAACAAGCTTAAACACTCTTTTGATATTTACTGAGGGTGTTTCAGGGGCTAGTCGCCCACACACACGCACGCTCACACACCCACACCCACACCCACACACACATGCACGCACGTACGTCTCTCTCCCTCTTCCGTACTTTTCCCATTCCCTACTCTCGCCCTTCCCTCCACACACACAGACACACAGACACACACGCACACACACACACACGCACGCACACATACACACACACACACACACACACACACACACACACACACACACACACACACACACACACACACACACACACACACACACACACAAACACACACACACACACTGCCCCCTCATCAGCACACCCACAATAGAAACGGCACTCTGCTCCAGTGAGTTTACCCTCCCAGTTGTACACCTGAGAGGAGTTGTCTCTGGACTGAAGGTAAGAGCCTGAACTTTGTGTTTCTGCTTCCATTTTTCTGCTTGATTACTAAAGCTGATCAAATTTAACCTCATTAGGAAGTATCTCAAACGAGTCAGGAGTCATCTATTTGTTTAGTCAGTATTTACAGACTTTGCCCCTTTTCCAATGTGCTCACTGATCATGTGTTGTGAATGTTGACCTCACCTTGCTTTGGTTTAATAATCTGTTCAGCATATAAAACGTGGCAATGTTAGACCACCTCTAAATATGTAGAGTTTGTTCCCCTGTGAGCACAGATTCAATATCATGTTGAGGACTTGCTCCACACTATGAACGTTCAGGTGGCAAAAGGAAAAAAGTTCAGTCAATTTTGATCAACATTCTTCTTCTTTGTTTAGCTGATGTTACCATATATCTTCGATCAAAACCTGTGATAAACTTTGTTACATAACAGAGCCACAAGTTTCCCTGACAGGAAGACAGGAAATTAAGTAGTAGTTACAACTTGTTAACAGTGACTTGGTTTCACTGTAGGTTAGTAGTACCTGAGGCAGGGGACACATAATAACACTTTTTGGGGTGTTAATCTGAAGCTTTGCAAACCTCTATTTGATATAAATGACATGAGCAGTGATATGTTATTCAGTGTGCTATATGCTGACTGGTGACAGCATGAGGGGACTGTATGCCACTGATTGCCGACATGATCAGTATAATTGTGTTGCTGTCCTTTGAAAACAATGGATCTCCAAGACATCAACTTTTCATGAACTTAGAACAGCCCTCTTTTCAGCTTGGGACAATACATTTTAAATGGTTTACGTAGAGACAGGAGAATATTTTTCTAACCACTTTATATGAAAACATAATAATCAAGGTGGAGATAATGCCTTGCTGTTTAAAACTTTTAAATGTATATATATATATATATATATATATATATATATATATATATATATATATATATATATATATATATATATATATATACATACAGTGAGGAAAATAAGTATTTGAACACCCTGCTATTTTGCAAGTTCTCCCACTTGGAAATCATGGAGGGGTCTGAAATTGTCATCGTAGGTGCATGTCCACTGTGAGAGACATAATCTAAAAAAAAAAAATCCAGAAATCACAATGTATGATTTTTTAACTATTTATTTGTATGATACAGCTGCAAATAAGTATTTCAACACCTGTCTATCAGCTAGAATTCTGACCCTCAAAGACCTGTTAGTCTGCCTTTAAAATGTCCACCTCCACTCCATTTATTATCCTAAATTAGATGTACCTGTTTAAGGTCGTTAGCTGCAAAAAGACACCTGTCCACCCCATACAATCAGTAAGAATCCAACTACTAACATGGCCAAGACCAAAGAGCTGTCCAAAGACACTAGAGACAAAATTGTACACCTCCACAAGGCTGGAAAGGGCTACGGGGAAATTGACAAGCAGCTTGGTGAAAAAAGGTCCACTGTTGGAGCCATCATTAGAAAATGGAAGAAGCTAAACATGACTGTCAATCTCCCTCGGACTGAGGCTCCATGCAAGATCTCACCTCGTGGGGTCTCAATGATCCTAAGAAAGGTGAGAAATCAGCCCGGGATTACACGGGAGGAGCTGGTCAATGACCTGAAAAGAGCTGGGACCACCGTTTCCAAGGTTACTGTTGGTAATACACTAAGACGTCACGGTTTGAAATCATGCATGGCACGGAAGGTTCCCCTGCTTAAACCAGCACATGTCAAGGCCCGTCTTAAGTTTGCCAATGACCATTTGGATGATCCAGAGGAGTCATGGGAGCAAGTCATGTGGTCAGATGAGACCAAAATAGAACTTTTTGGTCATAATTCCACTAACCGTGTTTGGAGGAAGAAGAATGATGAGTAACATCCCAAGAACACCATCCCTACTGTGAAGCATGGGGGTGGTAGCATCATGCTTTGGGGGTGTTCTTCTGCACATGGGACAGGGCGACTGCACTGTATTAAGGAGAGGATGACCGGGGCCATGTATTCCGAGATTTTGGGGAACAACCTCCTTCCCTCAGTTAGAGCATTGGAGATGGGTCGAGGCTGGGTCTTCCAACATGACAATGACCCGAAGCACACAGCCAGGATAACCAAGGAGTGGCTCTGTAAGAAGCATATCAAGGTTCTGGCGTGGCCTAGCCAGTCTCCAGACCTAAACCCAATAGAGAATCTTTGGAGGGAGCTCAAACTCCGTGTTTCTCAGCGACAGCCCAGAAACCTGACTGATCTAGAGAAGATCTGTGTGGAGGAGTGGACCAAACTCCCTCCTGCAGTGTGTGCAAACCTGGTGAAAAACTACAGGAAACGTTTGACCTCTGTAATTGCAAACAAAGGCTACTGTACCAAATATTAACATTGATTTTCTCAGGTGTTCATATACTTATTTGCAGCTGTATCATACAAATAAATAGTTAAAAAATCATACATTGTGATTTCTGGATTATTTTTTTTTAGATTGTCTCTCACAGTGGACATGCACCTACGAATTCAATTTCAGACCCCTCCATGATGTCCAAGTGGGAGAACTTGCAAAATAGCAGGGTGTTCAAATACTTATTTTCCTCACTGTATATATATAATTTTTTGTGGGCATTTTAGGCCTCTATTTATATAGAACAGTTGAAGACATGAAAGGGGAGAGAGAGGGGGAATGACAAGCAGCAAAGGGCTGCAGGGTGGAGTCGAACCTACGGCCGCTGCGTTAAGGAGTAAACGTCTATATATCCCTTGTTTTATATCAGAAAATATGGGACGTAGAAATAAGCGCTGAAAATGTGTGAACCGTTGGTTACTGCAGGACAAAACTTCCAGTGAGAGATGTACTTATATATGTCTAAAATCTGTGGTAGTCACCATTATGGTTGTAGGATGTGCAATATCTGGAAGGGCACTGGTGCAACTTTTTTAATTTGATACCACTTTTGTTCTCTCGACTGCCCAAGACGAATTTCTCCTGTAGGAGACAATAAAGGCTTATCTTATCTTATCTTATCTCTCTGCCTACAAGTAGATACAGGCAATACAATATTCTTGGACCATGGTTTCTTGGACAATTACATTCATGGGTCTTAAGTTCAAAGTATATTTTCCTGTTGTTCAAGGAAGAGAAAAACATGGAAAATGTTCTAGGGCATGACCCACCATAAAGTAGTCCTACAAGGCAAATTAAATAATAAATACTAATGAAGTCTATAAAGTTAAGCAGCTATAAGAGATAACATGTTTTTTTAGATAAGAAAATGTGTAATTGATGGCAAAATCAAAATGTTTCCCCTTCAGGTTCATACTGTGTTTTTCTGACTCCACTTCCATTTTGGTCCATCAAGAGTTTATCCACAGAGTTTTAAGGATGCCAAGTGACTACATTCCCATTCTAGAGTAAGGCACATTTCTTTTCTTTTCTTTGGTGATTAATTCAACCTGTTTTTTCGTTGACATTGGCTTTACTTCCTTATTGGGTGGTCCCAGAGACCCAGAGATTAAATGAGATTGACAACAATTTATTAACCTTATTGAAACAGAAAAGTATTTAAAGTCCTTAGGCTACTCTTTTCTTTACCACAAACTGAGCTTGCGCCATTGGTGAAGGTGGAAAAATATGGAAATGACCATAAAGCCTTTTATTTACACCAAGTAAGGATATATGTCATGTTTTATATGTTACATGAGCAATGTGTTACAAATATAAAAAAAATCTAAAAATTCTTATATTTAATTATATTTTACAGCTAAACATTCCCATTGACACTTCCTTCGTTGCCTCTTCTCTTGCCTCTCTCCACCTTCCCCTGTTTTGCCCCCATCTCCATCTTTCTCATCCTCCTCTCACCCATCTCAACCTCTTTAAGGATCTTCCTGGGCATTATGGGCTTCGGCCTCTCCATCATGTTCTGCACGACCTTCTGCAGGGCATGCTTTCGCTTTAGAGAGGACCAGATAGAGAGGGAGGTGTGGCGACGCACTGACCAGGAGGCGCGCCCTCCTCCCATATTTTTCATCCCCTTCCATGGAAGTTTGTCACGCCAGAACAGCGAAGACCACCCCAGGAGGCCTCGATACAGCCAGGAGCTCCCCACACCACCACAATATAGCAATGATGTCTACTGTGGGCCACCACCTTCCTATAATGAGGTGATAGTACAACAAAACCCCTCAATGACGGACAAAACTGAAAACTTTACTAGTCAGAAACCCCAAATATAATGCAAAAATAATGCATAACAATTCAATTCAACTTTATTGTCATTGACACAATGTGCAGGCACATATGCAACAAAATGTAGGGAAAACATAGCACTGTGTCGGGAGCCGTAGGCCTACGAGCCGCTGCACCCTGCGCACCGCCATTTTTAAAACCATAACGTCAAGCTCAATGTGTATTTCTGGGTATTTAGAATTTTAATCTTGCGTTTCTTTCTTTGTATTTCAGCTGGAATTGAAGCCTGAGGATCTTCCCCCTGCGTACACAGAGTATAGTGTTCCTGTGTATCCTCCACCTCACACAGACATGGTTCATCCACACACACAGTCACAACAATAAGCCAGGACCATCACACTGCCTGTGTGGAAGTTATGGACACTCTTGATTATTGAAATGCCTCATGGGCTTGAGTGAACTGGCGCTGTTGTTTATAATGTTTCAAAGATTATTTTTATTATCAAGCTTGTTTATTTTATTGTGGTAATGAATGCGATGATCTTACCTTACATGTCATTTAGCTAACGCTTTTATCCAAAGCGACTTACAGTTGCTATATATGTCAGAGTTTGCACGAGGAACTAGGGGTTAAGTGTCTTGCTTAGGGGCACATTGGTTGATGTATCACAGCAGGAATTGAACCCAGCTCCCCCACATCAAAGGCATGCATCATATCCACTGCGCCCTCACCGCCCGACACTGTGCCAATGATGGCACAGAGGGGAAAAAAGCTGCAGAAATGGCACCAGGTTTAACGCTACAACACCATGAGTATACAGCATATTCTCTGAGCCACTAAAACACTTAGAAATAGAAATGTGTTTTATTTTACTCTGTATGATGATTGATAAAATGAGATATGTGCACATAATTTTCCTACCTGATATTATCTCCAACAAAGAGGTTTTTCTTTTGGTTTGTTTGCATGTCTGTCTGATGTTTCATTAGTAAAATCACGTTAAAGGTATTAGTGAAATTAATGTGAATTCAAATGTGAAGGTGAATCCAATGGTGCCACTATGTGGCCATTTATAAAGCACTTTATTGTGGTTTGTGCCTCCTGAATCATGAGGAGTGAATGCAGAATTTCCATTAAAAGTTTTCTCACCACTTTTTAACAGTTTATCTATTGTGTTTAATATAATGTAATTTAACCCTTGTGTTGACTTCGGGTCATATTGTTCCGTTTAAATTTTTTGTTTTATATCAGAAAATATTGGATGTAGAAATAAGCGCTGAAAATGTGTAGAAGAAAAATGTAAAAATTTAAAACGTTGGAAAAAGCAAAGACAAATTGTGAAAAAAGGCGTCACAAATGTCAGAAAAAATGTGTTTTTTTCAAGGTTGAAACGAAGACAACACAAGGGATAATATACAGTTAGGAGAGAGAGAGAGAGAGAGAGAGAGAGAGAGAGAGAGAGAGAGAGAGAGAGAGAGAGAGAATCTGTTTTTCTGAAGGGATAGTGAGTGCGTCAGCTCTGGTCACCACTACGTATTTTCTCATCTTTGTTTTTGGTAGTTGTTGTGTTTGATGTAGTTTCATCGTCCATACGACTCTGTGATTTACTTTTGTGCGTGCGTGCGTGCGTGCATGCGTGCGCGTATGTGTGTCTGTGTGTGTGGAGGGAAGGGCGAGAGTAGGGAATGGGAAAAGTACGGAAGAGGGAGAGAGACGTACGTGCGTGCATGTGGGTGTGGGTGTGGGTGTGGGTGTGTGAGCGTGCGTGTGTGTGGGCGACTAGCCCCTGAAACACCCTCAGTAAATATCAAAAGAGTGTTTAAGCTTGTTCTTAGCATATACACAGGTGAATGAATATATGCTCACATACATACATGTATGCATGTTTTATCAGTTGGACTGTGTGTTTTATTAGTTGGACTGTGTGTTTTATTAGTTTGTGCTAAAAGTCCACCAGTAGAATGTATGGCAGCATTAGAAGATTTAAAATAACAGCTACCTTGGTCCACAAGGCCTCAGCTGAGAGGTAAGATATACCGCTTTGACACCTGGGGCTTAACCAGGGTTGACTTTGTGTTTGAAAGGGTTAACCCACATTGATTGACTAGATTAAAACTATTGAAGAGCAGAACACTTCTAGAGAGATTAACCAGAAAGAATAAAACTCCTAAAAATACAATGACCTGCATGAGAGAGAAAAAAGACTTAACTTCTGTTTCCTGAAGAAAGCGCACATATATCTTGAGGTTCCTCTGTGTTTACAAGAGCAAAGAGTCAATCCTGGTCCCCCAGAGTCAAAGCAACAGGTGAACCCATTTTCCATCTTTTATCTCAGACAGCTACCAAAGCACTTTGCCCTATTTTCTTTTTCATTTTTTTCATTGGTATTTCATTTTTTTGCTTGCGAATTTACTGTACTGGATTTTAACAAATGTTTGTCATGTGAAGCACTTTGCGACTTTATCTGTAAAAGGTGCTATATCAAATAAACGTATTCCTGCCTTGGCCTCATGGAGGTACTCCACCATGTTTATTCCAGGCTAAAAAAGAAAGAATACAAGACAACAAGTGAGAGAGTGCGAGTGAGTAAGGACCAAATGTCTACCGACTACTATAGTATAATTAAAATATAGACATTGTGAAGACCATTTTCCTGGTCCTCACTAGAGAAATGATTGTTTTATGATAACGTCTAGTTAGCTTTACAATTTGGAAAAGATTCAGTTTATCTCTAATTCATAAAGTTGAACTGTAATAGTCTACATTTCATTACAAATAACAAAATATTCCAAACATTTTTTGATTAAGTCTTGATGGTTATGGCATATAGCTCACATTACAGAAAAAATTTAAAAAAGGATTCAGACCTCAATTGACCTAAAAAGCCATGAATCGATTAATGATATATCTAGGGCTGAAATGATTCCTCGAATAACTCGAATAATTTGATTACAAAAAATCCTCGATGCAAAATGACTTGCCTCTAAGCTTCGTTAAATCAATGTTACTAACGTTGTATCGCTGACGGACGGTGTTTCCGCTGCTGTCGCACACCAGACACGGCTCAGTCTGCTGCTGGCGACACATGCCAGAGGTAAATAGTGAGGGGCTAAGAGAAGAGACCGGCTGGAGGAAACCACAGGAAGGGTCCAAAGTTTGGAATCAGTTCAAACGTAATTAAAACTAAAACTCTGTACAGTGTGCCTACTGCAAAATCAAACTAGCTTACCACAATAATAGCACAACGTCAGTGCTTTAGCATCTCAACAGAAAACATGGAGTCTAACTTAATCATCCATTCCACGAAGAGGACCGACAAAAGTAAATCACAGAGTCGTATGGACGATGAAACTACATCAAACACAACAACTACCAAAATCAAAGACGAGAAAATACGTAGAGGTGACCACGATCTGAGCTGACACGCTGACTATCCCTTCAGAAAAACAGCTTCTCTCTCTCTCTCTCTCTCTCTCTCTCTCTCTCTCTCTCTCTCTCTCTCTCTCTCTCTCTCTCTCCACGGAGAAACAGCTGATCAACGATCTAATAGCATAAGTGTAACATAGCTGTGTGACATTATAATCAAATATATAAATGAAAATAGGTTAAGTATAACTAATATTTACATATAGGTCTAGTTTTGGTTGTTTAAAAATTAAAAAATTAAAATTAAAAAATTAAAATAAAAAAAAATATCCGATTAATCGATTAATCGATCGATAAAGTGCTAGATTAATCGATTACAAAAAAGAATCGATAGCTGCAGCCCTAGATCTATCATTACAATAAACATGCTCAGAAAATGTGTGCGGCTGACTATGCTATCTGGCCGATAGGCAGCAGGGTTAGGTGGTCAGATAGGTGGGCTGCAATTGCTTTGTAGATTTAATGGATTAAAATACAAAAGTGTCAACCTTCTGATAAATATGTTAATTTCTGCACTCAATACTTTGTTGGTGCCTGTTTTGGAACAAATTACTGCATCAGTGCGGTGTGGTACAGAGGTAATCAACCTGTGGCACTGCTGAGGTGTTCTAGAAGCCCAGGATGCTTTGATAGTGACCAACACGTTGTAATAATTTACATTTAGTATTTTCCGAATACTGTCAGGCTATATTTGATGCCTGTCCCCAAAAGTATAGTAAAACAAACCTGGATATGCATGTGTGCGTGCACACATTCTTGGGCTCAGATATGTTATTAATAAAGATTCCCCTTTAGATGTGCTTGAGGACTTACAGGCTTATGGTCGATGAAGGCCAAGCTGCATTCCTGAATGGTGTGGCAAACCACTTTCGCACCGCGGCCACGGCTAACTTGAAGGTGAAGGTTGAAGGTGGAATCACGGCTGGCTGCCATCTTTAGGAAGACATAGGTGTCAATACGATGTGGAATGGCATACCTGTGATTTTGTCATTCAATATCCAACTAAAATAAAACCCATGCTAACTGTTACGTGCAGTTAATTCCTGCCCTGCAGCTGGTTAGTTTGTAGTTTAGTTAATCCTCCTATTATTGGGCCGGAAGGCAGCAGAGATCTAAGTATTTAAAAGAGTACCGGTGTACAGTCACTGCATTTCTGTGGCAGTAAACGTGTCACACGCACTCTTAACCAACCGTGCTATATTCAGAGTTGTACAAGATATTCAAGGCTGACAATGTTAACATGACAGCAGACAGCAGAGCTGCGCACACACACACACACACACACACACACACACACACACACACACACACACACACAGTCCGTGTATGGAGATTCGACTCCAGTGGGAAAATATGATTCAGAAAGTTGATGGTGCAAGTAAGTAATATAAGCCTAATGGAGTGTAGGAGGTTCAAGGTTCAAGTGAATCAGCAGACCTGATAATCATTCAGCTGTTTGAAAACCTTTTTTACCATCTTCCTGAGTAAGTGGTATCTTAATTGTATTTTTTTTTGTTTTTGGATCTCTGCAAGTTAAAGAAAACAAACCTAAGAGCTTCCTTCACCATGATCTGTTATGGTCCCTACTTAACATACCAAAGAAGGAAGGCTGCACATAGACTTCATTCTTTTTTATTAAAGTGCTCATATTATGCTCATTTTCAGGTTCATAATTGTATTTAGAGGTTGTGCCAGAATAGGTGTATGTGGTTTAATTTTCAGAAAACACCATATATTTGTTGTACTGCACATTGCTGCAGCTCCTCTTTTCACCCTGTGTGTTGAGCACTCTGTTTTAGCTACAGAGTGAGACATCTCACTTCTGTACCATCTTTGTTGGGAGTTGCACATGCGCAGTAAGTACTGCTAGCTTGTCAGTTGCAGAGCATGAGGTTCTATCCATATTTCTTTCTTTTTTTTACTTGTCTCTGTAACTTAGCAGGATTTGTTATGTTTAAAGTCTTTGTGATCATGGACTACAATTTAAAACCTTGTTTTGTGGGTTTTAAGAATACATGACCTCTCCTCAATCATGTGTATTAATGACCCACATGTGGGCAGTTTAAGAGGTCAGTCTTTCCAATAAACTACAAAAAAATCTGAAATCCTGCTGGGAGACAGACAAACAAACTGGGCTGGAAACACAGAGAGACCATTAAAATTTGAGTGCAGGATTAAAAGTTAATTTTGGATGTGGCGTTATTGAGAAAAGGTAGCACATTGTCAGAGTGAGTTCTAGTACTGTACGTTTGAATACTGCTGCTCTGGAAGAGACAAATGGGATCCTGGAATAGATTTAGAGTAAGAAAACCCCCTGAGGGCTGCACAGGCGGAGAGAAGCACAGATAATATAAAAAGAAATGGATGGGATGTTTTTGTGTCTGTGCATGTGAGCATGTCGGTCAAAGAAAAGAGTTTCAGAGCCAGAGAGCTGCTAAAGGTATGTGTTTGTGTATGTATGTCTGTTCTCTGTTGAATGATAGCTGAGCACAGTTGCTTTTATTACCAGATGACCCATCTCTCTCCTTACCTTCCTCCCATTCTCTTTATCCTCCCTCCCCCATGGCTCTGTGATATGAATACACACTAGAGAGCCTCTGGCATTACACTGTCTGATGACGTTCTCAGTGAGTCTTTCCCTGCATTGCTTTTCGTCTGGCTTTCATCACCACTGGGGCTTTGAGTCTTTATTAACAAACTCTTAACTGTGTAGACTTTCAGTCTGTATTTCAATCAGGGGAGACTTCGTTGCAGATATGCAAAAATGTATTGTACATAAGCATAATATGAAATGTACTGAGTCTTTGGGGATTAGACTCCATTGTTTAAAATATTTTAAAGGGGTAGAGAAGCCAGACATATTTCCCCCCCCCCCCCCCCCCCGATGGAGCCTAGACACTGGTGATGGTGGAGAAGGAACCCGGAGACCGAACGAAGGAGCTGTCTGCCGGAAAGGAACTCAGGTTGCTGTGGTTGACGACCAGAGGTGGAAGGTGAGGAGGAGGGTTACACGTTTGCCTGAAAAGACAGCTGATAGCAAGGAGAGAAGACATTTAAAGCAGGATGTCATGCTGTGATTGGATCATGAATTTCATGGCCAGTTGTGGTTGGATTACTGAAAAGTGAACGCCTCTTAACAGCTGAATAGTTTTAGGAAGAGATAGTGGTGATTGAAGTTATTTAGAAGACTTCCTGAAAGAATTTGCGCTGAGTTCCATTTGTTTGGCAAAAGCATTAATGTGTCTGGGAAGGTATGATATGGTATACTAACCCAGGTTAGTATGGTAATGGTTGTTCTAGTATAAGCTGGCCAAGCTAGTTGCTAACTAATTTATGATTATTAAATGATAACTAGAAAATGCATTTCCTGCAGAAAATGTGTGGGAATGCTGAATAGCTGAATTGCTAAAGCTAAACTGGATGAATAGCTTAAATCCATAAGAAGAAGTTGAAGAAGGAAGAACAGTTGAAAAAGTGGAAATCGGTTTAATAAGTATGAATTTCATTAAAAAGTTAAAAGCTTATGCTAAACTGAATTGTTGGCTTTAAAAGTTGAATGACAAAATATGTAGAACATTGTGAGGTCTGAGTATATTTTCTAATTGATAATGACTCACAGAAATATGAAAAAAATTGTATGAAAAATCTTAAAGCTCAAATGCATTGCACTGCACTGCTGAAACATCTGGAAAATTGTCAGAGTTGGAAGCTAAACTGCATAACCTAAATAAGTGAAGAGCTAAAATACATTGTTAGAAAAGCTGGAAGCTGAACTGTAATACTTTTAAAGATTAAAGTTGAAATGAATTACCTGAAAAGGTAATTACCTGAAAAAAGAAATACTTTGTATTATTATCAGACATATACACTGCATAGAATGAAAAAGCATCAATCTAGCTGAGATGAGATGTGAAATATATTGCGTGAAAAGAAGGGGGCTGAACAAGAGGAAAGAGAGGAAAGGGAGAATGAGAGAAGAGAGAGAAGGACAGAAGAGAAGGAGAAAAGATGACAAATGCTGTGAGAAACAGATGAAAATGCAGAAATCTGTAGTATTCAAGTTGACTGTCTGTGAAAGTGTTGTCATGGATACTAATGACCAGTGGCCAGTGTTTGTAAACAGCCTTTGATCTCTGTGATGACATCTCTTTCATGTGTAATCAGTTAACGACCAGAGCACCTGCTGTTAAACTGCCACCTGTGGCATGCTGCAGCTATTCAGAGACACTGAGAGCGAGCTCTCAAATAAAGGCTCAGACTGCAATAGCGATAAGGGGTATCAATCAAATGACGTCATCCTGAGCGCAGAAAGACCTTTGCGAACGTATTAGTATCAAATTTATGTGGATAAACTTAAAAATGTGGGCATATCAGCGATTTAAAAAAGGGGTTCGCTCTGCATTTTGCTCGGAAATGTGGAAGATGTTTAACAGGACAGCGAATGGAGGAAGATTTCGAACTCTTGTCATTTGGAAGGTCACCGAGCCAAAACTATAAGTCATATGGCATAACTGAGCAAATTGGCTGAAACTAAACAAAAATACTTAAGTTTGATGTATAAATTGTGCATGGCAAGTAAATATTGTGGGTGTGAGAGCAATTTATAGAAAAGGGACAAAGATAATTTTTTTAAGGCTCTGTGCTCTGGCGATGACATCATCTACTCTGGCTCACGCAATACACACTCTCTTTAATCGATAAAATTTCCTGAAACAAACACTAAACTTAAACAGCTTTTTCACAAAAACTGTAAAAGATATCAAACTGAAAAGATATTGTCTAATACCTAAAGTTTTTGTGAACAATTTAAAGTTTGAATCACGTCTGTAGGTGAAAGAATGTAGGAGGAGATACATTTTGAAGCAGAAAAGTATTTGAAGGATTTGAAGCATGCTCTCATTGACTTCAATGTTTAAAAAAAAGTGTTAAAAAGCTTAATATTTAAAAAAGTATAAATAGTAGAAAAAAGTTGAAGTCCCATCTTTAGCTGAAAGAGCTGAACATTTTAAAAGTCGAATGGTTTTAATAGTTGAAAGTATGCAGAAGTTACGGAGAACCAAAAAAACGTACGGAAGAGGGACTAAGAAGAAGTTTATAAAGAACAGAATAACAATAGTTGGAATGCTGTTGAACAGCATTCCCACTAATGAGACAAGGAGCTGGTTAAGGTGGAACCATGGCTGGTCCAGGCAATATGCAAACAGCTGGGCAAAACTTTCTTCCTTCCTCAACACAATTGGCGAAACCAACACAGAAATGTTTTGAAGACAGTCTCGTGCATGTGAGATTCCTAGTTGTCTCAAGAATGATTTGCATGATAAGAGATAAAAGTACCCTTCGCTCACATCTAAAATACCGGATTCAGGCAAAAGCTTATTATAAAACCTCAACAATGTTGTTCATCTTAGCAATTGTTGATATCTGATCAACCTTCATCGGCAATCCTTTTCTAAACTAAATTTCCATATTAGGCAGCAGTCGGTGGGACTCAGTAATGTCTGGGGTCATAAGAAATTCATATTGGAATTCTGCAAATAGCAGTAACTTGAAGTACTGAAGTGAATGTCTCTTGTTCTTTTTAAAGTACTTTCTAAATCCGGTTTGAAAAAAGATCTATGTAAATAAGGTTTGCTTGCTGTACTTTGAGACAATATGTAGTCCTCTTTGCAAATAACATTAAGGAATCAAAAACACGCTATGGACCAAAATGTATCTCTAAGGAAAATAATTCTGAAAACCCCAAACCTGAAAATAATTATTTAGGCAATATTTGTATGACTTGTTGTGTGTTACTGTGTTTGCATTGATGGGACAGGGTAGGTAACCATGGAGAGGGGGGTTTGTTGGCGAACAACATTCCAGTGTGTGCCTGACTCCTTGATGAGGAGCAGAGGACGAGGACATGGAAGGGTCAGAGTTCAACCCTAAGAGGTCTGCTGTGTCATCGATAGGAGATTCCTGGGCTGCAGGGAGGGGGCTCTGAGGGGAGATAGGGACGCCAAGAAAAAAAATAAGTGAAGTTGTGGAGGAAGAAAATATAGCCTTCATAACTCTCTCAGGGTACAAGATAAAGGAAGTCATACCGTTTATACAGTATATATTGATATTGATATAACCAGCCACCTGGAAGTCTGCATCAAACAGTGGTTCGCTGGGGTCACGTGACAGCGGCTCCCCGCCCGGGGCAAAATATGAGTATGACTCTCCATCTGATTGATCACTCAGGTCCTCCTGGTCATTCATGGATCCCCCTCCTTGACTGTCTGAGGCATCCTGAGTGCCACTCACATCTACAAATATAAGAAGCTGGTCAGTGGACATTTTAGGCACGATGTTATTTCGTAATCAGTCTGTCTGTCTGTCTGTCTGTCTGTCTGTCTGTGTGTGTGTGTGTGTGTGTGTGTGTGTGTGTGTGTGTGTGTGTGTGTGTGTGTGTGTGTGTGTGTGTGTGTGTGTGTGTGTGTGTGTGTGTGATAACCCAGTTGAGCACAGATAAACATCATGCCTATTTAAAGACGATGATTCTCCTCTGACCAGCTGATAGCAGAAAGTTTTCGAGCACTTGCTGTTTTGCCTGCAGTCTTCAGGAGAAACTCTGAGAGGCCTCAGTGTTATTCTGCATGGATACTACACAGAAAGCACCAGGGGACAGGTGGACTTACTCATTTTTGAAAAACTATTTTGTGTTTCATACTGTATTAAAAGGAGGGTTATCTTCTTCTTATCCTGTAATTTTATTTATTTTTAAAACCTATTGTATATGAAACACGTCTACAGGTTTGTCTGTTTTATTCCATCAGCTGTTGCTTTATATATTTAATGATTCATGTCTGAGTGGATTTGACAAGTGAACAGCCCATATTGAGCAGCAATTTACACCAACCAGCTACCTCTCTAACATCTGTTGGGCTGTATGCAAACCCCATTTGTTTTTCAAATCCATTCACCAGGACCTGACTGCCCACATCGTTATTTGCAAGACTGCTAATTGATTTTCTATAGAACAGCTAAAATTGCTGAAATCATCATTTGACAAGAGTGAAGTAGTTGGGTTTTTCTGGATCTTAAAAAGGCATTTGATACATTAGATCGTTATGTTCTTATTCATAAACTTTCTAATCTTAACTTTTCTGATAAAATGTTACAGTGGTTCAATTCTTATCTGTCCAACTGTGAACAATGTGTTGTTATTAATAATGAGAACTCTTTTTTTTTTTAAGACTAAAACAGGAGTACCATAGGGTTCTGTTCTTGGTCCACTTTTTTTAGCTCATATATTTGTATAAATGACTTACCACAATTGTGTCCGGGAGCAGGTTGTCAGATGTACACAGATGTCAGTCATATACAGTAGGCACCTGGTAGAACAACCCTGTCTGTTTCCACCCAGCTGTCAGATTGTGGTATCTGAATGGCCTATAAGGTTAAAGTCTGTATAAAGCTCAAATGTGCTGAGACATTGTGTTAGTGACCTAAGTTGACCTAATGATTTTTCTCTCAGCAGAGTGATGTGTTGAAGAGAATGTTCTATTTGATTCTGTGAGTTCCTCTTCCACACATCTGCAACACAGCATCGCAACTAAAGATACCACAAGATCATTTACAGTCAATAGCAGCATGGTTTGATAAGTCTTTTAGTCAATGTTAAGAAAACTGTGTTGGTTTGCTTATCTTCCAGGGCTTGGTCCACAATAGAAATTATTGAGTTAAATTTAAAGATTAATGGGCAACATATCAAACAGGTCTTGGCAGTAAAATATCTTGGCCTAATATTAAACTCCCACTTAAAATTTACAAAACACACATTCAGACTTCGAGACTGCCTCCCATGTCATGCTGCAAATAGTTTTATGCTGGCTATGATCTTTTCACTTCTAAGTTGTGTAACCTCTTGGTCACAAGCAGCACCTACAATAACAAAGCCGCTTATGATGATATATACAATCGAGCAATTAAAATTTTGGACAGGAAGCCGATACGATTAGTATCACGCTCAGAAGATAAGATTGTTGATTGTATTTAATTCTGGCACGAGTGGAACACTTTTCTAAACAATTAGCTCAGTCACTGACACTTTATAACTCTTGACTGCACTGACTTTTAGGGTAACCTACAGCACTGGCACTTGTGTGTGTGTGGGGGGGGGGGACCTGACAAACCTGCTTAACTGACTCTACAGCAGCAGCAGCAGCAAATTCTTCTGTGACCCAAGTACACACACGCTCAAGGTATAGAAAGATTGATGAACAGAAAAAGTTCTTGAAGTTAGACCTAAACGAAACACTGAAAACATAGAACACCAGTATTTGGTATTTTCATAAGCATATTTCAACTCTTGAAATATTCAGGAAATATCTTTGAGCTTTAGCTTGAAGAAACCTTTTGAAAAACAAACACACAGTGATTAAGCTAAAAACAAAATCATTTTCCTCCAATCTTGAATGTGTTCTTCATTTCAGTATCACAACTTTTACATTGACCCAACCAAATACATCTGAAGAATTATAGCAGTTCAAGAAATCCCACACTGGTGAGACATAGTATATGGCAATGCAATACAATGATGTAACAGGTAGTTTGAATACCTCGCTGATATGCTCATTTCTGTCCAATGAGTTCACTGAAAAGGAGGAGAACTGGTTTGATAAGGATGTTAGAATAATAACTTCTTAAGGTTACTAACTATAGATTTGAAAGAATATTCTATTTGCAGGCAACAAATAGCAACTTCAATTAAACATGTCTAGGTTAGTTAACATGTTGACATTGCTCTGCTGTAAGTTGACCTACTCAGTACAATGCATCCCACTAGAACATTATGTGATGAGTTATTGATATCTATACAGTAGAATATTTGAAAATAATAATAATAAAAGTTCAAGTTCAATACTTTATTGCCATGTCAATACAGTTGATTGGAATTTGTCTTGGTGCCAATCAGGTTAAAAAAGGAAAAACATACACAGGAACATACAGTACATAAAAGACAATCACATAGACAATCATTCAAACCAGTAAAAAGCTGTAAAGACCTTGGGCTATTGCAACGTCCCATAAAGTGTCTTGTGCAAGTCATATCAAAGAAAGATAGTGAAACAAATACATGTTAAAACGTCACACTCCTGATAGTTTACACCTGAACCAATTTGAAAGTAAAAGTTAACAAGATTAGTGTTTTACATCACAAAACACTGGCTGCTAACAGGAAACAATTCACCAGTTCTACTTCAGTCATTTGCTCAGCAGCAGTTGAGCCTGCTGAAAAATTCAGATTGTAAATCAAATAGACAGAGATAATTGGAATAAGTGGCCTCTGACTGTGTATAACAGTGATACAGACTGACTGCCATTCTGTAACTGAAGCCTCCGAAGTCCGCAAACAGAGACACACACTAGACCAGACATACAAATACAAAAAAACTTAACTCACACCTTCCCTTCACTGCACAACCTATGAAGCATAACATGTTTAGGTAAGTTCAATGTTGCCTTTACACGATTAAGACAATAAGTGACACAATAAAGCATGTATTTCTTCCTTTCTAAATTATGCATGAGTAGCTATGGTTGTACCCAAGGAGTTGGAGACAATGGGTGCTCACACAACTCATGCAGTGCAGGGGGGCGGTGGGCGTTAACACATGTACAAGCTTTCATTCTCTTTATTCGCTGGAGGAGACACATACAATAACAACTATTCTCTGGCTTCATGATTATAATGAATAAAAAAAATGACAGAAGCACACATTGTTTTGTATGAAAGAGTGGCTGTTTGTGTGTTTTCCTCTTGTTGGTTTTCTCTCAAGAATAAGATTTGAATTGAATGCTAGCATGCTTTTATGGTCTGTGTGTTACAAAACTGACTGTAGTAGTGAGAAAAGTAGAGAAGACAAGATAGAATAAAATATGTTAGAGCACGTGCGTCGATGTTGGCATGTGCACGAGTCAAAAAGTTTTTCTAAATTATCCAGAAAAGGGGGTGTGGCACTCTGCAAGCCCACGGACCACTCTCTTTCTCTCTCTTCCCCTGTCTCCGATGTACGCTGATGGAGTGGTTGCATAACATACAGCCAGTAGGTAGCCCAACTCTTTCAGTCATCTCACTGGGCTGTCGTGCACGTGCAAGTGTGTTACGTAGGGGTGTGTATGCGTTCTCTCTGTCTCTCCACGCCCCCCATATTTCATCCCAGTCCCCCCATAGGTTCCATGCAAAGGTAACAGAAAGACTGGAGGCTCTATAAAGATCTACTTTTTTCACTCGGTCTCTCTCTGCTCGTTTCATTTCTTCGGTTTTTCTTCTTTCTATCAGCACACAGCAAAATGCCCAGCAAGAGGAAGAAGAACAAGCGTCGCATGAGGAGGGTGGTAAGTGGTGGCAGGCGCACTTTTCCCCCCTACTAGGTTTTTATTTTCAACACGATCATATCCAAAGTCTATTGGACTTAATGGGAATATGAACTCAAATCAGTTAAGTTAATCTTTTGGAAAATGTCGATAGAAAGTACATTTTGTAGTCTACAGTTTTTGATTGCGGTGGTTGTTTTAAATATAGGCTATGTGTGTCTTTAAAAAATAATAATTTTCCCTTCAAGACAACACCTTGTTTTTGTTAACTTTACCCATAGTGATTGCTGATCAAATTAAGTTTCCTAATAGCAATATCAACAGAAAAGTGACTAAAAATGTTTTCACTTCGTTGTTGTTGTTCTTTTGTGATGCTCTCAACTCCGAGGAGCGCTCCAAGCACCGTGCGTAAAAGATAGAAGTCCGTACCAAAAATAGACTCTGCCATAAGGTAGGCTGCCAGAGACAAAGACCAGTGTTAACTTATTGACTTAACTACCGTTGGCCACGTGCCATGTGCGTTCTCAGCGCGCTCTGGATAAAACGGTAAAAATGCTGGGATAGATATTGCAGGTTTGTTTATTTCTGTGGTTTATTTCTATTGAGCGTAAAAAGTGCCACATTAAAAAAATCAAAACAAAAATATTATATATTGCCCCCATCTCTCATGCACACAGGTACACACTGTGCAGTACATACAGTACTCACTGTCTTCACTGACACTACACTGTTATACTTAATTATTCAATAATTGTAATTATTTAACATACAGTAGCAGCAAGCCAATGACACGATATTTGACAAATGTGACTCCCAACCCCGTCCTCTTTAGCGAACTGGGAGACATTTTACAATATTATACATCCATGTATTCTACTTCTGAACATTCAGTGCCCAAAGAGGAGTGGGGTTGTCAGAGGGGGGAGGGTTGTATAAAGAGTGAGAAGGTAACATGAATGGAGGCTCTATTTTCTAAGAGGGAAAGGTTACTCCACCAAACATTTCTTCCAATCATAATAATTAATAGTTTCAAACAATGCTCCATTATCTAATTTCAACTTCAAATGACCACTTTCCTCACCATTTACATGAAGCTCAGTCCTCCAGCAAGAAAATACTTCTCCCCCGCCCTCCTCAAGCCTCTCTCTGGCTAGTCCCTGACTCTCAGCACCACACAGCACTGTATTTGGTAGTGCGTTGGCTAAAGGAATGTCTTGTATTAGTTTTGCCAGATTGGAGTCTGCACAATCTCTCTGATTCTCTCAGAGACTGCCAGTGATACTCAGATAAAAATGGCCCCTGAAGTCACTTACAGCTGGATGTTATCACCAATTCCCGCTTGAGATATCAGAACACAGGAAGGGAAGGAGCCGCTTAAAGATATAAAGCTGAATGCGCCTCACACATGCCTTTCTGTAAGCACCTACTATAAAGTAGCTGGGCCTCCTTAAATACAGCCTAAGAAACACAATTAACGACTTTGATTAATTGAAATGTATCTATTACTCTGTGGTAGTAATGTTTGGAGCAAGCTATTTGTGGGCAAAGGTAGGGGAGGGGTTGTTTTGACGTTGGCTAGCTGAACAGGCATAGACATTTTACACTAACTGTCTGTGAGCCTAACAAAAGCATTTTTGGGGAGTGATTGAAACCTGATTATAACCTGATTATGATGTGATTAGGCCCACTGTCTGGCCTGCGGGGCACCCATCAGTGCTGCTGACTCGCACAGTTTTCCATTCCCGCTTCACCAGACCTGTCAGTACTGCTTTGATTCAACTAATTAGCTCCCATTATCTAACAAGCTTTGCTAGGCCCACTCCCAGTTGTCCGGCACCTCCCTTTAGTGGTTTGGGCTCCTAAAATCTCCATTAAAGCCTGAGGGGGTTTTATCCGGAGCAGAAAAAAACATGAAGAATGGCATGCCTGGTATTCCTGCAGACAGTGATGTGTAATGAACTGCAGACTGACAACAACATCAGTATCTGAACACGATGAGGGCATCAGTAGCATTTAGACCCCTTGAAGCCACTGTACATTAAGTGTCATAGGGTTTCAAACTTTTTTTCAGATTTCAAACTTTAACAGGATCAGTTGATTGAGAGAAAATATCAATTCAAGTTCCCCTAAACTTATTTAATTGTAGTAATAAACATGTAAAGTACAATTTTCTGCAGCAGAAAAGTCATAGCTGCAAGATGAATGAATGCATGACAAGAAACTTAAAAGTGGGTTTGGTCGGGTTCAGTCTTAATTTTTATCATGTTACACGGGCTCGCGCCAGGCTGCGCGGTAAATGAGCGGTCAGGTGATGCATTTCGATTAGCACGAAAATGGATGCTGAGGAGGTGAAACGGAGGCTGGCCTCTGGAGGACTTATTTTATTTCTTTTGTTCCAACTTCCAAGTGGCCTATAGCCTATGTTAGTCATGAATAAATTATGACTCATTCTTGACAAAAGGCAAAAGAGCTGTGTGTGCACATTTGAATAATGTCGGGCTGTAAACGGGTTCGGGCTTTTAAAAAGCTGTCAATCAAAATGTACTTGTCGGGCTCGGGCCTTGTCCGGCCTGCCTTGTCGGGCCTAACTTTTAAGGCCCGATTAAAGCTCTAGTTCCCACTATAATGACAAGACAACAATCATTAACCCAGACGTTTATGTGTCTGTCCCCCTTGCAGCAGGCCCAGAGGAGAGCCCTTGAAGAGCAGCATGCAGCCAATCCTCAAGTCAAAGCGAGTCCTGGGATCGCAGTGAGTGTGCCTCCTGCAGCAACGCCAAAGAAAGCGGCTAAAGCTCGAGCACCAGCTCCAGCACCAGCTCCAGTAAAGATCCCAGCTCCAGTAAAGATCCCAGAACCAGCTCCAGCACCAGTTCCAGTAAAGATGCCAGCTCCAGTAAAGATCCCAGAACCAGCTCCAGCACCAGTTCAAGTAAAGATCCCAGCTCCAGTAAAGATCCCAGAACCAGCTCCAGCACCAGTTCCAGTAAATATCCCAGCACCAGTTCCAGCACCAGTGAAGATCCCAGCACCAGTTCCAGCACCAGTTCCAGCACCAGTTCCAGTAAAGATCCCAGCACCAGTTCCAGCACCAGCTCCAGTAAAGATCCCAGAGGCTGTTCCCATTGCTGTGCCCATTGTGGAGACCCCCATCATGGAAACACCTATCGTGAAGACCCCCATCGTGGAGACCCCCATCGTGGAAACCCCCATCGTGGAGACCCCCATTGTGGAAACCCCCATCGTGGAGACCCCCATCGTGGAAACCCCCATCGTGGAGACCCCCATTGTGGAAACCCCCATCGTGGAGACCCCCATCGTGAAGACCCCCATTGTGGAGACCCCCATCGTGGAGACCCCCATTGTTGAAACCCCGATCGTGGAGACCCTCAGGGAGACCCCCATCGTGAAGACCCCCATCGTTGAGACCCCCATCGTGGAGACCCCCACCGTGGAGATCCCCATTGTAGAACCAGTTGTACAAGAACCTGTCGCAAAGCCCGTCCCAGTCGAGGTAGCAGCACCAGAGCCTAAGGCTGTGGTCTTGGAGCATACTCCAGCAGAAGTTAAGGTTGAAGTTGCAGCCCCGGTCTCTGAAGAAGAACCAGTCATTGAGACTCCACCAGAGGAGCCCTCTATAGTTGAAGCTGCGATAGTACAAGAGGCGGAACCTATCATTCCTGAAACAGAACCAGTAACAGAGGTAAGAGCTGCTTTGTTTCATACACATGCATACATTTGACCATTTTGTTCGCCCATAGTCAGTAACATTCAGTATTAAATGGACTTTCTGAACCAGTGGAGTCCTATAGCAGTAAAACGTCAAAAGTTAACCAACGAGTACCTGAAGCACTCTCATTAGACAAGATCCCTAATTTTTTTTTAAAGAAAACCACCATGTCAGAGCTATTTATGGAGTGATTATTTAAGGAATGTTTCTAGGTTCCTCTGTGGGTCTGGTGTGAATGCTCCTGAAAGGCTATTTACTGCATGGCTGTAGATTTTAACAGGAGCTTTAGATTATCTTCTTTACATGGGCTGTTTCTGTAAATAGTATGTCAGTGTTAGTTTGAGTTATGTGGACGACCAGTTTCGAGGCTGTTTGCTCAAATAGGATGTGCTGTGGCTGGGCTCCTATGGATGTGCTGTGGCTAGGTTCCTATGGGAGTAAGGAGGTGGAGTTGGTGGGGGGTGAGAGGCAGATGGAACAACATGTTCCATTTAGCAAAGAGGTGGGAAGTAGGGGAGAGAATGCAGGCTACATGACTGGGAGACTTGGCAAATCCATTATAGCAGTCTTTATACATTAGCACCTACATTAAACCATGCCTGTGTCACTAATCATGTGTCTTTCTTTGAAATGTTACTGCTTTTTAAATGATTGGATGAGATTGATGGGTAGCTTGTTCTCTAAAATAGAGTCATACCGGCGGTATAGAGTGGAATTGTCTTCAGTTGAGTTAATGAAGTTAGTGAGTAAGATGAAAAAGCTTGTCATTCCTGTTGTATTTAAATATATATAATATATAATTGCACAAACTCTGTATCTATACTGCATTTTTACTGTGCACAGCACTTTTACCCCTCCAAATCTATCCATTTTCATTTGCAAGAAAAAATGATAATCACTAAGTCTTTGTTGCTTCATACAGACAACATGCATACATTTTGGGAACAGAATGTTCTCTTTCAGCCAGCAGACTGCAGGCTATTTGCAACGGCACACACAAACTGCACACTGCACATACATGCATCTAGCCCCAGTGCATATACACACTTGCAAATGCACACACACAAATCCGTGCTCCCAGTAACTGAGCCACGGCCACATATGGTGCACATGCATGTGCTGACATGTGTGAAAGAAGAAAAGACAGGAGGTGTTATCGGTGGCATGGCTATTTGCTACAACTTCAATGGGTGCTACACTGTTCTCCAGTAATGCTTGGGTCATCCTGTTGAGTTAACTTTTAGTTGGAAGTAATGATTGTCACCCTTAAGCCAAGTATTATGCCCTTCCCACTGAGGTATACAGAACCAATAAAGATGTTATGATTTCAGATGGACTGCCTATCGTAGTTGTTAAGCCATTGCAGTATCCACCCCTCCCTCATTTTGTCCCTCCCTCCCTCCACACCACCCATCACTCTTTTGCCTCCCCTCTTGCCTTGCTTCTTCTCCGCTCCTTCCCTGTGTGCAGATGTGCCAGATTCAGTTCAGATGCTCACAAACACACAGAGACACACATGCACTGTAGCAAAACAGAAAATTAGCAAACTGCAAACATACAGATGCAGGTTAGATGTATTTAATTTGCTTTGTTTTATGAACTTTTCTCAATCTTGACTTTATAAAACTTTGCTCAAATACACCTTATACACTTGTGGCCACAGTCCTGCAAGAAAGTGTTCTTTCTGTGACAACTTGTGTCAGGCTAGAGTTGGTCGCCACTCGGTCAGTTGGTCAATAGACGATCGCATCAGAGCAGGCATAAATGGGGCTTGTATTCAGCTGGCTTTGGAACCAAAGTGAGGTGGCCCCTCCGCTTCTGGTTGTCACTACGGAGACCCAGGTGAGTTTAAACACAGCTTGCACCCAATCTATAGAACTGCTGAATGTGTTGGGTTTTTCTGTGGCCTGAGGCAACGGGTGCGGCTCCTGCTAAGACTGAACATTTTGTACCAGTTTGCTCCTTCTGTGCTCCTGCAGCCATCTACTCCTCCCCTTCAGTCCCTCACCCCTCTTTCCCTTGTTAATTCCCTCTCCTTCATCACCCTTCCTTCCCTCCCACCACTTGTTACTCTCTGTCTCTCCTTTCACCATCCTTCCCTTTGGTTAGCCATAGGTATTTGGTGTGTGAAGAGGAGCTTTCAGACAGCTGTCACAACCTTTTTAAAGTCTGTGGCAAGTGTTTAGTGAAGGGAATACTTGGAGTTTATTTGCTTTCAGTTTGCTCACATTAAAAATGCTAATTGCAGCATGCTTACAATAATAATTGGAAAGCATATTTTCTTATATCTGAAAGTCACCACATATCACATTTGACATGATAGCCAGAGAGAGAGAGAGAGAATGGTGGGCAACAAAGATGTGCGAAGGGATACTTTTAGTGTTTTCAGACTTGGTTGGAAAAATTATCACCTTGTGGCAAAGCACGTAGAGACACCCAACCCTCCTCCCACAAGTGTCCAGCCTTCCTCCACACATTGCACATGGAGCCCTCCCCACATTTCCTTGCAACTTTAATGGGTTTGTTTTCTGGGCCATATAGAGCTTTGTTAGCTGAACCATACACTACAGAACAGTCAAAAGGCTCTATTTTTGGTAGTTATTTTTGCATTGCATCTATTTTCTTTATTTCTTTATTTTGGCAAATAAGGACAGATTAGGCCCTGATATATTGTGACATTGTCTCCATAAACTCTCAATTGGTTCCAGTGTGTGTGTGTGTGTGTGTGTGTGTGTGTGTGTGCGTGTGTGCTTGGGTGCGTGCATGTTTGTGTGTGTGAGAGAGAGAGAGAGAGAGCATAAAATTGGTTGGAACAGAGATCATTGCATCCAGGTACATTACGTCCTTTATGGATTAAAATGGTCTCTATAAAAGTCTGTTTCTAGGCCAGCTTTGGTTTGTGCTAGATTTGTCTCTGGTGAGCCAGGATCTGTGTGCAGATCAGTTTGGTACAGAGTGTTCTGGTGCTGGGGGCAGACAGGAGGTGCTGTGTATACTGTATGTATATGTGTGTGTGTGTGTGTGTGTGTGTGTGTGTGTGTGTTTTCCTGCCAAGCAAAGGACGGCCTAGTCCACCCCGTCCTTCTTTCCTACCCTCCTCCTTTCTCTCCCCTATAGTGTCCCTCCAAAGCTGTAGGTGCCGTTCATATTAACCCTTCTCAACTACACGTGCATTTTTGTCCTCTTGGCTTTTTTTCAGAAGTCGCAAAATCCTGGAGAACAGGATTCCTCACCTCTGCACGGCGCAGAGAAAGAGGTCGAGATGGTCAAGTAACTTGAGCTTAACCACGATCATTCAAGCTGTCTTCTGTAAGAGTTTCCACTCTGTTTGAACTTCTGTTGATAGATGGACTTAAGGAATTTGGCCAATGGATGATAAGGCTTTTCTTAGTATCGCTTTGCCAGACCCTCCTCCAAAGCGCTGCGGGGGAGGGTCTGGCTAGTACACGCAGCATTTGGGGATGGGAGAAAAACGTGCTCTGGTTTATTGGCATTTCTTCAAACCAATCACAATTGTCTTGGGCAGCGCTAAGCTCTGCATGGAGCCGCTGCAAAATAGCCTTGGGAAGGAACTTGTTTTGGAGGAAAGTGTATGTTCAAAAGTTGTTTTAGTTGTGCAACAGAAAACTCGGATTGGACAGATAGTCAATTTACCCTGCAGAGATCTGAGGAGCAGTTAATATTCCTCATAAAACGATCACAGTTCAAAATTCCAACACAAAGAAAACAGAAGGAAAAGGGCATAGACAAAAAGACATGCATCTGGCAGAATTTCCTGCCGCACTGGAGTAATCCCAGAAGTGGGACGTTGTGGATATAGACTAGGCTGTTCTTGACTAGCAGTAGCATCCTGCATGCACCAGACTTGTCCTACATTGAAGACAGTCTGGTACAAGACAATTTAAATAATTTACCGTTGGACTGTGAAGATTTAAATTATATATGTGCTGCTCCCTGTTACTGCCACTATGGTTCAACACACTTGGATGCACAGTGGGTGCCGCCAGTGGCCATTTCAGTTATTGCCAACCATTCCAGTAACATCAGTGGCACAATAGCACAGAAAAGTAAGGAAAATATGGATGACTACATGCCATTATCTGGGCATTGTCTGGTCATGTGTCTAGAAAATAAGTTTAAGTAATACCAATAACGCTATGAATAGTAATACAAAAAGAATGGAAGAAGTGCCAACTACAGAACATTGCCTCATGTTCTGGTAAATATTCAGTGTTTTGCTCAAGGACACTTTAGCAGGAAAAAAAGCTGTAATTTCTCTTTCCATCGGCATCTAGCTGCATTCTGTAAAGAAAAAGAAAAAAGATGTTGGGAGTTTAAATGTTCTGTGGGTTTTTGGAGTGGGGACCTGATGAAAGTAGTTCATTAATGTGAATATTTAAGTTTTCTAAATCTGAACTGGGTTAAAGAAAGGGGCCGATAAAAGGGCGTATCAGCTTCCCATTATGCAATTGGTTGTAACATTCCTGTAGGATGTATAATGATCCTCCCCCTCTCCTGAACTGCAGCTACACTCAAACCCAAGTGTGTGCAATTGTTATTTGTTCTGTATGTGTGTTTGTAGACCGCCAGTGCAACTTTATGATCTGAAAACACTAATTTTGGCAAAGGCTTCCTTTTTTGGAGACTAAGAAGACTCTCACTGGGGTTTTTTTCTGTTAAATGCCTTGAGGCTATCACAACTACAGTTATGCTGACAAACAGTTCTGTAGTAGATCCTTTTGCTCTAGGCGCATTTTTTGGGGCGGATGTGTGTGCCCCTTCCAAAGTGTGACCTTTAACTGTTGAGAACCCCCCCCCCCCCCCCCTAAAAAAACAACAACAACAGGATAATGGCAGCAGCGTAACTGTTAGATAAGGGGAAATATTTTAAATTGGCTGTAAATGCTTGTTAATGTGGTGCCTTTTTTTTTTTTTTTTTTTTTTTTTTTACAAATTAGATGTACTTTCTGCCATCTCCGGTCTCCTTATTGCATTAGATCAAAATACATGTATATCTTTATGACTGTCTTGCTGACTCGTTAAAAAATCTTTTCCATCATAGGTCATACCCCAAGCTGAGGCTCCAGTTGCAGCCCCTGTTGAGACTGAGGTAAGAACAAACCTGCATTTCATTCTCTCTCACACACACACGCATACATGCACGCACGCACGCTGCGCCTATATGAAGCATAATACAGAACAGCCATTGAGTACAGAAAAGGCAACTGCTGCGGCCTTTAAGGTAACACATTTCAGTGTATGTGGCTGTTTTGCACATATGTGACACCAACATAGTTGTGTAAAAGACGCCATACATCAAACCAGAGTAACTCAGAGTTTCCACTCACGTTTTATAAGTTTCTAGCAGCAGTAACTGCCCAAGAGAAGCCCCTTTAACGTGTAACTTAGGCTTCACACCTTATAAGCATGCATTACCTCAGGACTAATTCTCTTATAAATCACAGTCCCAGCGTTTTCAAGGAAAAAAAATTTGACATACATGCTGGAATTGTTGAGTTGCAATTAGGCCAACATTCCTCAGAAACACAGTTAGTACCATCGGTTAGATTTGTCCATTGTATGATTACTTTAGACCATGCTGTTTGCTGATACATCTGTTTAAGCTGTTGTCTTGTTGCTCTTCTATTCATCTGTTCATCCATCTACTGATCCATTTATCTATTGCTAAAGTGTGTTTTTATTTCTCATTCTCCAGATTCAGACAGAGGAGACTATAATCGTAACCACAGAGACTGAACAGGTAAGACTGATCTTCTGTATGACAGTGAGGCTTGACATTATAGTTATAGTTATAGCCCAGGAAGACAAACTTGGTTGACAAAAGATTCATATGGACAAAGTGTTATATGCCCATTTGTTCCTCTGTTGCATCATGTTGCATGGTTTCTTAATGTGTGCCGTGTTGGTTTTGCATGTGCAGACGCATGTCTGCGAGCCAGAAACTGAAGTGAAGGCTGAGGCCTTGGCGGAGGAAGAAGCAGTCGTCGACGTGGAAGTGGCCGTCACAGACGATATCACCGTACCAGAGCCTGTAACCAAAGCGGCTGAAGAACCAGTGGTAGAAGCGCTTACAATTGACCAAGTTTGTGCTGAAGCAGAACCCGCTGCAGAGGAGGTGGTTACAGAAACAGTGGTGGAATCAGTGGAGGAGGTTGTTGCAGAGAAAACTGAGCCAGAACAGGTGACTGAAGCTGTTGTCAGTCCTGTAGTCCGAGCTGAGGGTGAAGACGTTGAAGCTGAAATAGAAGTATTGGATGAAGAAGATGCACCTGAAATCCCTGCTGAGCCTGTTACATTCACAGAGGTGCCACGTTGATAAGAAATACTTTTCTCTTCTCTCTTGAACTTTGTTCCTCTTTTTTTTTTAATCTGCTTCAATTAACACAAAATGATACAGAAGTGCATTTTTGACTTTTATGTAGTGTTTACACTTTTATTTTGTGATCATGTGTTCCTTGTGTGCAGCATGTGGTTTGAACAGTTGTGCTTTCCTTGAATATTAAACCAAAGAGTTAAATTTATTTATTTTTATTCAAAAGTAGAACTTCCTCTTTGGCTACATCTGTTTTCTGGCATGGCTCTTCATGTACATCATTTCTTTTAAAATGTTACTTAGCAGCAAAGACTAATGCCATATTCTTTTGTACACATCAGGCTGCTCTTGTCCAATCTATGGAAATCCCAGTGGTGAGTATTTGTTCTTTTACCCCATAAAGACATACATTACATGATTTATGTATTAGCTTCCTTAGTGGGTCTCTTGCTATAACCTTTGTTTTGCAGATTTTGGTTAACAAAATCTTTTGTATAAATAGTAATAGTTGTAATACTACTGTGGTGACTTTTAATAGTAATGCTGTGATGCTCACTACTCTACAGTGATACTACAAAAGTATACATTTGACTTTGGCCATATTGCCATGTGTTGTACTGAATATTGACCTGGCAGTATCTGTTGTCCCACCAGGTGCCAGAGACCGTCCCGGAAGCTCCGGTAGAAGAGGCTGAAGCCCCCGTAACTGAAGTCCAAGAGGTAAAACCTTAACTCTGAAGCAGTTTGATTTGATGACTGCATTCTAAAAAAAATAGATCTCCCTGAAATCAGGAGTGTATGCGTTATGCTATTAATACATCGGTAAACTGTATTATATATTTTATATATAATATTAAATATATATAAAATATCTCTCCCTCCCTCTCTTGAGTATGTAATTGTGATGACATTGGTCAAAAGCTTCAGTTGAAATTTTCTCCTGGGATGCTTGCTAATTAATTCCACTCATCCACTTAGTCTATGTGTGCGGGTATGTGGAAAATGTTATCTTGTTACCTTTTTTCTCCAGACTTCTGACACCCAGGTCATTGCTGACAGCCTGGTTGATGACTTTGTTGTCACAGAATCTGTCTCAGCAGTAGAGGTTGCCATTGCTGAGTCTGCTGCTGTCCAGCCGGTAAGAACGGCACAAAGAGGAATACATCATCATTAGACACAGCAATTTTCACTATTATTAAGCAACAAAGAAAATTGGCATTTCTTTGGCATCCTGCCTCTGTGATCATAATAGTTCCAGTTAAAACAGCTAAGCTAACCTGAGCAGTGGTGACTCATTTGTCAGTTCAGTGTAATGTTTATCATTTCATTTTGACTTAAATCTGACTGAAACGTTGCTTTAGACCTTTAGATTCAAAGACCAAGGAAATGTTTTTGCCATATTTATTGCATATAATCCATTTGTGCAAATGTTACGCTCAGCTTTTTTAAAAACTATATGCTATATTTAGGAAATTGTGGAAGTGAGTGACACCTTCAACACCCTATCAGAATCAATGGATGTGACGCCTGCAGCTGCCCCTGCCCCTGCAAAGGAAATGGTCATTGTGAGTTACTGTCAGGCTTTAATCACTGTATACAAACATTTAGTATGTAACATACATGGTATTAAAACATATATAGTAATAAACCCCCATATGAATATATTGTGCAAATCTTCCCGTGTTACTTCCCTCATTTATTTTGCTTATTCAAAGAGCATATAGGGCTTTTTTTCTCTGGGGTTCTAGTGACTTCTAACTGCCTCTCTCCCTCCTTTCCTTTGCAGGACACCACTGCTGAGCAGACATGTATGGATGTGCTGTCAGAAGAGCCTAAGCCAGAAACCTGTGACATGCCATGTCAGATGCAGCTCGCTGTGGAGTCTGCGCAGCTCAGCTCAATGGTAAGAAGCAATGCTGACATTTTTCAGACGTTTGTTATTGATATTGTGAATTCACTGTGCACTCACCAGATGTTATGTCTCGTTTTCGGCTCAGGAGATGTCAGTGGAGCCATCACTGAATGGACACATTGTTCCAGAGGTTTCCATTGAGGGCTAGATACACATTTCACAGCTTTCACAGGAAGACCTTTTTTTGTCTTTGTAAGTTTCTCAAAATATTGAATCAGTCCTTTTTCAGAAAGATTGGATCTCATTTCTTAGTTGTTGTTTTTTTACTCTGACTGTTAACCTTTTTAAATGACCCAGTTTACACCACTTCCAGCAGCCACTAACTAGACCCCTGTCTTCTTCTTTGTGTCTTTCAGATTTCCCTTTGGCCATATGGAGGACTCAGTGACCTCGTTCACTTTAAAAGGGCTTACGCCAGGAAATTGAAGGGACATCCACACTTTGAAGTGCCTTTCTGGGCCTGGTTCCTGTCAAAACACCAAACCAGATGCCAACATGCCGAAACCTGCTGCATTCAAGGCGGCAGAACAGACTGTTGTCATCAGTGTGCACAATTGAGAGATGGAGATTCCTAAAACAAGATAAATGGCAGTGCCTGATTTTTTTTTTTTTTTTTAGCATGTTCATCTCTCCAGCACATCTGTTTACATACTGCATACACTCAATGCATGTGAAAACTGTAGCGTCGATGAATGTTGCTATAGTTGTACTTGGGCCTATGTTCTTATGAGTGGGAGGGACAACTTGTTCTGTTGTTTTTTTTTTGTTTCACATTTCAAAGGCTCTTTTTAACCTTAAAGACAACCCATCTACAAAGTTCTCCCTTGCCTCCATTTCGGTCCCCTTCTCTGTGTTCCAGTTCTCTCTTCTGCCTCAACTAAGTGCCAAAGCTAAGGTTAACATGACCCTAAAACACATCCTAAAGCTATAGGTTTAGGTTTTATGGCCACTGTAAAATGACAGAGTCTGAGGGGACGAGCTGAGGGGTCTTTTTTTCACTTTTTTAATTCATTTTGTATAGACCATATGATGTGCTACAGTTTTGGGTTCAAAGTCTGTGCTCTGGAGGGGAAATTTAATGTGATCTGGTGATAAAGATCACTAATGAGCTGAGGTCCACCTTCGAAATAAAACTGTAACACATGATGCAGGAGTACTTGTTTTACTTTCTATACACTATTTCACTTACATGAACTACATAGCAGAAACAGTCTGAAATGCAGTGTGGCTAAAGAGAAACTTAAATATATAAAATTGGTGTATGGTTCATTTTCCAGGTCAGTTTGTACCGGCAATAACAAAATCAGTTTATTGCTTTTAAAGATACAACCTCTGTAGAAGACTGTATTGTGTTGTTGCGTAACAACTGCAACACTGTTTTCTGGCCCATGTGAAATGAAATATAAAACACAATTTTGATCACTAAGATTTGTAGCTAAAGGGGCCAGAGAATAACATGGCTTTCAAGGTTGCCTCTGATGTAATATGAGTAACAAAATAAACCCCACAAAAGTGCATAACATACAAGCTTTGACCATACCAAAGTCTTGTGTTATTTTTGAAAAAATTGTCAGGTGCGATATCTTTATGTTAAAATTACATAATTGTGATATCACAAGGTCACGACAATCGCTGGATCACACAAGAATCCATCTTGGGCTTCAAGTAATGCATTTGTGTCTCAACTGTAGCTAACTAAACCATTAAAGGCAGGGTTGGTAACCATTTCTAAAGTATACATTTTTATATATTGTTTGAAAAGGTCTTTACACCTGACAGAACTAAATAACTTATGGGCTCTGAAAAAGGAGCGAAAAAGACCAGTCATCTGTAGCTCCTGTAAAAATGCCTACCAATCACTGCCCTGCTTGGAAAGAACCAATGAAATGCCTCCTTGCTCCGCTGTGTGTACTCTACCCGTCCGTATAGACCATGCTAGCAGTATTAATGTTTGTTTTAAACATTTGGTATGATATTATTAAGCATTTGCTTACCGGTGAATGAGACATGAAGTAGTTTTGATGAGTGAAATTGTGGTCCTCTCTCCGCTCTGAAGCAGCAACACAGCGGTGCTCGTAAACGTCTGTGTGTGGATCGGAGCCCCAAGGAGATGCTACTTCCAGGGGCGTAGCACAAAATTCTGGGTCCTGTAGAAAGGCATTTTCTATGGGCCCCTCCCCGCATCCACAGCTATTCATCTTAGCATCTTTTTGGGCCCTTCTCACCTGAGAGCCCTGGGTACTCAGTCCCCTTTTCCCCCCCCAGTCAGACGCCCCTGGCTACCTTGTCATGTTAATATAGTTGGGCTTGTCAGGCTACTAAATAACTCACAAACCATTAAAAATAGAGTAAGCTTAATAGGAATTTTTACACCAGTGATTGTACTCTTTAGTTCGTAGACTCACTGTATTCCGGACACTTTCGACGCAGTAAGCGCAGTATAAGTCCCATGATATCAATGCGTGGAAAGATGAGCCTGATTGGTTTACCCGTCTCTGGGGAACGGTCTTAAACACAATTTAAGTTTGATTGACACATTTTGGGCAAATCATTTGGAAGAAATCTTGGTGGGTTATCATGCTTTGAAGTGAACCACTACTTTGCGATCTTAAATCTCTCCCTTCTGTCTGTCGTGCTAACTGAAGAGCCTCCCCTCGCCATTTTCTGAATGCCCATAGGCACACTTTGGAAACTCATGTTGATTGCTGCTTTTTGCAGATGATGTGGTCCTGAAGGCATCATCGGCCTGTGACCTTCAGCACTCACTGGATCGGTTCGCAGCCGAGTGTGAAGCGGCTGGGATGAGGATCAGCACCTCTAAATCTGAGGCCATGGTTCTCAGCAGGAAACCGATTGAGTGCCTTCTCCGGGTAGGGAATGAGTCCTTACCCCAAGTGAAGGAGTTCAAGTACCTTGGGGTCTTGTTCCTGAGTGAGGGGACAATGGAGCGGGAGATTGGTCAGAGAATCAGTGCAGCGGGTGCGGTATTACATTCAATTTATCGCACCGTTGTGACGAAAAGAGAGCTGAGCCAGAAGGCAAAGCTCTCAATCTACCGGTCAGTTTTCGTTCCTACCCTCACCTATGGTCATGAAGGCTGGGTCATGACCGAAAGAACAAGAACCAGGGTAAAAGCGGCCGAAATGGGTTTCCTCAGGAGGGTGGCTGGCGTCTCCCTTAGAGATAGGGTGAGAAGCTCAGTCATCCGTGAGGAGCTCGGAGTAGAGCCGCTGCTCCTTCGTGTCGAAAGGAGCCAGTTGAGGTGGTTTGGGCATCTGGTAAGGATGCCCCCTGGGCGCCTCCCTAGGGAGGTGATCCAGGCATGTCCAGCTGGGAGGAGGCCTCGGGCAAGACCCAGCACTAGGTGGAGGGATTATATCTCCAACCTGGCCTGGGAAAGCCTCGGGATCCCCCAGTTGGAGCTGGTTAATGTGGCACGGGAAAGGGAAGTTTGGGGTACCCTGCTGCTGATACCGGATAAGCGGACGAAGATGGATGGATGGATGGATGTTGATTTCTCCTAAACGATTGGCTCTGGAAACTGGAGGAGACAAGGATGACATATATGTACATATTGCCGATAAAATTACACCTGCAACATTAGTGGTACTTGGCTTGGCTCTCTTTTTAAATAGAATACATATTTAATGAGTAGTTAATCATTAAAATAATAAATACTTACTGATCACAAACAATGTTTCATGGAGACCAGTGACAAAGTAACATGTTTCAGATAAGACAGAGTTACTTAGTTATTTTTACATACATTCTTATGATAATCTTTGTCAAATTCATTCTAGGTTGTGAATGTGAAGCCACTTTGAATCTTAAAAATAAAGAGAAAAAAAAACACCAAAATATTTGCCTCAAATCAAAAGGTTCTTTTAATTATTTGCTTTTGCATTGAAATCTACATTCATATTAGTATAATGTAATTTGGTACAGTAAACACTGCCGATGTGTGGTTCTGCTATTCCCTCTCTTTATGCTAGGATACTGTCAAAGACTATTTAAACTGAATTTCAAGCATCAGCCCATTTATTTTTTTTCTTACTTAGGATTACTGGCCCCTCGTGTTGGAATTTTAACAAAATGCAAAACAGAAGCAAGAGGAAATAAGAAAACCAAAAGGTAACGACAAAAAGACAGACCGAACCAACAAATGATAAACACATACCGCTTAACAACAGAGAGGATATATATATATATTTGTAAAACCACATTCGTATTAATAATAAATGCTTTGGAATGAAAACGGCAACAAAGAGGCTCACTGTGATCAACCAACAACTGCCCCATTTGCACTCAGCACATTCCACTTATATATTATCTGAAATGTTCACTTGTGTCATCAATATGTATGAATAAGTGTCATTATAACCCCCAAAACCTCACAAAAAAAAAACAATAATAAATAAGAAAACTGTTGATTTGATTGGTCCATGAGGTAAAACGTAAAATAAAAGGGGGGGGGGGGGGGGGGGGGGGGGGGGGGGAAGAGCAAGCAAAAATTGGAAAGATTTTTTTTTTTTTTTTTTAGAAAAGACAAACATCCACAAAAACAAAAGTGTGGGAGAGGCTGAAAAAAAGATTGTGATTGGAGACAAGAAAGCATGATGTCTAACAAGGTTTCATTATCTTCCCCCAGAAAGAAGACACACACACACACACACACACACACACACACACACACACACACACACACACACACACACACACACACACACACACACACACACACACACACACACACACACACACACACACACACACACACACACACACACACACACACACACACACACACACACACACACACACGGCTGTAATCTTAACCAAGCCACTTGATGGATGATAATATGTTTATATTTACACTGAAGTGATGATTAACTGACAAAAGCTCAGAATGAACCCCCAACAAATACAAGAAAGCGTAAAAACCAAGAGCAACCAGATTAAATCACCAGATTCTCTTTTCATTCCTTCAGTTTTTGATCTTATCCTATTCACTGACAAAAAGATGTCCGCTGAACTAGGGGCTGGAGGTCGGTGGGGCTTACAGAGACAAAGAGGGGTTAAGAATGACAGTGATGATGGAGATGCTCAAATGCATTGAGCAGTGTGAGTGCTGGGAAGGCAAGTAGTCTGCCACTCAGCGTTATCAGGCAGGGAGACTCTTCTCCGTTTCAGCTACAAGAAAAATAGCACTTCAATGAAAGAGCCTCCGCCTGTTAGGAATACCCTGGTTTCAAATCAAACACACCTACCTCCTGTTTGAAAGTTTGGTGTGGGAGAGCATGCAGTTACCTACACAGTATAGCCTGAGTGGGTGGAGTTAAAAGAGCACTTCAAAAACAACACGACTGCCCGCTTAGGTTTATATGGGGCTCCAAAACAAGTTCAGCTCCTCTGTCAGAACATCTGAGGAGTGTGTGTGTGTGTGTAGCAGTAAATGTAATGGTAGAAGCAGCACTAGTAGTGTTCAGCAGGCAAAAGTCTGGTCTTTCTGGAGAGAAAATGGCTCAACAGCAAACCCAACCAACTGTTTACCCCAAAAGATGCAGCAGGAACTACTATCAACAGATCTATCTTGTTTCAAAAATCCAGGGGAGACTTTAATCCTGCTTCTGCATTAGAGACAGGATAAAACTTTTTGTATTTGGTCCATTGGTGGCTGTGGCTGGTTTGTTCCACGATTCATCAGCAACATTCGCTATTTTTCTGAGGCAACAAAGCTTAAAGACAACACTTTCATGTTGGCTGGCATGCTGAAAAACGTGCAGCCATGTTTTTGTGTGTGTGTGTACCAGTCAGCGGAATGACGGGTTGTTTCCAAAAGTGCCAGGCACAAATGACAAGCTTACTAGCCACAGCTAACATATACCAGCATTTTATTAGTGTGGGGTGATTAAATCTTTTATCTGAATACCACTTTCATGATAATCAGCTTGGTCGTTTTAAAAGTCTTTGTACTATCGGATGTTCTTTTCCATTTTGTCTTCTTCGTGTGATTGTCACCCATTCTTCCCTCCAGATGTTTGCAGCACCACTCAGGCAGTCGTGCAGGTAGGCAGTGAGTTTAAGAACTATCACAATGTTTCTTTTACTGGCTGCTGACCCAGTAGGGAAAATTTCCCTACAGGCCAACACGAGGCGAAAGGTCTTTTTCCTTGACTGTAGAAACAGAAGAAAGTAAAGAAGGTAGATGGGAGTGAAGGGAATGGTAGAGAGACACCTCTCAGAGGCTCTGTGCCCCCTAAGGCCCAATGTGGGCTCAGTCCTGTCCAATCTGGCCAAGTCTAAACCTTGTTAGGCCAAATCCAGTCTAGTCTGGTCTGGCCTGGTCTAGCTGGGATACAGGGTTTTAGAAGAGTGCTTTGGATCCCTGGTTCTCAAACTCTGACCAGGCGTCGTTCAATTCAATGAAGATCATCTTAGCGTAATGTTCATAAGGCTGGCCTGTTGTCTGCAGAGAGAGAGAGAGAGAGAGAGAGAGAGAGAGAGAATACATTTGCAAATTAATAAAGAACAGCTAAGATGAGAGTTGACATATTTACTGTAAATCATGCTGAAAAGCCTTGTCATTGTGTTGGTAGATGCAGCATGTTATACTGTACCTTATCTGGATGGACAATCAGGACAGCCTTCCTGTAGTACTTCTTCACCTGGTCAGGCGTCACCAAGTCAGCCATGCCCACAGGCCTCCAGCGGGTTTCACCCTCCCACAGCACAGTGTTTAGAGTCGACAGCAGCGCTCGGATGTTTCGCTCCTTCCCCTCGATCCAGTCCAAGATCTGCAGCATGACAAGTAAAAAACACTGTTAGCATGAAAAAGGCACAAACATTGATCAGCACTTGGAGGCTATTTTGTGAGGAAAGGCTCTTTGGCATCCACTGCCAAAGGTGCCCACCAGCCCTCAGTGGGGTAATGCCAGACAGGCAAGCACTGCTCTTTCACTATTCCCAACCAGATTCATCCTGCTAATCCAAAGATCGAACTGGGAACCCTCCGGTCACAAACAAGTGCATCATATTCTCACTTCATGCATTGAAGAATTTGTTTTCAATAATAGGTGCTTTTCATTGTGTAACATGTCCTTTGCATATGTATTTAGTTTGTTACCTGTAATTTAAGTGGATCAATTTCTTTTGTGAGCTCCTGTCTTCTCATTTCAGCGATGGTCCTTGGTCCCTTTCTATCAGGCCTAGAGGCAAAACCCTGAGTTGACAGCAAGTCCTCAAAATCATCCTCCTTTACCTTCGGCTTGGGGCCTGCGTTACAACACAGCACAGAGAAACGAAGTTCTGACATGGAAATTGCAATCAGACTTTGTCATACAAATGAGGGCTTTATGGAAAACATTGGCTCAATTCCCCAGAAGATTTTGCACCAATACAGACCAGAGAACTAACAAAATACTGTGCATATATTACACATTTCTGGTAACTTTTTTTCATTTTCAACTCCATTTTCAGTAGCTTATTACCTGTTACATCTATTTGTTTATATAAGATAAGAAAAAAACCTATTTGAGTGAATGATGGAAGATAACATGGAACATAAAAATGATCCCTAACTCCTAAAACAAATCCTTTGACCTCTACTCGATGTGTCCTACCAAATCCAGGTCCACGAACGCCTCTGTCTTCTCTCCCACCAATGACACTAGCGAAGTTGAGGTTGTAGTTGGGTTTGGTGGACTGTGTGCCTGCAGGCTGAGAGGCTGAGGATGCTTTGGAACCAGGTCCTGATCCAGACATCCAAGGTTTATTCTGGGCTGAGCTGGGTCTTCCAGACTGCCAGGGCTGGGCTTGAGGCTTAGCAGATGAGGAAGTGGAGGAGGAAGGAGCCTTTGCACTCAAAGCAGGCCCGGAAAGATTACTGCTGGAGGAAACTGCAAGAAACACGGAGGAATGGAAGTTAGTTACTTGAAATTAATTTATACGTTTATAAATTCACAAGTGAACATTTTCCCTTTTTGGACCACTGATCACAGTCAGCGCAGTACCACCATTACAGAATAGGATATCTGACCAGGCCTCTTACCTGGTAAATTGGAGCCCAGGTTTCCTAGGTCGGCAAAAGGATCAAAGGTCTGAGACTTGGCCTTCGACATAGATGACCCACCAGAAGCTACAGACACAGTATCAATATGTGAGTTCGATATTTTTTTTTGGGGGTTTTATAACTTTCAAGATTGTCTACAAGACTGACAAATTCATAGTGCGCCGTTAATTTTTAGTCAGCCACAAACCGGATTATTCCGTCACCCACCTGTGCTGGTATAGTTGGGTTTGCTGGTGGTGGCGCTCATGTTAGTGGTGGTGCTAGCTGCCCAGCTGTCCCACCCACCCAGCAGGTCTGGTTGGCTGGCTGATGATGTCATTTTAGGGGCATCATTCACTGGTTTATCTGTAAAGACATTACCAATTAAGTTTCTTTTGCATGTTGCCATACGCCACTGCTTGCAGCAAATGCCAAAAGGGAGGAATGTGACACCCACATTAGTGTTGGTAGAAAACAAGAATATGGTTTGTCCAGCTGAGAAGATTTTAAGATACTGTAGGGAAGTGTGTTGGTGCTGAGTCAGAGTAAAGTGTGCATAATCAAACGTCATATCTTCTCAAAGTAGTAGCTAACACTGACTGATATAATGAGGCAGCAGAGGAACATTTGAGACATACCGCTGGATAGATAATGTACTTACTAAGGTTGAAGAGGCTTGTGTTTGAAGCGGGAGTGGGGTTAATGTGAGTTGAACTTTCAGAGCCTAACAAGACTCCGAAAAGGTCCGGCCCAGAGGCCTGCCGAGACGGACCCACAGTGGGGCCAACACCCGAGCCAGACACCATCCCAAACGGATCAAACAGGTCGTCCATGGCTGAAGCGAGAGAGGAAACCATACATTAAGGATAACTGGAATATTTTTTACAACAATGCAGTCAGCAAGTATTAAGCCTCAGCACTTACATTTTGAGTCTGTTGTGGCCCCCCCACTGAAGAACAAGTCTTCCTGCAATCCTCCTGTCTGACCAGCAGGGCGTGCAAACAGGTCGTTGAGGAGGTCGCTGTTGCTGGATGCAGCTTTCATTTCGCCCTGGACTCCTTGATGAGGAGCAGAGGACGAGGACATGGAAGGGTCAGAGTTCAACCCTAAGAGGTCTGCTGTGTCATCGATAGGAGATTCCTGGGCTGCAGGGAGGGGGCTCTGAGGGGAGATAGGGACGCCAAGAAAAAAAATAAGTGAAGTTGTGGAGGAAGAAAATATAGCCTTCATAACTCTCTCAGGGTACAAGATAAAGGAAGTCATACAGTTTATACAGTATATATTGATATTGATATAACCAGCCACCTGGAAGTCTGCATCAAACAGTGGTTCGCTGGGGTCACGTGACAGCGGCTCCCCGCCCGGGGCAGAATATGAGTATGACTCTCCATCTGATTGATCACTCAGGTCCTCCTGGTCATTCATGGATCCCCCTCCTTGACTGTCTGAGGCATCCTGAGCGCCACTCACATCTACAAATATAAGAAGCTGGTCAGTGGACATTTTAGGCACAATGTTATTTCGTAATCAGTCTGTCTCTGTGTGTGTGTGTGTGTGTGTGTGTGTGTGTGTGTGTGTGTGTGTGTGTGTGTGTGTGTGTGTGTGTGTGTGTGTGTGTGTGTGTGTGTGTGAAATAAAGGCAGGAAACAAAGTTCTTCTTTAAAAAGGAGGACAATAACCAGAATAGTAAGGCTGTATGGGCAAAATGTAGAAGATTTTGCCTAATTTCAAAAGCCAAACTATTATCACGAGAACACAAGAACATTACCTTCCCAATCCAGTGTCTGGAAGAAGTTGTTGGCGTTGCTATCGGTGCTCACAGGAGATTCCAGTTCGGCTGCATTAGATGCTTCTGGGGTCTGAGTCGGCTGGGGAGACTCAGAGTCATAAAATGCTGAGGAACCTGGTTGACGAGGCAGCTCAGGCTTACCTGTAGGGAAGGTATATTATTTAGTTCCCATGTAGAACTGAATTGGAAAAGAAGTGCAGAAAAACATGCTTCCAATGGGTTTGAGGGCAGAAAAGAAGAAACACGACTGATATGTCAGTGAACTGAGAAACGTACGAAATGTATGAGACACACAGCAAACCAAACCAAACTCCTTGCCCCTGAGACTGGCTTTTGTAAAGCAATGCCACCTACCAAATTTGCTGAGGACTTCCTGCTGTTCATCACGAGAGGAGAAAAGGATTTTGGGATTGAGGCCCTTGGTTTGGAAGCCCTCCCAAGGAGGGGTCTTGGTGCTGGGTTTGTCTCTGGATTCCACCTCGATGTCCAAGTTGACCTGGAACAAGTCTGGGTACTTCTCCTGGATGTCACAGGCATCCAAGTCATACCTGAGAGAAGAACAGATAGATTGCAAACAGGAAGTTATAGAGAAACCGCATTTCAAGAGTTAATTAGAAAATAAGAAATCTGTTGGTGTGGAGGTTATTGTACAGGAAAAATTGAAATCTTGGAGTGACAATGATCTTGTTTAGTCAAAAGTATTGCATTTCTCAAAATTGTGTACATACTTGGCAAACTTGACAGTGGTCGCATTTCTGGGGACAAAGCCTGTGTGGAACTGGATCTGAAACATCTTCATGGATGCCATCTGAAACACAACATTATATTGTTTAAAATGAGCTTTTCTGTACAGAATGGGCGAACTATTGATCTGTGTTGCACTTAAGCTTGTGGGTGTGTGTACCTTGGCCTGTAGACGTCCTCCCAGTGTAGATCTTGCATGGTAGATCACCACCAGTACATCTCCTTGGACTGTCACATTGAGGGGAATCTCCGCTCTCCCATCCTCCATCTTAAAATCCCTGGAAAGAGTAAAAGAGTGAGAATGAATAAATGTTACTGCTTTTACGTAGGGAAAGATGAAAGGCATTCTTGTGTCTATAAACTTACCTCATCTTGTCGTACTCCTGTGATGTGCTGAGGACTCTCTCGTCTCCAACATAAACTTCGCAAAACGGTCTGCAACCATTACGCTGCTTGTTAAACAGCGGCATGGGTGTCATGACAATGGAGCGAATTATTATGGGCTTGCTGTGGGGGACGATGGGCTCCTCTGCCATCATGTCGCACATATACTCTATATACCTGCAACAAACCAAAACTAAATGAGGATCTTATATTCTTAGCTTTTGTTAAAGAAAAAAATATGTTGGTGTAGGAGGAGGTAAAAGCTTGAATTCTAGTGTCAAATTCAACTATTACAAAACACCATAGTGTGTTTTCATACCTCTTGTGTGAGGGTGCAATGCCAGGCGGGCAGCGTTTCATTGAGAACATGTAGACAGCTGCCTCAGCTGTGGTGAAAAGGCGACAGAAACACAGGAAGGAACAAACTGCCACCGCGGATACTGCCCTGCCATCCTACAGAGACAAAAGGTGAGGTTAACAATTAAAGATATTACAGGTGTCGCCCTCCTCCTTATTTTTCTCCTCATCATCTACTTACGTCATGGTCTTGACTTCCTCTTATCCCCTCTCCCTGACTGATCATGTATGAAGGACTAATGGTATGTGCCCATACAGATGATTTTTTGAGGGGATGGATCGCCCCACTTCCCAGCATTGCACGCTAGTGGGCTTGCCACTAGCAGTTATCAGTTTCTCTTCAATGGCAACTGACAAGCAAAGAAAACTACATCCTTCTACAAGACCGATGGCTGCAGCTGATTGGATGAACGCTTCACGTGGGGCTGTCTGCTCCCTGATTTCAAAAGAGACTTGTATTTTTACGGAAATAGTTTCCGATAACATTTTATGCGAGAAATAGCCTATGCAGTGATTCAAGCTGGACACTCATCATTTGCATAAAGTAGTCTGGATTCAACTTTATGCAAATGAGGAGTCCCAGCGACGCTTCCAGAATGCATTGCTCGGCTGCTCAAAGACAATGAATGGGAAGCGGGGAAATGACGCTTACAGTGGACACGTACCATTAGTCATGAGTTATCTAGTAGGTGGCAAGAGATTACTTACCAGACAGTGTACTATACAGATGTTCCTCTGGTCTTGTTTGAGCCATAGATGCATGTTCTTACACACACTGTAGAGACTGCGGAGGTTGGGGGCGCGGCGCACTTGCCAGTTACACTCTGAAACCTATACACACAAACGGACACACACCTGAATACAACAGGAATTTTATAAAGCTGCACACAAGTGAAGGATAACCCTACTCTCAAAATAGCATATACTGTGGCAATATTAAACGTATGCATCATAGTGCCAAACACAGAAACTGAGACTGTTATATGTAAACAAACTATCCACTCACAGCAATGACATACCCATATTGAGACAGGGACGTTTGTTAATGTCACACACACACACACACACACACACACACACACACACACACACACACACACACACACACACACACACACACACACACACACACACACACACACACACACACACACACACACACACACACACACACACACACACACACACACACACACACACACAATACCCTGTTGTGGAATCGAGAGGGCCTGTACGATCGTTTGGAGAGGTTGTAGACAGCATAGTGGCCAGCATGACGTGAATCGAGAAACAGACGGACGTCCTCAATGTTGTTCTTTATCGCTGACTCCACCCCCTCTGCTGGGAAGGACATGACTACACACACAAATACAGAGAAACATGTAACTATTACATCAAAAGGTTTATTATATAGTATCTAAGCTATGTCAAATCACTTTCACTTAAGACATGTCTGAATAGAATGATCTCTGGTTTTCATAATGTAAAATAGAGTTATGACTGATTGACAAAAGGATGCAGTAACAGATGGTTAAAAAAAACTGCATAAGTATGTAGCCTACCTGCTATTCTGGAGGTGATGTATGAAATATCTAGGTCCCCTTTGGCATAGCTGTAAGAGAAATTACAAGTGCACTTATGAAAGAAGTATGTATACAACATAGTAGGGAGGAAAACATAAATCATTACAAGCAAAAATAAAAACAATTTGACTAATGTCTGGGAGACTGCACAAATATAGCTATTAACAAACAGACTGGTAATGCAGACTGGTTCAAAAACCAGAAAGCTTTATATTACGATATACACACTTATAGGATTCTGGTTTTGAAACCACCATGTTGCAAGGGTGGAGATGTTCCCAATTGTTGCCTTTTAATTGCGGCTGTCCCACAATTATGCAAATTAGACTAATACACAGTTTATCTTTCCTTAGTCTTTAATGTAGCCCATGCATCTGGCAGATGCTCGTTGTTGTATAGGAATACGCTCAGGAGGATCATTGCTGCCAATAGCTCCTTGGTGTTAGGTATGATTGGCAATTATTGATGTAAAAAGTAGGCTACATTGAATTTTACAGCAATATAAAGCACACTGGAACGGCAAAAAACAATGCAATATGATTCCCACTGAATATTAAAATTGAGTATGCATGAACAAACTGTAGGCCAAGCAAAGAAATGAATCTATCTATGCTTATGACACTTCATTTTTTTCTGTACGGTGTCAGGACAGACAGGTGACACTGGTTAAGACACAGATATAGCTGAAATGGTGATTTTAGTAAGCGGTGGAGTCATATTAAAACTATTTAACTACCATTCACTCAATCAATCAGTAATTCATAAAGACAAGTGATTCCAACCAGAAGTACATCTGAAGTTGCTTTTGGGTGCATGGAAGCATTGCAGCTTGACCGATTTAAAAAAATGTTTAAATAAATTATTTTATGTTATGATCTTAATAAGAAAAAACTAAAAAAATGATCCACATTGATTCAGCTTCAACACCTGAAAGCCATGTTGCAAGTGCATGAAAAGTTAGCCAGAGAGCAGAGACGTTCAAAGTGATGAATGGTTGAAATAGATAACTGAAAGTAATGGATAAACAGTTACAACAGTTCGCTTAAAGTAATAGATACATGTTGAAATGGCTCAAAGTAACAGACAAACATTTGATATACTTAGGTAAAAGTAATGGAATGGTTGAAATAAATGGAGGTATGAAGGAAAGGGTACTTGGGTGTAAGTGACAAGGGTAGAGGGTACATTTGACAAAAAAAAAAGTTGGATACTTTTGTTGTTACAAATAAATTCCTGCTAAATTAACGTCAACATTTTTAAATGACCACTTCAATTTTGACCAAACTTTGAGGGATTTTGCATTTGCACCGTTTACTGGTGTTTAATTTTTATAAAGAACTGTCAGATGCAGGTGGTATAATGTGCCTTTTAAACAAAGGCCATCATTGCTACAGCGCCAGCTCTTAAATCTGTAACTTGTTAATGACCGGCCCATTCACAGAGAATATGTTTCACTTGTTTTGTTATTCACTGAAATCATTTTCCAATCATCTGGCCCTTCCATTCACTCTTTAAATGATAATCATCTGTGCATTCACATCACACTCTGCATTCAGTCATTTGAATTATTGAATGTGTGATGTTAGGATCAGCAAGCTATGATGGCGGACACGGAACAGCAATAGGCTTAGTAGGGTTTTTCTTCCTCAAAATCAAACACAAACTACAGGAACACACAGAGCAACGAATGAGTTGACGCACTCCACTGACCCATATTTACCTTGGGTTGCTAGGTGATGGACACATAGTGGGACCATGAGGGATTGGGACAGAGAAAAGAAACAACAAAAAATAAACAAAACGACCAAACAAATGGAACAAATCGATGATAGAATAACCAAATGAAACATCAAACTTTAACGGATATGGAAAGAATGGCTATTAAAGGAACACTTTGCTTATTCTCAGCCCTTCAGTCACAGAAGCCGCCAGTCTTTAACATCGTCACTGATTGCTGAAGCCAAGTGTAGCAGACTGGATTACTCCCACCATCCACTGACTTACTCTCATACCAGTGGTTGGTGAAATAATTACAAAGAGAAATACAAATAGGTTTTGCTTTTTTTCTGGGAGGTTCACAACTGCAAAGTCTATTAGAGAGCCAAGCAGCAGAATGTTCCTTTTAAAAAAAGGTAAATCAGGAGGAAGGGTAGGTATGAGTATGAACGCTTACATGTTCAATTTGCAGGTGTACAATCATCTGTTTACTTCAGGTTGATGCAACTATGATGAAACATGACTGATGATTTTTTTTTTAACATTATGCCATATGGTGGATGCCGATATAAGAAATTCCAGACCATGAGTGTATACCAGTACACTAAATTCAAATTCTACAGTCAGCTGATTTTTTACCCTATTGTCAAACTGCAATACATGATTACCAAAGTAAACAAGATGGTGAAATTGTCTCAGTTCAATAAGTAATAAGTTTGTATATATGATGATACAGTAGCCAGTGCAAAATGGGAAAAGTTTAACTGAATGTTTAGTCATCTCCAGGGAAACAAACATGAGATCAGTTCAGCAGCACATGTCCATGTTATGCCAAGTGAAGAAAACAGGTTAAATAAATAAAGCACAATGCGTGCAAACTGATCTGTAATGGGAATAAAGATTAACTGAAAAGTAAACAAATACAAATAAATACAAAAATCACAACAATGTAAAAAGTAACAAGGTTGGAGCACCTTACCTGGCTACTGATTGGATGACCTTAGAGGAAGTGTCCTTTATGTTGGTCAGGAAGCGCTCTGTTCCTCCCCTTAAGATATCCAAGAGGCCACTGCCTGACTGATCAGGATCGTATATGCCTATAGGTATCGTGGGGAAAAAGAGAGAATGCTGAATATGATAGATTTTCAGACTGATATTTGGCTTTAGCCAGAGACAGGGACAACAGAAACATCCATGCAATCCTTGCATGAAACTGTAATTATTGCTTTTTCAAATTAGCATCTAATACATTGACCTAAGTACATAAGAAAATATGTTTGCCAAGCCACAATAAATTACTTAATTGACTAAAAATAAATATTATTGAAAAATACATATTCTGACTGTAGATGTGGGTAAAAAGGCACATTCCCTCTTAGCTGCAATGTGCATGGCACTCATGATAACAGTATTACACACACACACAAACACTGAATGGCATTAAGAAGTTGTTCAGCAAATAGGGTCACAATGGATTGTTTGTTTTACTTTGAGGTAAATGCATTGGACGAAATCATTTGATGATTTCAGCTGTGGTGAAGCTACCAGATGTTGAGATACAAAAACAAGCTTCATGTATTGCCCGACGGACAGGAGGAATGGAGCCACTGCCTTCAGAGAAACAACAAACATTCTGCCTTTCGACAGATAGTTGACTGGCCGTGCAGAAATTCTCTTAATGGACAGTATACAACCTGCATGTGTATAGTCGTTTGCTTGTATAGAACAGACTATTAAAAAAATCCTGCTCTATACCTGAGAAATGAGATTGAGAGTAATCGCAAAATGTCGGGACATTTCAACCATATTTATCACAATTCTATAAATCACCATGAAAACCCTCAACATTACACCCCCCCCCCCACACCTTGCTCAAAGGAGTAGACATTTTAGTTAAGGTGGTGATAGCTGAACTAACCAGGTTACATATTACCATGTGTAACTCTGTTTATCTATGTGTGGGATATCACTGTGTGTGCGAGAGAAAATGTGTTCCTGGCTGATTAGAAATTGGGGGTTAAAAAAAAATAAAAAAAAGAACAGTTTAGTGAAATTAAGTGTGTTGCTCAGCCATCCCTCAGAAACACAATGTTAAAAAAAAAAAAAAAAAAAAAAAAAAAAAAAAAAAAAAAAAACATCTTTATGGCTGTAATACAATGTATTTATTTTGCCAGTTTGTTAGAGTGCAGCATAACAAATGTATGGATATGCTCGGGCTCCCTTATTGGGCAATAGGTTGTATGTCAGTCATCAGTTGTTAAATATCCCTTTTGGAAACAGGACACTGACATGACGTTTTCAGAGAGGTCTCAATTTCACCCTCCACACCTAAAGTGTGAACACTTGAAACAAAGACACAAACGTGCACACTCTAACAAACAGTGTCCCAAACACACATTGAGCATAATGTTCAATTGTCATTCAAACAAACCATTACCTGCATTGTTGTGGACGTTTTGGATCTGCATGGGCGGCTGGGCTCCATTGTTGCCAAAACCTCCATTCTGCTCCAGCAGCTGCAGACATTCATAGCCGTCATACACAGGGCGCCAACAGTAGTACGCACTCAACATTGTAACAGGTAAGTCAACTAAATGAAGACAATTGACAAAAACTTAAAAGAAACTTGCAGCCAGGACATAAGATTTTGCCTAAGATGTTCAAAACAGATCTTCCTTAGAAATGCAAAAAAGTTGTCATCTTGAAAAAGGGAAATAATACCCAAAATACCAAATCATTTCCCAGCAAAAAAGAAAAATAGACCTTGATGAAAAATATGGTCAGAGGACGACAAATAAGGGAACAGAAAAAGAGCATCAATCAAACTGAGTGTGAAGCAACAGGTATTGTCTTTGTCTCTAAATGTAAAAACACCAGAATCCCAAAACGTCGCACAATCCTAAAATGTTGCAAATTAGCAAGTTTTTGTCAGACATGCTCGATAAAATCATTTTGAGATGAGAACTGTGTCTGCGTTAAGGCAGCCAGACAGATATTGCATCTTGCATTCCCGTCCAGGATGTCTACCGTATTCCCCTTTCAGTATTTCACTTCTATCTCGGCTCCCTTCCTTCAAAAGTTTTCTGCTCAACCTCCTCTCTGCTCCATCTCACAGTCTGCCTCTCCATATGTCTGTGCCGCAAAGCAGCACAGAAAGAAGGGGGAGGAGAAGAAGAAGAATGAGGATTATAATCTCTTTATGTCCAGCAGGGAAACCCCTTCTTAACCCTAATCAGATCAGCGATCGCCAAATCTGCCTTCGCTCTGCACACATTTCCCGGCCTTATCAGGATTTGGTTTGGTGAAAAAATTGGTTGGAATACAGAAGAACTCGGTGCAGTTTGTTCTGAGCAATGGCATAGAATAAGACCGAAGAATCAAAGTGTTTGCAGTACTAAAGCACGGGGGATATGGATTTTCCTAGAGTGGTAACAAGTGTATGATTTCCAAAGAAGAATAAGAAAATACTTAGTATTCATACTTTTAATGATGATAGAAATATAATTTAGGACACATACACTGGCTCAGCTATATATCAGTCATGCGTGTATTGCACACCAGAAGGTTGTTGGAAGAAAGGAGAATTACTGTAAACCTGGAGATTTTTGACACCGAAATCAGCTTTTCATACTGTTAAATCACAACTGTGGCTTCAGATTTGGTGATAAGTACCAGGATTTGAGTTAAGAATCATAAGAGGCTGTTTGCTCAGTTAGTCTAGACCAGCCACCATACAAGGCAACAGCATGTTGCCTTGTATGGTGGCTGGTCTAGACTGTATGTTCTATTCCAAAACCTTGGCTAAAATCTTAAATGTGATTATGCTGAATTAGCTACCGTGGGTGCTAGCCTTTTTTTTTCTGCCTTTAAATTCACTTTGCCACCCAAAATACTCCTGAAGTGTTGGTATCACTTCATGCTTGTTTTTTTAATTTCAGTTTCACCCATTTCCCACCTCTATGTCTCTCTGTATCCATTAGGACCATGCCAGCTGGGAAGAGAGGAGCCTGGGAAGGAGAATACAGACTCCTTTGAGCCTGCCACTGTGTGTGTGGGTGCACGTTGGTTGCATGCGAGACTGAGCATGTGTAACCACAGCGGCAATTTGAGTGTGCGCGCATGTTTATGCACACTGCGGAAGGAGCCGTGTGTTCGGACTGTCAATAGCCTCTTCACAGGCTGGCAGACACTGAGGATGTGCCGCTGTCTCTCAACTTGTTTACTCCAAAATGCGGTTGGTGAAAGTTGTCATCTACTCAAAACGGATAGCTGAAGCAGAAGCCGTAATATACAGTTACAGATAAGGATAACACCTTCAAATGCATTTTCCCTTGTCCCTTGTCTAGGAGAACAGACTAATCTATCAGCCACAGCCAATATGTTGCGCTATTTCAGTGGTAATCGTCTCTGAAAATCTACTATCTTGTTGTTTTAACCTCAATGAAGAAACAACGACTTTTCCTTGAAGATAAGGGCTTGGAAAATAGCACAGAAAACAGCAACAGAACAGCACAGCATGGTAAATGTTGTGTGCTAAAGATAACATGACTACTTGATGGTTTAAAAAAACAAAACAACAATTTGGAGAAGTTTTATTGTAGTATCACTTCTTGAATCTAGTACCGTAGTATTTTTTCTTCTTTTACAACAGCACTGAACACAATCATGCACAAACCTACCTCTGTGATGGGAGACTTGGGGTTGACGTTGCATGCTGCTGCTATCTCCTGGAGCTGGTTGACCAACTCTGTAATAGACAGACGCTCCTCTGGGTTCACCTTCAACATGGAACCTGGACAGCAGGAGCAGGAGGACAATCATTTGCAAAATATGGAAATCAAGGATGTATAGGATTAATTAATACCAATTTGTCAATCACATGCACAGCAATCGACGTGAATAATCAAAATGATAAAAATGTACTATTTTATATATTCTTTTTAAGTTAATTATTATTGATATTTTTGTGCCACTGACTGTTTGCAGACTTATATTTTCCACCAGGTGGAGCTGTTTAATTTAACTAAATTAGCCATAACAAGGTACTGGTGGTATTGCCAATATTCAACTTGTCATGGCATTCCTCTGTTTCTATATTACATTACATTTAGCTGACGCTTTTATCCAAAGTGACTTCCAATTAAGTGCTTTCAACGTTGAAGGTGCAAACTCCAGTACTAAGTGCAACTACATTAGCTTTAAATAAGCAAAACTACAAAGAGCCATATGAAAGTGCAGCTTCAAGAATATATACATATATATTAGTGTTCATTTTGTCACCTATTTTTAATTTAGTCTTAGTGCCAAATGTCCTTGTTAGTTTTAGTCATATTTAGTCACATATCTTTTTTTGTTAGTCAAGTTTTAGTCGACTAAAAGTTTCGTCATTTTAGTCTAGTTTTAGTCAAAACATTTTAGTCTTTTCTTAAATAAATTATTTCTGAGATTATTTCTGATAAGCACTTCAGTCAAATAATGTTTCACACATCTCAAATATTGGTTAAATGTCATAATAACCTGACAAAATACACTTGTTGAATGATTTTTGGTGAATGCAACTTTACACGTTAGATAAGCGCCAGGACTCTCGGGCTCTACAGCACGTTGTTTTGTATATATCATACATTTCTCCGGCCGTTCTGCAAGCTGTTTAAGAGCGGCTTCACCAGCAGGCTAAACCTGTCTCCTTCCCTTGCCCGGGGCACATCACTATGTGCTGCAGCAGGCTGAACCGCACTAAACCGGGCTTCCTCCCTCCCCCGCCACATCGCTACCTGCATGTGTGACGACTAGACAGAAAAAAAGGGGACAAGCCGAATCTCTAAATGAGCCGAGCTTAGTTAGATAAAGTTGTGGGGAGAAAAATACTGGGAACCAAGCAACTGGCCTGTTTGGAACAGGCATGCGCTCCAAACAGGCACGGCACTAGTTCTATCTCATGATGAAAAAGTAGAGACGATAGTAGACGAAAATGAAGAGAGATTTTATCTTAGTTTTTATTTTATGCAAAACATTTTAGTCTTGTTTTTTTTTTGCCAACAATAATGCATTTTAATTTAGTCTTAGTCAGTGTTTTTGAACATTGGTGCAGTCTCGTCATCGTCTCATCTTAGTCATGGAAAAAAAGGTTGTTGACGAACATATTTAGTCTTGTCTCGTCTGACGAATTTAACACTAATATATATATATATATATATATATATATATATATATATATATATATATATATATATATATAATTTTTATTTTTTTATCCGAGGTGCAGTCAGAAGATGTGTTATTAGCCTTCGTTGGAAGATGTGTAGGCTTTCGGCCGTCCTGATGTCAATAGGGAGCTCATTCCACCATGAACTATTATGTGAACGTTATGTCAAGAGATCCAATTCAAAACATATTTCAGGCCGTTTAAGGTGACAGTAAATTTGACCTGTAGGGACCACTGTGATTAGTGGGCAAGAAGAATAGAGTGGAATAGAGAGATGGATGAATAAATGGACAGGCAGGGAGAAACTAGCAGACATAAGAGAAAAGTACATACGTATGAGGTTGTGATACACAGTGTACTTGACATCGTTCTGAGGGATGGAGTATTTTCCATTGACGATTTGTAGCTTGGCCCCCTCCTCGAACGGGTGCTGCTTGAAACACAACAGGTAGAGGATGCATCCTAAGGCCTGCGTGGGAGAGTGGAAATAATAAAGACAACAATAAACTCTTAAGCCACCTTTCTTAATGAATAGAAAAGAGAGAAAAAAATCACAACAAAAGACATTGACACAAAACACTGTCAGTAGATAATCTTGTGTTTGTGTCCAAACAACTAACGGAGAAAAGACTAACTAATGTCTGTCAATGACCCCACATAATAATTTAGCTTTTTAGTTTTGTTGATTTACACTCAGTATTCCGAACAGCTACCAATTACTAAATGGGATGTTTTGATCTTTGATCATCTTGGATTAGCTGTGACAGTAGTGGACAGAAAATAAGAAGGTAAAAGCTCTGACCCAGATGTCCTGTTTATCATTGATGGGGAAGTTGGAATAGAGATCGATCATCTCTGGCGTTCGGTACGCTGGAGTGGTGTTCCTTGTGATCTACACACAAACAGAAAAAAAAGGAAACAAAAACTAAAAAACACACAAACACAGCTGTTGGACCCATGTGGGGTGTTGTTGTAGTAGATAAAACCAGAGCCAAGCATCCAGCTATAGTCAGATGTTGGTAAATCTTGGCTCTAACTGAAGTCATTTCTTTTTTCTCCGAGGAAGATTTATAAAATTAAGAAAATTCTTAGACAACCTTTGAGGAAAAAACGGTTTTACATGAAAAGGAAACATTATGTTATGTGTTCCCACACTTAGAGCTACGCATGCTTTGAAACAAATTATTCAAATCTAAACTAACCAGCCATCCACTTCAGATTTTCCTCAAGCATCTATTTTGTGCTAGTCTGAACACAGGTGCCAGATAGACTCGCAATTTATTACATTTAGCAAACCGGGATCTCTGGGGTTCTGCATACTGAGGCCATCTGTGTGTGTGTGTGTGTGTGTGTGTGTGTGTGTGTGTGTGTGTGTGTGTGTGTGTGTGTCCATGTGGTTATGGTATTATTATAATTGTTAATTTTTCAACAATTGAAACCTTGTTCATCCGTGCTTCCTGGACCTCTAGCTGTTAATTCAATCAAACGTTTCTGGTTTCTGTCAAACACCATGACGCCAGAATTGTCAATGAGCCACTGTAATTTCTTCATGTGTTCCCCCCCCCCCCCCCCCTTTCAATTGAAGAATTGACTTTCATAGAGAAATTAGAAAATATTATACATTTAATAAAAACTTTATTATATAGGTGTTTTCAATATCATCTGAAACAAGACCAATGTTAAGCCTCAATATATTGTATAAGGAGGGCCATGTTGAGGTAAACATTAACTGGTGTGTGTGTGTGTGTGTGTGTGTGTGTGTGTGTGTGTGTGTGTGTGTATACCTCATCCTCCACCATGGACCTCTTCTGTGCTGACCAGCTGTAGTCGGGGTAATGGGACACTGTGGTGGCGCTGCCAAAGTCACACAGCTTGATGGTGCCCTGGTTACTAATCAAGAGGTTCTCAATCTGCAACATATCAAGTAAGAACAGTGGGTTAGTATGTCACTCAATACACATTTAATTACCAATTAGTAGTTTATAGTTTGATCAATTGTTGTGCTTTTAAATTGCCGTATCTTATTCATATGTAGTTAAACTGAGGTGTTGCATTTAATTCATTAATTCCAGGGAGCTGCAGATCACGGATACTTTATCAATCTGGGCTTACATTTCACTGGAGTTGTACCTCGTACGATTTCACCTGACAAATAAAAATTGATTGATCGATTCACCAGCTCTTTAATACATCATTCACTCTCATCCAACGACCGCGGAACAACATACCTTGAGGTCTCTGTGTGTGATTGGAGGCTTCTGTTTGTGCATGTGCTGCACGCCGCGGCACGTCTGGTAGAAGATTTTCAGCACAGTGTCACATGACAGGAGAGCCCTCTGCTCTACTCGCTTTATAAAGTCCACCAGCTGACCTGAGGGAGAAGAGATAAATAAATAAAAAATAAAAAAAAGATGGATGAATGAAAGTCAAAGTGAAGAGTAACACCTGTCACTACACAGATGCCTTTTTTGTCTGTTGATTCCAAGTTGTACGATTCATTTGGGAAAACACGAGACACTGCAGATAAATGTCTTGTATCATGCAATAAAATAGTTAATAAAATAATGAAAAGGTGCTTCACACACATCGAATAAATTACTTAATAGTGTTAATTATTGAAAACAAAGTCTGTTGTAAACGAACAGTCAGACAGAAAGGAAGCAGAGCAGGAAGCAGAAAGGCTGCAGACGGGAAACCATTTCATCACGAGTGCCTTTCAGTTAGAGTTACTAGGTGAATGGTTATGACTACTCAGACTTACTGCGATTTGATTTGTTGAATTAATTAGTACGGATTCAGTAGTGAAGTAAACAAAGATAAGAGGTAGAAGAATAAGTAGAAAAAGTGTGCAGGAATGCGTGTAGTTACCTTTACACAACTCGGTGAGGATCAGGAATTCGGCCTGCCCGGTGTCCGACTCCTCCTTACTGATGGAGGCGGCAGAGCAGAACTGAACCATGTTGGGATGACCGGACAACTTTTTCTATAGAGCGAGCAGGTCAAGGAACATACAGTATAAACACTACTGCTGTGTCACTCATCCTCTGGTGACAGAGTTGGTAGCATTTACCTGTGGCTTGTCGAATCTACCAACCACTTTGGAGGGCGTTTCGTATGATAAAAAAATCAAAGTGACTAATTAAACAGTGAGTTTAATCAGTCAATGTGGCCATTGATCTCCAACGATTTGAAATCAACCTACTCTGCCTTCCACTTTGATACATAGCCAAGTCTCAAAGGAGCAATTGTATTCCCAAACTGTACTGTAGCTCGCTGGTCAAACATTGAAAGCAGCAAGAGATTGTGGTTGGGTGACAGGAAGAATTCATGGGTGACTTTAGACTTTATTTTTATGCCTCGTCAGCATTTGAGGCATTAAACATCTTGCAAATAATGAAGTTCTAAAAACACAATGTCGCAATGGTACCAGGAACACAGGGCTTCATTTACCAAGAGCCTGTGCCGCCACAATGTGCTACTACACGGCATGAAACGACATTTGCGCAACAGTAGAAGAGTTGTCCCAGCATTTTTTTTAGCTGCTGGCCAGAATGTTTGTTAGTTCCCTTCGCTGACTGGGTTATCTCCTCAATAAAAACTGTAACTCCATAAAATAAACATCTCCTAAGACATTGAAATAAGGTGGATGCTTCAGTGATTTGACATTTAGATGCACAAAGGTATTTTCAAATGATCTTATTCCTCCTGGCAACAAGTAAATAACAGATCTGTCGATCAAAACTGATTTTCTGATTTTTAAATCTTCTGTCCCGCCCATTACTTTTTTCAAACAAGAAACACAGTAGAGTGCTTTAGGAAAGACTCACAAATTCAAAGTCTATGTAAGTAAAACACATGTATTCGGTATTGCGCCTTCTGAAATGTGCGTTGTTGCCAGTAAACTACAAGTGATCTAGTAATGACAGTACACTACGCTGGCGATGCATTCCACAATCTTGTGAAGCCATGGGTTACAGTTTAACTTGCCTTTGTCACATGTTACCCTCTGCTATGTGCTAAAATAGAAAATATCTAAACTAACTGATCATAGTGCCTTTCCATCATGCCCTGGAAATAATTAAGGATACCATGAAGCAGACTTCCTGTATGATTTCCTTGTTCTTTTCTTCTTCATGCGACAGCAGCCTCTGAAACAAAAGCACACACACAGACCATTGGCTCGTTGCTGCTCTGTGATCAGGTTTGAGGTCACCTTTTTACGAAACATTACCTAACAGCACTGAACAAACGCACGTTATCTTGTCCTCCCATGTGCATCCATTATTTATTTGTCCTGCATTAAGTGCGGACAGTTAATTGCTGAACTTATAAAGAAAACAAAGCATCATAACCTACACAGTTCAGCAGTATTACGAAAAAGTGCCCAACTGAATCTATTTATTCCCCAAAGTCTTCATACTAAATACTAAAAACAAATCAGTATCTGCAGTGTTTAATTTAGTTGAGGAATGCATGAGTACATATACATATACATATGGACAGAATTATAAAGTATGGAGCAGATGGTCCCCACATAATCAAATCTCTGCCATAATTCTTTTTTTGGGGGGTATTTCTGCCTTTATTGGATAGGAAAGCTGAGATATGAAAGGGGAGAGAGAGGACATCAGAGGTCGGATTCGAACCCTGGTCATTCTGCGTCGAGGAATAAACCTCTGCACATGTGCGCCCGCTCTACCAACTGAGCTAACCGCCCACCTGCAATAATTCGTTGAGCCTTGTCATTCTCTAAGAAACAACATTCTCAATAGGGCTGCACAATTAATCGCAATTTTATCGAAATCGCAATATGGACTAGCGCAATATCCAAATTGCAGGGGGGCGCAATATTTGTTAATGGCAAAATACCATTGAATGAAGTATTGTGGTGCTGCAGAGATGTCCCAGCCTACAAATCCTATCCTACAGACTAAAGAAAAAATATTTCTTTGGTACAGATCCTGGCAAAATTCACACTAATCATTTTAATTTTTTAAGATTTAATATTAGTCAATAAAAATGAGAATGATACAAACATGATCATTCCCTTCAATATCGTGAATCATATTGCAATCGCAATATCAGTCAAAATAATTGCAATTAGATATTTTTCCTCATATCGTGCAGCCCTAATTCTCAAGGAATGGTTCCTGAGCAATATGATCGACAACATAGCACGAGAAGTAGATGCCCACAGTTCCATCATAAGGGGTTAGGAGAGCATAGTGTCTAAATGTATGTGTAGTGTTTTACTGTAAAGGGTCACGTCCACTTGGATGTTAAAGTCCATTCATGTAGTAACGCAGTGCATACTGCATTCTATGTACTGATTGGTATTTACTAATAATATGTAGTATTCAATACATATTACACAACGATGTACTGTAGAATGCAGAATCAATGTGGACAGAGCTAATGTTTCCGATTCAGTGTATCATTTATAGACATCACCATGCCTGCTGACAAATGAGTGGATGAATGAAAGTACAATATAGAGTACTACAGCCAAAAACGTGAGAGTGGCTCAACATGTAACATGCAGCAACAGGTAGAATTTCCTCAGTGGGTACACCTTTATCTTACCTTGAGGGCATAGTCTTTACCACTGCTCATGTCCTGGGCTTCATACACAAAGGCAAATCCACCTGAGAGAATACAGAGAGAAACCAGGATGTCATATGCATCGTTTACTGGCAATTACATCTACATGAATAGTGCATGCACTCTTAAGCTCTTAAAGTGATACATAATCATCAGTCGCTGATGTTCAATGTATTGTGGAAATTGTGTGATGCAGAACAGGATGTGTTGTAACAAGGTTTAATCTAGCTACGGTCTTGAATTAATGTCACATTTTCTATGTCTGATTAGTCGTCGTATGATTGGTGGACTTTAATGAGTTAAAGTGATGATTGGCTGTGCAGTTCTAACATACAACCAAGTACTTAAACTAAAACATTCATACTTGGTATTTTATGTCACTGCTTTGTGCCATCACTCAGGGCAGTTATTAAAAACAAACAAAAAAACAACAAATGAGCCAAAAATAAAAGGGAACATATAGATATAAAACTTAATTCATCCCAAGGGAAATCGCTGTGCAGCAGATGTAATACAAAGTGGGAAGAGTGCAAATATAAAAAGTCTAAGATAACAATTAGGTGCAAATCCAAAATGTATACAATATATACAATGTCAAAATCAGGTTAACAGTATGGATCATATAGATAAACAAGTTAACGGTAGGATCAGTCTAGGTGGGTTGCATATACATATGTATGTATTAAATGTGAAGTATAAGTAGTATAAGACTACACGGTTAATACAGAATGTTAATGATAATGTCCCTGATATTGCACTTATTGTTCCATTATTGCACAATGTCCTGTTATGTCACGTGAGTTATGTCAGTTTAAAGGAGTAGAGTTGTAAAAACAAAAAAATCCAATGGAGGTGGAGATAATAGCACATCCCATTACCAATATTCCCGATACTGAATTCATTTAGTTTTACCTTATGACTGCAGAGAGCACTAAAACCTGCAGCAACGCCCTGCTTCACACACTCCAAAACAAACCAGGGAGCTGCCACGTATAACCACAGTCTTATCTGTTGGCTACTGAGCAGCCACATTACAGACATTTGAGCTTACGTGCCTTGCTAAAGAACAACACACAACACAAGCAACCTGCCTGTCACAAGCTTAGTTTTCTAAGTTTTATTTGGGCCACAGCTAAGCCGCTAATATACACCTTTCACTGAAGGTGTGGCTTAAACCTGAACTGTTGACAATATGGGTCATGGTGCAGAAATAATCAGACACATATTAGGGAGGTAGGAGAATCACTTTTGCTTGCTATGGTGTTCTTTGATAGCCTGGTTCTACCAGACTCTCGTTCGACGTGTTAACTTCCTTGAAGGTGGGTACTCTGTTGAAGTTTAAAACTATTGGATCTGCCCAGAGCCACTCTGGATCTGCCATAGCCAATCGCTAACGTTTGGTCGTGACGTATGTCATGCGCATGTGCAACAAGAGGGGAGACCGAAAACTATCGGCTTATATTTAGCATTAGCATCGCCAGCGTTAGCCTTAGCCAACTCCTTCACCACTAACAGAGTGAGCTGGAAAATCTAACTTTTCCCGACCCACGTGGGGAGGAGGGCCACAACGTCATGGCCACCAACACAACCCAGCAAATATTGTTCTAGCTCGGGCTCTAACTTCTGGATATTCGGCAGCGTTGCATCTTTCTAGCGCACGTCCTCAACGTCATCGTTCTCAGCCACTCCCTCTGTTCGCTGATTGGACCGCCAAATATTTGGCCGGAGAAAACCCAAGAATATACCGCAAACCCAGACGGAGTACTGAAGGGAAATGAAAATTGAGCAGAAGTACATAGGAGGGCGGAGCCAGGATAGTTCTTTGAGCCTTCACAGAATAGCATAAAGCTGGACAGACTGTTCTCAATTAGACATTTTTATTATTTATTAGATATTTACGTTTTTATAGAATAGCACCACATTGTTTTAATTACAATGTAATTGATGGAGAGAAAAAATATCTAATAACTATAGTCTGTATGTATATGAAAAGTTAAAATTATGACAATTACTAAACATACAGTATATACACACAATCATAACTTTATTTATACATCACAATGTATTTCTCTTGAAAGCGCAACTTTTTATTTCTAGATTTAAAAACTGCTGTGGCTCGTCGACAAGAACTTTTGGTTTCCTAACGTTTTGTCAAGTGTGTGTCTGTGTATGTCTACGCATTTAGCAAGCCACAGTCCAAACAAGACCAGGGAAAGGTTACCATAGTGATAAGTCAATCAACTACAAGCCTTGCTTTGCTCTGTGAAAACTTGAAAGAGCACCGTCAAGATTTGAATCTGTATTTACATAGGGAAGATTGCTCAGGTGATGAATAGAGACTTATTTTGCCAGTCCTGATTTTTTAACCTTGTCTGGGATTCAAACCAGCAACCTCATGATTGCTGACCCTTATATCTTTAGCATGAAAGGAAAACACTGGTTTCATTGCTTTTTTGAGCCCATGCCCTACACTTAACGCACACTTTACCTTACTACACTTAACACAAAATGCAACAACTGGCTATCAAACCAGAACATCATTTATTGTCCATTACAGCAACATTTACGAGCCATGCCAGTGACTTTGCTGTGAGGACACACAGCCATCCCTGTGGGGATCACACGTCTTTCTCCGACTTGTGCTGGCAAAGGGAGGGACTGAAAACTAAAAGGCTCCATTTCCTTTGCTCCAATTAAAAATCTATTCCAAGAAAAATACTGAAAATGGGGGTCAAAATCCTACTCCAGGGCAACCGGGGGAAGCTCAGTTGGTAGATCGGGCGCCCATATATAGAGGTTTACTCCTCGACGCAGCGGGCCATAGTTCGACTCTGACCTGCGGCCTTTTGCTGCATGTTATTACCCCTCTCTCTCCCCTTCCATGACTTCAGCTGTCCTGTCAAAAAAAGGCCTAAAAATGCTCAAAAAATTATCTTAAAAAAAATAAAATAAAATTCCTACTCCATTATACCCAAACGTATTAAATATTTCTAGAGCATGATCTTTGTGGTTGTGTTAAATGATTACAGGAATACATAAGGAATGAAACAGCGTATCCACTGGAGCTCTGAATAAAGAGACGTCTCTCATCTGCGGTTTCACCTGCTTAGAGGAGGGCCAAAAGAAAAGGAAAGGCCAGTCAGGTTCCCCTGGTCCAAAAAAAAACAGCCTTACTAACCTGAAGAATACAGAGAATGTGGTTGTGAAACTTAGCTCAATACTACCATGACAACCATCACTGTGTGAGGACTTTTTTTCCTAAATTTACTCAACAGCATTATGTGGCTACCCAAATACTTTGAAGTGCAACAAACCTTGAATGAGTGTTGCCTAACTGCCCAAGTGGCTAATACGGCAGACAGACAAACTACTCATGGCCCTTAAAAGATAGAACCATCTGGTTACAGCCATCCATTGTATTCTCTCACCAAAAATGTTGTTGAGGAAAACACAACAAAGGCACTTTTCAAAGAGCAGGATAGAGTTTGAAAAGGGAAAAGGTTTAGTGTAAAATGATATGTGATTTTACCATCTGCTTTGATTTGAAGTGTGTGTGTTCCCTCTCTGTAATCCTTTTGACCAACTATGTAATGCCGCGTTCTATTTACCTCCGAACTCGGAAGCCGCAACTTGGAATGACATCATACCCGAGTTGAATGCGTTCTATTTAAAAGTCGGATTTTCATTGTTTTCATTAGCTCTAGCCCGGTTAGCTATTGTTAGCAACCAGTTGATAACAACGCATTCCGCCGTTTTTTGTGCATGCAAACAACGTAACAACATGTCCACAGATAGAAGTTGGACATGCCTTTGTGAACGACTGATTTAGTGACACAAATAAGACAGAAGTGCTTATAACTTTATGTTACTGCAGCTTTCACAACTGTAATACAGGGGGCAGCCATGTTGGATTTTGAACTCGCTCTACTGCGAGGTTGTACGAGTTACGAGCTCGTAAATACGAGGTCAGCGGGCGTGTTTACAACATTGACCTCGTAAAAAACGAGTTCCGTGGTAAATAGAATGCGGAATAACTATAGCTGCACCAACACTGTGATTATACTGTTGATCAGAGTGGAATTAGTGCTGAAACAATTAGTTGATATAGTATATATATACAGAAAGAAGAAAACTGTTTTAATAATCAGTTAAGCAATCATTTATCCAACAAAAATGTAAACCATTAACTGGTGCTTCTCAACTGTGAACATTTCTCTGTTTAAGAGTTTTACACTATTTTCTGGTATTTTAAAGACCTCAAAAACCATCTTGTTAAATCGATTTTTCGCAGCCTTACCAGTGACATTTTTTTTTTTTTCAATCTGCTGCTATGGTTTTATAATCCATAACTATATCCAATAGGACATTGTTTTCTACACATACATTTAGAATGCAGTTGGGACTTAACGCTCAATGGTGTTTTAAGCCCCCAATGTTTCCTTCCAGGCAGCGCTGCGACCGTTGACTTCAAGGCACCTAACCATAACCATAACCATTGCCTAATCCTAGTGTCTTTCAGGCAGCGCTGCCTGGAAGGAGACGTTGGGGGCTTAAAACACAGATAAACGGACTGAACATGTCAGAATGAGTCAGAGAGTTTCGAAAAGTGGACATGGAAGTGGGTACTTTGAATTACAAAGGAAAGGCTGTTTCTATCCAAAACAGTTTCCTTGCACATACGGTGATGAAACAATCTGTCAGTCAGCAAGTTCCCGAAGGTGGACAGAGATGGGTCACGCTTTATCAAAGGCACAACAGAGAGACTTGACTTTAACTCTGACCTACTGGTCTGACCATGCTGAAACTCTGTTACACCGAGCAATGACTTACTTGTTTTTGGGGCCTAACTGATCTCACTGCATGTTAAACAAAAGATTAAAAAACAATTTCTTGTTAAATGTATTTCAAATACAATTTGTGGTTAAATCTGATTTAACCAGTATTTTTAAACAGACTAAAACCAAAATAAAAATCTAGATTACACATTTACTGTCTGATCTACCAGACACTATTGCAAGTAACTAAAAACATTCATGCTAGTTAGATTGTCTTGCCACTTTGCAGCGAGGGCAAGAACCCCTGGTCCCTGCCACAGAGAAGAAACCTGATCTCTGGGTTTGCATGGGTCATGTAACCAGAGAGCTGCTGCATACAAACAAATACAGATTGCTCTTTCAGATTGAAACTCAGATACATTATTTTAATCAACTGTTGCTGAAATAGTGGTTCCTCCAGCATAGGATGATTGGACAAAGCCATATGGTAGGTTTCTGGTTAATAAGAGTTTCATATATAAGATAACATATATAGCCTAATAATATATGTATCAAAAATAATCAGCAAAAATCATTTTTTTATTTGAGATGGCAATTAACTGGCAAACTAGTCAAACTTAAAAAAAAGTTTCAGCAGGACAAAATGTTTGCTGATGCTGACCTTCCAAGAACCAAATTAGAAATGTTAACATCAGGTTTCATCATTTCATCTTTTGTTTTCTTCATTTGTTACTCTTGCAGCCCTAGCCATGAACACATGGATACGTCTAAGAGGGAGGGATCAGGGAAGGAGTACTGGCACTTAACCAATCTCTACCTTGATTTCACAAAAAAGAATCCAGAATAGCTCTGCAGATGCTTAGATGTGTCTGTTTTTGTAATTAACATTAAACGACTATATATATATATATATATATATATATATATATATATATATATATATATATATATATATATATACACACACACACACACACAACCGGTCAAAAGTTTGGGGTCACTTTTCTATTCTACTCCATTCCAGACAGAATACCAGCTGAGATCAGTTGCATTGTTTTTTTTAATCAGGGCAGCAGTTTTCAGATTAAATTATGTGCTTACATAACTGCAAAAGGGTTCTTGACTGAAGAAACGCTTGAAATACATGCTTTTTGGTCTAAATGTCATACCCAAAGTAAAAATGGTACAGCTCCCATATACTTTGACACTCTGGGGTGTGCCTGATATCATGGAATTTCAAGCGTTTCTTCAGCCACATCTGCCTACAACAGTCGAGAACCCTTTTGCAGTTATGTAAGCACATGATGTAATCTGAAAACTGCTGCCCTGATTAAAAAAACAATGCAAATGATCTCAGCTGGTATTCTGTCTGGAATGGAGTGGAATGGACATTTCTAAGTGACCCCAAACTTTGGTGTGTGTGTGTGTGTGTGTGTGTGTGTGTATATATATGTATTTACCAAGCTAAGTATTGCTTTTGGTGACATCACTGATAATTTCCCTCTGCCACGGCCTTCCTTTCTGCTCCCTCTATTATGATCTTTCTCTTGAGTCAAACATGTATTGCTGCCAAGGAAGATGATAAGGTCTGAAGTATGTATAGCAAGCTATGGGCTGGTAGTTGGTGGACATGTAAAATGCAGCTTTGCTGTAGCTGCAGCTATTATCATGACAGCTCAGCGAGAATAAATGGGTTACGTACTATGCAAGCTGCAACTTAAAGTTGTATATGCATCACCTTCGCACATCAGAATCTGGAAATGGATTTACTGCTTGTTCGACACACATGGAACCAAGTTATCAACTGGTGTTTACTTGGTGACTCATAGCTCTGCAGTTGCAAACGCTATTGTCATTGACTACCAGTTGAAGTATGTCACTAATGCTAGCCTGTTAGCTAGTTATGCTAGCTAGCGTGTCTAGCCGCACAAGACGTTAACAACATTTCTCGTACTGGTACACCATCTCACCTTCCGCGATCACCCTCTTGATCCTCAGTTTCAAGTCACCGAGCTCAACGACTTGTCCAACGAAATCATTCTGGTCCCGGCTGGCCGCTCCGGACGAGCCGGGGCCGGCTAGGAAATCCAGTGCCGACTGGAAAAGGGACATTTTATCCAGCGCCCTGCTTCAAACTCACATAGGCCGGCTCCAGGTAAGGGAATGTGCTGTCTGAACCCCAGCAGACTCAGCAGAAAAACTCTACGTCGGTTTACTCTGTTATAAAGACTTATAATCAGGTGATATTATTCTTTTACTGGACGCAAACATCCTCTTCCTGCTGCTAGGCTGACGAGGCCGCCACCATCACCAGTGCTGACTTCCGTGAAGAGTGATGACGTCAGGACACAATTAAGTCATGTGATGTAGAGAAAAACTATGGAACAATACAAAATGATCTTTTCCAGTCAAGAACAAGAAATGTAGGCATGTCGCAACGTGCTCGAATCCTTGCTGTAACATTAATATATGGCTAAACTGGATAAAACATTATGAAAAAGTCGTTTTTGTTTTTGCAATGAATGTAGCCTACTTTGAAAACCCCAAACGTATCAGGCAGTCAGTACTCAGTAGGCTAGCTACACATTGTGTATGCATTATAGCATCTCTGGTATAGCCTACATATTTTTCTTGGTTATATACGCTAATAATTGCAGAAAAGTCAAGAGGACATATACACAAGTTTAATTCCACAAACTTTATAACATATAACATTCTTCTAATTACAGAAAAGAGCTGTAATCTAAACACTGCTTCCAAAGTGGTCTGGGGACCACCAGGGGTCCGTGGCACTGCCAGGGGGTCCGTGAAAAGTTTTCAGATTCATGAATTTAAATTATCATGATATAAAAAATGTTTGTACTTCTTTTTTTTTTAACAAAAGGCTTAATTTCATAGTTCAACAAATAATAGGCTATACTTTTTTTGTGATTTTCTGTAATCTAACAATTTTTACATTATTTGAAATACCGTAATCAGAATCTGTGTTTTATTTAGCCTATGTCTGATTCTGATAAATGTCTTTCTAATACATTTCTCTTGTGTTGTTTTTTTTTCTTCACATAACTAAGACTAGAGAAGTATAGAAAAAAATGGGTAACATGAAATTATTCCAAAGGACATAAATGAGGGGGTCCCATATTTTCTATCTTGTAAGAGGTCCTTTGCTAAAAAACAAGTGAGAACCTTGGATCTCAGGTCTTATCTACAGTATCACATAAGTACACAATATTGTGTATTTGTACGCCATCTACTGGACACATCACTATTAAATGTATTTAATTTAAAGTCCTGCTCCACACTAGCCCCACACACAGACACCCAGACTATCAAGTGGTGCAGTGCAGACACGTTTAAATGAATGAATCACCATGTTTGGTGATGGGGGGGTTCTGTGGAGTTGCAACATTCAAAATATATTGCTCGAATGACAGTTTGCATTTGTCAGTTAAACATTTAACATCATATGATCCAAAGAGCAGTCATTGGGAAAGAATATCATGATGAAAAAAAATAACAGATAGTTACTGCTTGTTACAAAATGTGAATCTTGGCTGTACCGCAGGAGATATGAGCTTATGTGGAGTCCGAGCCTGGATAAACAGATAACTTGCTGTGGAGTGATGCCAGGGTCCATTGATCTACTTAAATGTCAATCAGAATCAGTCAAATCAGCCACAAAAAGGTTTGTCTCAGTGAGACTACAGTCATAATAAGCTAGATTTAAGAAGTATACAAAGTTATCTAAAGGCCAGGGGTTTGCAATCTTTTTAAAGAAGGCACTCTAAAGACACATTATTTTACAATCAACAAGAAATTCAATTCATTTTTAGGAGAAGAGTCCAAGTTCAAACCAATATTAGGTTGTGGGGGATTTTGTCTTAGACTAAATCAAAAGAATGATGGGACCTATGATGTCTATGCACGCTTAAACTTGCTACTGCAACCAAAAAAAGTCTAGGCACTGGTTTTAGCATACAATATTTACAATAATATAGTTTGAATCAAACACAGCCACTGTAAATAAAAACAAAAATAATAAAAACTCGCTCCATGGATTTTTTTTTTTTCGAGATTTACAGAAAAATTATGTTTGTTTAAAGATGCATCATGAATGCACACTGTTGGTAAGTCCCACACAATTTACACTGGCTTTGCCAGTGTTTGTGATAAGCATGGCGCCATGAGCACTACTAGCTGCGTCCCCTATTTTTTTAACATTGAGAAATATTTCTTATGCTTCAGCCATGCCAGATTCAATCAGTTATGTTTGATAGCAACAACATAATGAATGTTGATTAGCCTACACCAACATCCTTTCGTTTTTGCTTTTATCAAAGTCTTGCCACAGCCCTTTTGATAAAGGCATAGTCAAAACATATGTGGTTAAGAGGGTGGTATACTAACTCGGCTAAACTCAGAAGACAGAGTCAAAGTTCACAGTATATGCATTTTTGCAATCCGGACTCTAGGTCCTAGGAAGCAGATGCTGATACCACATTACAAAATATTGTCAGACAGTTTACAACATTTTGGTTAGCCTTGTCTCTTTAGTAGGCCTACCTTAACCTTTTTCGTTAATGTTTAATATTAATGGATAACAATTACCATTTGCAATTGTTTGATGAATGTGAACAATGCAGTGGACTAAGATTGGTATGGTACATGAGAGAGAGAGAGACTAAAGTACTTATTTAGCCATTCAAATTATTAGCACACAGTAATGCAAAGTAGACTGCTAAATAGGACATGGCTAAACTATAAACGAAAATTTCCATCATGAATAAAAGTTTGGATGGCACCACCAGACATTGAGGAGGGCCATTCTTCCGTCACAGTGATTGGGCACACCCCTAAAACGCTTCGACGTTCTTTCTCTCTGATTGGCTAATATGGCTCCTTTGAAGCACCAAAAGCCAGTTTGCCATTGGTCAAACGACACGCCAGTCCAACTGTGATGATACGCCTCCTGCATAGACTGATCCGTCGGCTGATGTGGAACCAGTGTGCAAAGGACCAATCAGAATCCTTCATTTTGACAGGCATGTTTCCCGTGTGCACGAGAGACTCGTTCGTGCAATTCTATTGCGCGTTCACGTGTGGGAGATGTTCAAGACTTCTACGAATGCAACTACAGTTTTGGTGCGTGGGTTAAAGAATTCTAAAATACACAACATGTATTTGTTTTGCTAAAAAAAAGTAAATGCATGTATATTGGCAAGTGGATAATCCCATATTTTAAACAGCCAGCATATACAGTGTAATGACAATTTTATTTCAGTATGGCCAGTAGGCTATAGTATGACTATACTTTTGCATCCATTGCAAAGGCACATTACTGAAAACAGGCAGGGGTCTTGGAATGATTTGCATACTTACGCAGGCCCGGACCATGGATGTAGCCTATGTAGCACAGCACAGGGGGAATTCCTGGGGGCCTAGCCAGCTCATTGCCCTTGTCGGGAAGGGGTCTTAATAACGGTCCAAAGTTAGGCAACATTTTGGCGATGGAAAAACTGCCAAGGTCTTTTTAATAGCGGTCCCTTGACCTCTCACCTCAAGATATCTGATTGAAAATGGGTTAGACCTAAATGGGTACCCACGAGTGTCCCCTTTACAAATATGCCCACTTTATGCTAATCCCATGCAGTTTGGGGCAAAAACTGCAGCTTTTACTCATGCAGTATAAAATGGTGTAGGTTGTTTCTGCAATATTTCTGCAAACTGGGGTCCCTAAACAGTCTTTGAGTTGTATAAATTGGGTATGACTGGAAAGATAAGGCTCTTGTGGATTTAATAAGCCCAATTTTATTCATGTGTGATAGTAGCCATTTTTATTTGTTGTGAATCATTTTTTTCTAAACTTGACCTGTTGTGACCACCAGGATAATTACAGCCTCGTGGTACTTTACAACCACAAACTATGGAACTAGGGCATGCAGAGGATATAAGGCTTTGGTGTAATGATAAGGGGGTTTCTGAGCAATTTCCATAACAGAACTGCTCCCCATCCAATCACAGGACAATGCAATTCTTACAAAAAAAATGCACATGTCAAAGGTTTTTGATCAAATCACAGCATGGACTTCTCTGTGGTGTTCCTCAAGGTCTTGGTGTGGTATTTTGGAAGGGATTTTTGACCATTTTAATCAATTTTCGAGTGGTCAACAGTGGTTAGGCCTATATTTTTCACCAAATCTCTGTAACAAATGGTATCAACCCAAAAAATTGCTGCAACAATGTATGATACACAATTGAGCAGCTGTATAAGAGTAAACAGAAAAAAAGTTACAGTATATGTGGCTATGAATGTGTGGGTATTGCTGTTATATTCCTGGCCTGAATTATTATCCCAATCCGGCCATATACTTACCTATAGATTAGATTAAATCACTTCTAAAATCCCAGTAGTCCCCCTAGGCTACTTTAGGTGGAAGATTTACAGATCCCTAAAATCATTAATATGTCTTGAGGCCCCTTTAAATATGATCTAACTCAGTTAGGGAGCTATTCAGAATCAGCTTTATTGGCCAAGTCTGTGTACACATCATTGACTGTAAATATTAATATAATATTAACAGTCTATGGTACACATACAAGGAAATTTAGTCCGTTTTATGTGTAGTATATATATTGAACACTGTGCGTTCTTGAACCCAGCTCACTCTGCTACGTCATGACGCCGAGGCGTGGTCTGTCAGTTTTCCTTGGAAGCCCCACGCTTGCCTTTGACAGATCCTTGCTAGCTGCTGCCGCGCACTGTAATTCCCCAGTCATTTAAAACTAAGTCGCTATCCGGTCATCTAATTTAACAAGAGCCCTCTCCTCAGGGACAGTTTAGCTTCAGCAAGGCGCTCGCGCTAACCGGTGTTTGGCAACCAACAAATGGACGCGACAAACATGTCTAAAGACACGGAAGGGAAGAGCGAGAAAATTATGGATATGGGGAGCAAGGTGTTGTGGTACCCGGACTCCAAGAGGAACACACATATGGACAAGTTTAGGATACAGGTCAACAAGGACTACGGTCTTAATCTGGGTGAGTAGAGAGGAGGGAAGAAGACAGACAAGACCCAGACAGAGAGACATAGAAAGAGCTGGGTTGCAATGAATACAAGTCTGGTTTTATTGAGCCTGCGAAGCTGGATATCTGAGCTGAATACAGAAACAGCGTCTCTTCGCTGCTATCTCTCGATTTAGTGTACTTACTTTACAGGCAGCGTGTACTCTAAATTACCATTGTCTGAAGCTGCTTTGCAGTATAATGTTTCAAGCTAGCTTTGGTGTGCAACCATAAGGGGGTACTGAAGAGACAGTGAATCCGCATATCTTTGCAGGTATTGTATTATTCTAGACTAATACGATTCATATTAATGATGATGTTATTAGCTGTTTACAACACTGCAGCTCTGCTTCATGTTGGATCTCATAGATTACTTCCAGCTCCGCAGTGAAGACTATTGCCTGCAGAGCTGCCAGGCGATAAAAGAGTATATTTAAGCCAACAGTGTTGGAGGAATGTTTAAAAACCTGTCGGTTATTGAATAGAGAGAGAGAGAGAGAGAGAGAGAGAGAGAGAGAGAGAGAGAGAGAGAGAGAGAGATACGTAATTGAGGAGCGATGGGAGCGGGTGTGACGACATCTGCTGTGTGAATCTATTTGTGTCAAATAAAAAAAAATGGAGTTGAACACCTGTGTTAATTTTCAAAACTAGGTTTGCTTTAATTTCTTTGGATCCTTACTAAACTAAAATCCTTCTCTTCTCTTCAAGAACCAGTTTCTCTCTCTTTTTTTAATTTTTTTTTTACCATGCATAAAGAATCTTAGTGTACAGTATGTGTTCTTGGCTAAGCTACCAAAGTGGCTGCTTGAGAGGACAACCTTTCCTTTAAATCACTGGTTTCCAATCTGGTAGTCCAGATCTCCCATGGGTTACGTTAAAAATCTCAGCTTGTTTTGCTTTAGAGGTACTTGTACATTAGTCTGTACCGCTTAGTCTAAACTGTAGCAACTTGACATACTATATGTTTTGAGCTGATAGTCACACCTGTAAGTTAATATGTTTTGTAATACATCTGTAGTAATCACAGATTCTCTGTACTCTAGCCAACTACAATGACCTGTACCAGTGGTCGGTGGACAGCTACCCAGATTTCTGGGCAGAAGTGTGGCGCTTCTGTGGAGTAGTCAGCTCCAAACCATATGAGGAGGTGAGTCCAACCTCTGCTGGTACTTTGTATCCAGAAGGAGAATGGTTTTGATGTCATTCTAACATTTAACAAGCACTTTACCAGGGGATCTGACAATAAAAATATGAACAAAATCCTATGAACAAAATCTAATAGATGTAATTGAATATTGCAAACAACTTAGTTTTTTAGGTTCTGAAATGGCTGGCAGAGTAAAAAACTCACCCTAAAGATTCAATGAATGACCAGCATTTCACTTGTGGGAGTTTTTTTTCATGGTGGTAATTTTCAACTCTGCCAGTCTGCTGCATTGTTATGGGTGGGATTCATGTTTTCTCCAAAATGCTTGTATGTAAAAACAAAATTTAGCCCATGAGTTTTATTGATACACATAACTTCCTTTTGGGGATTATTGCTAGTCTTAAAGCATTAAAGGGCAAACAACCCAAAACAATATTAAATATTATAAGAGTTTTTTTTGTTTATTTTCAGCATTTTTCCATTGCATTTCCAAAATGTTTTTTATTTAAATGTAATACAAAATTCTATGTTGATTTGATTATTATATTTGATGATGGCAAATGGCGTAAAATATTTCATTATTGTTTTATATGATTTGCAGCACACATATCATAGCCACCCTTGAGCTGTCTGTGTTCTCAGAGCTGGCAGTGATTCTGGTTACACGAAAGAGGGAAATCCCTCAATAGGTTGTGTATCCACTGCATGCATCCATCCTATGTTATTGTTATGTCCCATTGGCTTGCTCCTGTGGCTTGCCAGCCAATTAACATATTTGGTTTCTATTTTTAATTCAGACTGCCTCCATTTTCTCATTCACATGTAGATAGATAGACACTTTATTCATCCCCTTGGGGAAATTCAGGTATCCAGTAGCCTAAACAATCTGTATTAGCATATAAATATAGATTAGAGACAATACGTGTGCAGAGATTTGAGATAAAAGAATAGTGAATGAGGCCCATTGAATTGTAAATATTACTAAATAACTTAAATGTTATGCTATGAGTTGGTTAAGAGTCTTCCTTAGTCATTTTTATATGCAAAGGCAGTAATCTAATATGATTCATCCTTAATGAGCAGATACAGATACATCGTTGCAGATACACCCTGCTTTAACCTTTCGACAAAAAACATTTTTGAATACAGTGGCTGCTAGAAAAGTCCAATCTGCACTTAAAATGTACATATGGCACATTTCTTTTTGCTGATAGTTTGTGATCGTTTCCCACCCTGTCTGAAACTCAAAGACTTTAAGGCTTATAATGGCACACAACCATTTGGTAACATTAGAATTGCACCTATTATTACACCAACGGCAGGTGGAAAAGGGAGGTTTTACTGATTTAGAATTATCTTAATTTGTCATTATTTAATTTGACTCTCTAGCCTCTCAATGTTGCTCAGTTCCAGGATATAGCCACTCAGGTGTATGAGGTAATTAATGGTGTCTGAGATTAAGGTGCTGTGTCATGTTGTTAACACACCCTGTTTGTACACATTCCACATCACAATATTTTACTACGGCTGGATGATATGGCCATAATCTTCTAACCCGATATAGGTCATTTCATATCTCAACAACGATATATATCATGATTTAGAATGTGTAATTCCATAAATAGTCTATATGAAATATCAACGTTGTGAAGCCTTTTTTTGTATACTCCTGTGTGAATTAAATGCTTGACAAATGAAAAGTACTGAGTGAACTTAAGTGCGAAATGAACATAACAGTTTCAGGTGAAATTATGGAGAAAATAAATACAGTAGATATGTTTTTTTCCAGCTATACATTGACTATGTTTACATTGAGCACACAAATAGTGTGATGTAAAAACAAAACTGCAGTTTTTAAAAGATATTCCCTCAAACTATTTCACATCAGATTTTCTGAGAAATTTAGGTTAGTATGTGCTTGTTTTTATTAATATAGACACTGTAATTGTATATCATGGTATCATTGAAAGACATAAATTATCATATTGAATTATTGCACTATTTTCTTTTACATACATTTCCTTATCCACTTAACACTTTCTTAGGTTCGCTGTCCCAGCAGACATTGGATGGAAGACAGGGAGACAATAAACAGACAATCGATCATTTTGTAACAGTGATGCACAGTGGACTAGGCTATTAAATCCCCAATTCTGTGCCAGCAAGAGCACCAAACCTTTAAACTGCATGGTCTTGGTCAACAACAATGCTGTGTCTCTCCTGTGTGTGTTCTATGGGTGTATACCAGGTGGTGGATGTATCCAAACGGATCTCTGATGTCCCACAGTGGTTTAAAGGAGCTCGGCTCAACTACGCTGAGAACTTGCTCAAACATGCAGACCAGGACAAAGTAGCTCTTTATGCTGCAAGTAAGTATATTAAGTGTATTGTTTGCTGAATAAAAACTATGTAATATACAGCAATATATATGTAACACAGTGCTGCACCTTGAATGTTGGCTTTATTGATCTCCAGTGGGAATCAAATCAAATCCATAATCTAGGGCAAGTTTTAAACTTGTTTTTAGCCTCTTAACATGTTCAAAATGTCATTACAAGTGAACCCATGTTCACTTGTAATGACTAAAAATAAGCATATGCCTATTTTTGAAAATATGTTTGCATCTCTTTTCAGTGTTGTAGTTTGTAGACGGTCCCGAAGCACTCCTTGTAGTATTAACACCGGAACTAAACAGAGCTGAATTAGCAGAACTTTTATGCATTTATTTCACATCTATTGCAGTCAGATTCGCTGTGTTCACTCGGATACAATCACTTCACCTTTGTAGGCACTTTTAATGATATTTTGAACATGTTAAGAGGCTAAAAACAAGTTTAAAACTTGCCCTGTTTAAGCCTGTTGGGTGCTAATGCTAGCAGGAGGATAACACTGTGTAGGCAGCACCGATTGTTTTCATATTTCTCGCTACTGACAGCACTCCAAATTTACAAACAACAGAGCTACGTGTTGGAATCGACCGGAATTCTCCTTTAAGATAATCCAGTTATTTAACTATTGCAATTACAACGGGAAACACACTTTTTAAGGTGCACAATCTCCACCTCCAACATTTTCAAAAGACAATGAACACAATTCTGCGCAAAATATGACAGTTATCAGAACTTAAAATAAATATACACTATAATATAGTAATTCTGCAAAATTCTGCAATTTTGTGTTTTTCTTTCTTTTTTGGGGGGGGGATCAAAGGGGGTCTCGCCCTGGGTGTAATTCAGTGTAAAACCGCCACTGCTTCCCATGGTGACTTTTAACAAATTATGGGTCTCTCCCTCCCAGTTTACCTGTACAGTATGTGTTAGGGATTGTGGTGTTTTCTCTCCTGAGTTGCACATAATTGTCTACTATTCGCAAATGAACTAAACAGAAAGAAAGTCAGGAAGACATGAAAGAACAGAGTGGAGGTTGCATTTGAGCACAGAATCGATGCAGCGGTGAGTGCAAGGCTGCATATGTTACTTTGTTAATAGGTGAACTGCCGCTCCCTCGTCTATCTCTCAGGGCTGTCACATACTAATGCATTGGCACTTCATTGTTGCCTATCTGTGTATATGAGGGAGAGTGGGCTCTCACACACGTACACATACACATGCACACCACCTTCTGCAGGAGCTGTAATGTAATTATTAGACGGCCCATTAGTCACAATGCCATGGAGCCTCTGTGAATGTCAGTAAACTATTACTTAAAGAGACAACGAGGCCTGTTCCTCCCTGTGGCTCTGTCCTGCCCCACTATCATTCTCTATTTATGTCTCCATCTCTGTGTCTCTGTTTTTCTTTTTCTGATCTTTGGATTTTAATTTCAGGGGTTTTATTGGTATGCATATCAAGTATAGGTAGTACAATAAGCCTGTGTGTCCTTAGCTTTAACAATATTATTTTGAAATGTACATATTTATCTCTGTTTCTGTGTCTCTGTTTGCAGCGGAGGCAAACGATGAGATTGTGAAGGTGACGTTTGGGGAGCTGAGGCGTGATGTGTCGTTGTTTGCTGCAGCCATGAGAAAGATGGGCATCCAGACTGGAGACAGGGTTGTAGGTGAGTCTCAAATGTATTGCTCTCTGTCTCACTGGGGGGCAAACAAGAGAGTATGGAAAAAATGGCATCAGCATTTCATAAAACATTTTCCATCAGCCAAGTGATGGTTGATTACCAATCAAATTAGTTGCTAGATAGATCAATTGCTCTCCTCCTGACTTGTTTCCTTTTTCCCTTTGTCTTCCAATCTTCTTTATCCCCTCCTTTCTTCTTCCTTCTTTCATATTTAAAACTTGTTACAGCATGAGTTGAACATGGGCTCCGTTGCTATAGCTCTGTCTGTGTGTTTGTGCTCGCTGGTAAGGAGGGCTGGCTGTCTTGGCACACGCTGCAGCTCTTTCTGAAAGTCACCATTTATTTTTTTTCAAAGTCCATATTTGTACAAGGAGGAATGGCTGAGGATGCATGTTTTTCTGCACCGTCCCGCTGTACAGTACATTCGTCCAGATCTGCAAATTTATACAACTGCACACTTAGTAGCATCATTGCAACTTCAATGCATTTTATAGTACAGTACAGTTCCCCACCCCAATTTGTGAACAGAACATCTTTTGAAACAGTTCAAGTGTCAATTGCTAAAAGCTTATCTCCTCCACCTCCGTAGCATATAGAGCTGTTAGCACTGCTCAGCTATCTGGGGTTTAGTTACTTAAGGGTTGTCAAACTAAAGCATGACTTTTTAACTGAACTATTCGTTGGCCAGACTCCTTGAAGAAAGAAAAATAAATAGGTTTGGAGGCCTTAAGAGATTTTCTGATTTAAAAATACACATCCATACATACAATTGTTAACCATACAAGAGTAGTTTGATTAGTTTGTTTCATTCAGCTATTATAAAGGGTGTCAGAAGCCTCCACAATTTTCTGTTTGGTAAATTTGTTATGACATTCATTGTGAGCACGAATCCAGTCTGATTACTTTTCACAATAGTTAGATTTACATCATAACTCATACATTTATAATACATATATTCTACTACTGCTGCGACAGTAATCTTAAATATTATTAATTTACAAGAACCAAAATAAGTATAATGTAATAAAAAAAAGTCTCCCACGCAGCTAGACAGATCATTGTAGTGACACCAGAAAGTAGTTCAGCAAGACTTTGGTTATGGGTGGGGGGGAACGGACGTGTATGTGAATGTGTTACTGCACTGAGTGTTATCCATCACTGTCTCTGTTTCATTCTCTGTTCTGTCTCGTTCCAGCCATGATGCCACAGAGCGTATTGAGCTGTTTGTGCTGTGTCAGTATCAGGGGCTTCAGTTACACAGAGGTTGCCAAATAGTAGCATCTCAGATGTCTGAACCTTTCATTTTATGACAACAACTTCATTTTCTGCTTAAGTTAGATTGAACACGTCCTATACAAGCCTCTTTTGTCTGGATAACGATGAACAGAGAACAGGCACAATAGTTCAGAGGTTACAGAACATTCTTATGGATTAAAAAAACAGAGATTGCTTAAATGCTGAGCTGAACATTGATGGGCAAAGGACATCTGGATGTACTGTTAGTCCTTAACCACAAGGGCATTGACCCAGAAATTTGGCAAAAAATGTAGGCATAAAAGGACGAAAATCTGTACAAACACAAGTGTTAAAGGAACATTTTGACCTCTGTCAACAACTAATACAAATTTAAGTAATCCTTCACGAAACTGTAGCCAATAGAAGAGAACCTGTGGTTGTACTGTGCCGCTCCCTGGTATGACTATGTGATTACGGGTTTGAGTGTTCAGTGTTCATAGTTTGAGTGTAATTGAAGCCAACCATAGTACTCTATTCTGACATAATCAGTACAGTATAAAAAAATCGATCAAGAAACCTATAATCTCTGACCCTTGTATGTTCAAAAAGATTCCTGCTTTTATTTTGAAGCAGCAATGTGACTCATATCTGTGGCTGCTGTTCATGAGCTCATATTGAACAAGGTTGTCCAGGAAGAGTGTGTGTGTGTGTGTGTGTGTGTGTGTGTGTGTGTGTGTGTGTGTGTGTGTGTGTGTGTGTGTGTGTGTGTGTGTGTGTGTGTGTGTGTGTGTGTGTGTGTGTGTGTGTGTGTGTGTGTGTGTGTGTGTGTGTGTGTGTGTGTCCAGAGGGACGATGGATGTTGCGGTAGAGAAATCCATTAGCTAAATGACTTAAGCGCTGTGGGAATCTCATTAGAACGACTGGAGGGATGACCAGAAAGGGAGACAGAGCTACAGAGAGAGATACCAGATACTTCATGCCTCCTTTCTCCTCTCTCCCTATTACTTTCCTCATATATCTAAACACAAATCTGCGTGTGTGGGTTTTGAATGTGTGTCCTGAGCTCACTTGTATGTTCAAGCCGGAGATGTCCTTGTCCCTACCCAGGTTGTAACTTAAATGTCTTGTCAGTGTCTGTAATCCAGGAGATATATAGGCACTTAGCTGATGAAGCTTTATAGCAGGAAAAGAGCCAACCCAGCACATGTGCACACACACACACACACACACACACACACACACACACACACACACACACACACACACACACACACACACATACACTCACACACACACACACACACACACACACACACACACACACACACACACACACACACACACACACACACACACACACACACACACACACACACACATATACACTCATGCACAGACACACGTATGCATTCTCCCCTTCATGCACATTTTCGATCCATTGCTCTACCCTTTGGTCCTATCATCTTCAACATCACCCTCCAGCTTGTTATGAAACTTGCTAGCCTTTACAGCCACTGTTCATCTATTGGGGAATTTATATTTATTTATTTTTTGTATCATTAAAAACACACTGTGCAACCACAGTCTTTTACCGTTCAGTAATAACAATGTAAAGTCAGTAATATGAAACAAAGCAGCATTATCATGTAAAATAGTATGTAACAAACAAAATAAAAATGGTTTTAATTATAGAAATTACACCACTTGAATTTCAACGTCAGGTGCAGCTTGTACATTTCAACAAAATTAGCTAAAACTGAAGACCAGCAGGGCACATTTTGCTGTAGAACACACTTCCTTGTGGAATCGGTACTTCTCACACACATTACGTGGACTATGTAACATGTGGCCTGTTGCGTATGGATGTGAGTTATTCCAAACGTGGCCATGTTAGCAGGAAAACAATGTCATTCAGATCATTATTTTCTTGTTTAGTACTAATAAAAGTTGCTTTGTACAAGCTCTGCGGCAGGACATGGTGTGCTTCACTGGCATTTTAAAGACAACACCTCAGCTGACTCCACCCAGAGTTTTCCAGGTGACTAAGAAATGTGTACTAGCATCTATCCTATCACATTATATTGGAACATGTCAGTGCTGATCTTAGGCTAGGATCAAGACTGAAATACTAGTCAAGCTGTTGTGATTTAAAGTGGTAATCATGTAAGCTCTACAACATTTCACCCGTGGGGTCACCTTGGTTTATCTCTGGTTAAATCTCCTCTCCTCTCCTCAACAGTTCTTGCATTACATTCTTACAGTATTGCCAAACCAACTACAGGGTTTTTATAGATAGAGGATAGAGGATTTTTTTGGAGCCCCCCAAAGATGTTTTAGCCAGACCCAAAGGAAACTCACCAGCACCAAAATGATAAGAATTGAGAATAAAAATAGCAATTCAAATCCACTCTAAAATGTGTTTTGAAAGACCGTTGAACAAGCAGAACATGAACTTGAATACGAGCACTAATCTCAGTTTTATCTCCCCCCCCCCCAAACACACACACACACACACACACACACACACACACACACAAAAGGTCCATTCTGAGCCTGGAAAACTCTGAACTAGGAGGTGGCATATATTTGTGGCAACAAAAATCAAGGGAAGGAAATTGCTAGCAAGTAAACAATGCATGATTTGATAAGATACATTTGCTTTTATGAGGACGAAAAGGCACTGAAGGATAACAACATGTGTTTTGGTGAGTAACACTTAATATAAACATAACTTTGTTTATTATAAAAACTCCACAGGGCATCTTTAAAAAGCCGTTGTGTAAGAACTTTATTCATTTCATAACCATCTATACTGCCTGGTATGTGTCCTCCAGGGCATGTTCACAGAAATTGTCCATGAAGGATGCAGGTCGCACAAGTTTTTTGTCAGGGATTTCAAACCACTGGTCCCTAGGTCACATTCTTGTTTCTGTAACCATTATCCTATTACTGCTCAAATCATATGACTAAAATCAAAATTCTAATGGGAAGAATCCAACAAATTCAGGGTTTTTCTGCATCTCCTGGTACTTTTCAAGTCCTTTTTAATGAATGTCTGTTTCACAAATTGGTAGGATAAAAAGACAGTAGCCACATTTTAGAACAATAGCACTGTGATGATGCATTTGATTTATATTAAATTGAACTATTACAAAGGAGCAAAGAAGTGGTGTAAGACCAAAGTAGCCATTAACATCTTGAAAAGCATGTTGACTTTCATTCAGTTTTTATCAACAAACCTGAAAAGTCATATAGCAGTATGTACAGTATGATTAATCAGATAGGAGCAGCAGTGTCTTGCTTTGACGTGTAAGCAGTGTTGTTCCAGCATATCAAGATAGTGATTCATAACAGTGGCCACAGAAGCAGTCAAGCAAGGTGTTGTAGTGAAATTATGATCTGTGACGCTATTTGTCCTGGTCCAGTGTGAGAGGATAATGATTTATGTGAGCGTCCGTAGAGCCGGAGTAGCAGGATGGTGATTTGTCAGCCCGAAATGTCATCCAGCCAGGATCAGCTTCCTGGTTACAGCAGGAGTCAGCATAGCAACCAATACAATCCTGATTAGTCATGATTAATAGGAAGTGACAGTATGGTTGCCGTTAGCCTTAGACCAGAGTGCTTTGCTGGAACTATCGGCTGTTTTATTGTTTTATCATGTCATTAGATACATCATTAGATACATGTCATCAACAAAGAAGATCTTAAGGCTGGCCAATCCTTGTTTTTTTACTTCATGTCAATTATTTTAGCCATAACTAACTATTTTATTCTTTTCTGTCAAAATAAAACCTTTATTAATCACATTTAAATGCAATACATTCAGTTTAGTTTAGGGATTGACCGATACTGGGGCCGATGCCGATATCGATTATTAGTAATAACCGATGTTTAGAACCAATGTGCATTTACAGTGAAAATTAAAATCTTTAAGACAAAATTAAGATTTTGGAATGTTACAAACTCCAGCACAAAACTTTGTTTAAATGCTTATGGTTAACAATTATTTAATAGAAGTTTTCAACATAATACACAGTAAAAGATAGTCAGATAGTGCTGTGGGCAGGACATTAAGTCAGACTCAGTGGTTAGTGAAACCGAAGCAGAGGGACAGACACAGAGCTGTAGCCGAGCCAAAGTAGCACACTTTTTAATTAACTTATCTGTTATCAGGCAAATAAAACGCCAATACAGATAATCTGCAAACTGCCAAAAAATGGCCCAATAATCGGCCAGGGCTGATAATCGGTCAATCCCTAGTTTAGTTCTTAGTTTTAGTTAGTCGTTTTATTTAGTTGGGTTTTACCCTGGCTGAAGGGCTGCATTGACATCAGGCATCACAGATAAAGTGTATAGTATTTAAATCCAGTGAATACGAGAGGCATGATAGCATTGTAGTGAGATGAAAATTGTCTATATCGGTACTGGCTGAAATGAACATGGCAAATGTATGCACTCCTATTTGTTGTTCTTTATTTTCCATGGTACAGTTGTCAATCTCTCTCTCTCTCTCTCTGTCTCTCTCTCTCTCTCTCTCTCTCTCTCTCTCTCTGTCTCTCTCGTGGTCTCTCCTTGGGCACCATTTCCTTTATTGATCAAGGAGTATATCACAGCAAGACAGCTGTTATGATCGCAGCCCTGCTAGTTAAGAATGAAATATTCTCACTGCCCTGGTTGATATTCATCACCTCTCTCCAACTCTCCAACCCCACTCTCTCTTTTAACATTCTCATTTTTCTCTCTCATCCTTTTATCCAGATTGTTTCTGCTCAATATGTTTCCGGCTCTCCCTCTTCCCTCCTCTCTTTTTGTCTTCTTCCTCTATTTTCTCAGTGAAGGGCCCTACTATGTGGTATCATGCATTTATAAGACTACTTAACACATCCAATTGGTCTCATTTTACTACTGCTAGATATCACATAACCTAGATGAATCTAACAAACAATAATTTCCTGACTTTCCTTCTACTATAATGTACTATACTGTACTTTAATTTCTGTACATACTGAATAAACTGTATTGCTATATTTAATCTCAAATGTCTAGGTTCTTGTCACATATGATGCTATCAGAATCATAACACTTGATTTTTAAACTCCATAACATCTAGGCCTGGGTACCAAATTCAATACTTTTTAGGCACCGACTGAATTGCCTCTGAAGTACCAAGTATTGAAAAATTCAATTAAACATCCAATACCCAATTTCAATACTTAAGGAGTAAATCTCATCAGAGTCAGGGAGCCGAGTAGCATGCAGCGTGCTTCTTCCAAGATCTAATAATGTTTGTGATTGGCTGTCTAACGTTACACGTCGCAGAGACACGCAGGAAAAACTCTACGTTACACAGAGACAGGGCTCACGTAGTAAGAGCTAAAGCATAAATAAAAAAAGATTTGTGCCGTAATGTTGAAATTTATTTTTGTTTAATAAAATTGGTATCGAAAAAAGTATTCAAACGATACCCAGCCCTACTAACATCTATAGCTGTTTTTAAATGAATAATTCATTGTGATTTCTACCTCCCCTCTCCCCCTTTAGGCTACCTGCCCAATGGTATCCATGCAGTGGAGGCCATGTTAGCAGCAGCCAGCATTGGAGCCATTTGGAGCTCCACCTCTGTCGACTTTGGAGTCAACGTAAGGCCTGTATTATCATATTTGTGGCTTGTGTTTCTTTATTTACAAATATTTGAGTTTTTTTTATACCATCAACACTTTATTTTTTCATTGTATTTAGTCATTGAAACATAATAGAAACAGTTTCCCACATAGGGTTAGGGTTAGCTTTGAGAGCCTTAATCTCAAGTTTATTTATCAAGTACAAATGAACTAAACCAAACCTATTGAATCTGCTGCTTTAGACATAGCATATGTCTTTTTGTGTGGACTCTATTCTGAGTACTAGTGGAAGAGTGGCAATCTTTATCTCTTAATCCTGGCAGAGCTCATGCCTCCATCTACAGTACTGAGCTATACTGGGTCAATGGTCTTTTATCAATTCTTATAGGGGACTCATGATTGTAGCAAAACAGACTCACATATGCAAACAAACATAAACATGAAGAGGAAAAGGAATAGCAGGTCTGTCTGGCAACCTATCCTGTGTGAGTGAGCGTTTAATTGACTTCATCCGCAACTCTTTCCTCAATGGTCTTTCTGTCATCGTGGTCTTCGCTTCTTCTTTCTGGTGTGCTACTGCCTCGTCTGGCAGACCAGAGAACTACACTTACAATAAAAACCTTTTTTTTTTCATTCCTTAGTAGGAAGTTATTTGACTATATTTGTCCTGTTTACGCTTTAAGGTAGGAATGTAGATGTACAAGATGAAGGTATATTATGCAGACTCTTCATTAAACTCCTCATGCATTTTGTCTTGAGCTCATCTCATCCATCTGAATTAAATTGTTCTCTGTCATAGCTGCCTTCATGCTCTGCTAATATGCTCCTGTTTTGTAATGGTGTTATCTGTTCTTAAAGACAACTTATGTTGAAGGCGAGTTAAAGTTTTTCAATTCAGGGCATATATTTACTGTTATTACTGCAGTAAATAATGGCTTTTATTTTGATGTGCCTTTCCTGTCTACTTACTCCAGTGTTTTTTGGTTTTAACCCTCTTTCTCTCCCTTTTCTTTTGGTCTCAGGGTGTCCTTGACAGGTTTTCTCAAATCCAGCCCAAGCTGATCTTCTCTGTTGCCGCTGTGGTTTACAACGGCAAAACACATGACCACATGGAAAAGCTGACCAGTGTTGTCAAAGGTCGGCAACCACATAATGTGTCTGACCATACATTTGTAATTTGTTTTGGTTTAAGTGTCTGCTTTTACTCCACGATTACCATCAATGCACTATAGAGAATGACAAATACATTTGTCTTCTTCAACTAATATGTGTGAAAAATCTGCTGAAGTGACCGGAGTATGTACAGAGACAGTTATACTGTGCAACATGTATTTTTTGTATATGTATATCTAGATGATTTGGTCTCTTTACAGAAATTAAAACTTAGAAGGACTTTCTGCTAACATGTAGAAAGGGTAAAGGCCAGTAGAGGTGAAAAAAAGGAGCTCTGCTGGGTTTTAAAAGTGTTTAAAGTTAAACTGTCGGAAGAATAAAGAAGAAGATGTGAAGTATGAAGTAGGATTTCTTCATCTGCTACCACAAGAGTGTCCAGAGAGTTACGAAGCATCTTTGGGCCCCTGACTAAAAAAAATCTTCTTCCGTAAAGAACCAAAATGCGTAACATGTTCATAAATTATTATAATAATTTATACTTTTTAGTTGATCCCCAGTGGGTCAATTCCAATTCCAATTTACACTCTGTTTGTTAGAACACACTACACACAGTACTGAAATACATACTTGTGCTCAGCTCCTATGCATGCACAAATGGAGAGATGTCAGAGTGGGCTGCGAGTGCTGGACAGGCGCCCTGAGCGGTTGGGGGGGAGGGTTAGGTGCCTCGCTCGGAGCACCTTCATGGAAATAACACTGTGATTCTGAATCTCTTAGCTTTTCACAAAGTTATAGAGTAAACAAACAAACAAAGTATCAGCCTCTGTCTCTGTCTCTCTGTAGGTCTGCCTGACCTGCAGAAAATAGTGGTGATTCCCTACGCTCGCTCCAAACATGAGACTGACCTCTCCAAGATCCCCAACAGGTGGGTGTCTGTGGATGCAACTACACTGAAGTTTTAAAACTGAGAAACTGAAACAGATTTTTTCATAGGACTAAAGCCCTATTCACACGGGATTAGTATTACCTGGTGACCTCTGGTCACGTGCATTAATTACGGAGGTTGTCTGTGATCTTAATGACGTGCGAATCGGCCATGTCTGTAATTTGTCAAATATAAATTCCCCCGCAAATGACCTACCATATTTCACTGAACACCGAGGTCCTGTGATAATATTAGTCCCGTGGGAATCGACATGTCTGTGATTTGACGGGGTCGTATATCATTTTGTCAAGGTTTTTGTTTCCTGTGCGCTTTTTTTATCCCTCTCGCGAAGACTGATATGGGATCGCGGGGGGCTGTGGACGCCACCTTTCATGACCAACCTAGTCTGGACTAGCCTGGTTGACACCAGACCCTTCTCAGTTGTAACTGAGAGTGGGTCTGGGCATGGTTCATTCACAGCCCATTTCCAAAGGGGTGTCACCAACGGACGCCGCTCAAATGCCTCTGGGCCCAATTGGATAGTCCTTCAACCAATCAGACCAATGATCCGGGTGATGTAGCAGCAACAGCGGCATCAACGGGTTGCTGTGCTTCGGTGGCCGTCATGTTGAATGTAAACAAGAAGCTGCTTGCTGTCGCTGCGCTATCGTCATTGTGTAAAGCCCGCCTCAACGGTTGTGATTGGTGCCTCGATTTGGAAAAATTGGAAATGGGCTTGAATGGGCTCTTGGCCAGACTGACTTGCCGAGCAAATCTCAAATTTGCCGGAAGTTCATCAGGGTTTTCCCAGGCTAAATCTGGACCACTGCCAGACCGGAGACCTCCATCCCGAGTTGACGCGCTCCCTGCGGCTTTGTCCGAGGGTTGACGGTGATGCTGTGTGGTTGCTGCCGCGGTGGGGATGATAGGGTATGAGCCTCTGGTAGCCTCTACCGGGCCTGGCCCAAAAAGATACAGAACCCCGACCCAAGTGCGGTGCAGCGGCCTCGCCTGGCCGTCCTCTGCGCTCCTCCGGGTATTCAACTCTCTGGGTACAGATATGTCAGTAAATTCAAGTAAAAGCGGACTTTGCTTATCCCGCGAATGCGCCACACGAAACTCAGATGTGGGGCGGTCATTTATAAATCACACAAGGTCCCCAGGTGATACTAATCCCGTGCGAATAGGGCTTAAGAGCAGGTCAGAGATATGTTCTCTTGCTTATACTGTATATATATCAGTTGTTTCTTTAATTTTCTTCTTTGATTTATTTTTTTCTCTCTGTTTATGTATCTTGGCAGTGTATTTATAGATGATTTCTTGGCATCTGGGCGTGGTGAGGCCGACCAGTTTCCGCAGCTAGAGTTTGAGCAGCTTCCATTCAGTCATCCTCTGTTCATCATGTACTCTTCTGGCACCACAGGAGCTCCTAAATGTATGGTCCACTCTGCAGGGGTAAGAAAAAATATTGTTAAATAACATCATAAATATGGAACACTCTCCCTCTCTTTGTTGAGCGTGCACAAACACAATTTCTCAGACAGTGCTGATCCTTTTATTAATAATAGAAGGAATGTTGCATCTCACTAGCTGACCCATGGGTCATCCTGTATTCTTGTTTGCGCTTTTCCAACATATAATTTATTACATTATGTAAAACATTTGGAATAAGAGACACATTTACAATTCAAAACAAAGTGACACTTCTGTTGCCATTTTTGTTGGACAGTTTGTGTTACTGCTCCACAAGGGTTAGACGGGCCGCAGCTGTCTCTCACACACAGATTAGCACACGCTGGTCACATCTGTTTGCAAAGCTCTTCTGAGTTGGCCCACATGTACAGTTTGCCATTCAGTGCACACCATTTATTATAATACACAAATGAACGATTTGAAAAGAAGGAAATGTTCTCAATAAGGCCAGAGTTTTTAAGAAGAAGAACAAAGACAAGAAAAGCAGAGGGGAAGAAAGCAATTGAAATTGTAATTGTAAGTAATTACCTTAATTCTAAAGTTGAGAAAATCTCACCTCAAGGTCCATTTATTAGCTGTATTAGTTGAGCTTTCAAATCATCTATCTTGATCAGCAGGTAGAGTTTGCCCAGTTATGGCATTATAAATGGTCAAATGTTAATTTTGTTCCCAACACTGTAAGGATTTCTAGAGCTAAGGTTTAAAATTAATTATTGACGTTTGCAGTTGAAAAATCCTTCACCACAAGCACACGGTCTATTTAGTATCTTGTCTGGAACTTTTGATCACGAAAATATGATCCCTGTAACATAGGGCTGGGCAATATATCGATATTATATCCACATTGTAACATAAGACTATAGTCTTAGCTTTTGGATATCGTTATAAGACATAAGTGTTGTCTTTTCTGGTTTTAAAGGCTACATTACAGTAAAGTGATGTAATTTTCTGAACGTACTAGACTTCCTTAGCTGTTCAATTATTTGCCTTTACCCACTTAGTCATTATCCATATTACTGATGATTATCTATCAAAAATCTCATTGTGTAAATATTTTGTGAAAGCACCATTAGTCAAACCTACAATATTGTCGCATTATCGATATTTAGGTATTTGGACAAAAATGTCGTGATATTTAATATTCTCCAGATTACCCACCCTCATTCTAGCACCCAATAATGTTATAATTATAATTACGCCAGAAAATAACATTTGCACTTAACCTTATTGAAAATGTAATAAAACTAGGTCTGTCAATCGATTAAAATATTTAATAGCATGATTGTCCGTAGTTGACTCACGATTAATCACACATTCTGTGTCTGTTCTAAATGTACTTTAAAAGGTATATTTTACAAGTTTGTGTTGTTCTTATCAACATGGGAGCTGCTGATATGCTTGATTTATGCAAATGCTTATTATTATTGCAACAATCTATCATACTTCTATTTTACAGTACTTTTAAAAACAATATAATCTTTTTAATCAAATTATACAAATAACTTGACCAGCGTCACAGTGGTAGTAACTGTATGCCTGTCATTTTGGTTTATGTTACATTTCCCACCACAAGATGGCAGCAAACCTCCATCAGCAGATCCTTAAAAGGTTATTTGCTGTCAGGAGAGCGTGTGGATGACATTTTCTTCCTGCTACATACCACATCTGAGTGAGGGAGAGTGTCAGATGAATGTTTGATTGTTAAAGGACCACTGCACTTTGAAGGCTGAAACACTCAACATTCAAAACGGGTTAACACTCTCAAAAAAAAAGTATTTACATATTTTCACAAAACATTCTCCCTCTCTGACACACTCTTTTTTTATACCCCCATTTTTCTGTTTTTTTTTTTTTTTGCTGCATCATCCCACCTTCTTTCACATTTGCTTTGCTATCCTTAACTTGCATGCATTTTCAATTTGTTTTTACTTAGTCCTCCTTTTCAGATTCTCTAATTAGGTTTTTTTCCCCCTTCATTTACTTCTTCTTTCCTCTAGCCCACTTTTCTTTCTTTCTATTATTATCTTCCTCTCTGTCTCTGTTTTTGTGCACCCTCCTTCTCCCCATGCTGCCGATAATTGGACAGTAATGCGTTGGTGAAAACATTTCGTATTGCGACGCTGGCAGTCCTCTCTGGCTCTACCAATTAGCCCCAGCACTGTTGCGCTTTCTGCTTTGTTACGGTTCTGTTAACATGCTGTCAGTAGCAAGATGGCATGCACCAAAGGACGGGTATGGCAGCTGAGTCCTGCCAAAGAAGACATATACACACACACACACACACGTACACACACACACACACGTACACACACACACACACACACACACACACACACACACACACACACACACACACACACACACACACACAGTACCTGTTTATGTGAACAGCAGCATACACAAAAACTAAAACACACCCAGTCACACACACTCATACAGTTTATACTCACCACCAGCGATAATAACCTACCCAACTGTGATTGTCAAAAGAAATGCTTGTGTATTAGTCCTGGTCTGATGCATATTTTATTTTGCGCAACTGAGAATGGGGTTCATGAACCTTTTAGAACATATATTGTTATAAGATGGAATATTTAATTTACAGCCTGTAATATGCAGGTGTCAAAATCTTAAAATTAATTTTCTCTCTCTCTCTCTCTCTCTCTCTCTCTCTCTCTCTCTCTCTCTTGCTTTTGTCTTTCGGTCTCTGTAGGGCACGCTCATCCAACACTTGAAAGAACACATTCTCCATGGCAATATGACCAGCAGTGATGTCATCATTTACTACACCACGGTAGGTCCACAACCGTTTCACAATAGAAGTGACATGCTTTTAGTACCACAATGTCTGGGGAAACTTTCCACAGCTCTCTTGTTGTCTCATCTCAGTTACCAGCAGAGGTAGAATGTGAGGTTATGTGCGGTATTTTTAATCATGAGCCTGGTTACAAAGGCACACGCGTATGCTCTCGCAAACAGATATTGTCTAATAAGCAGCATTGAGTGCTGAAGGTGAGATCTGTGCAATGTAGCTCCTTTTTGATGATAAACACTGAGGAACATAATTTTATGTTGACTAAAGCTGCAATTTTTGTGTAGTGTGTATTTGTGTTTACACGTGATTAGTGCAAAATTGAAATTCAGGGTGGTTTGGGTTTTTTGACACATTTTGTTGGGAACAAATACATGAGCGCACATTTGGCACACTGTTAGGCAGCATTGGTATCATAAAAGGACGTTTTAAGATTATTGTGATTAAGTAGCTCCTATTTGAAAAATATAATTGGCACACTTACATCTGTTCAACCTGTAACTGAATATCTGCCTATTTAGAGTTGTCGAGATTTCTGCCGAAACTACTGATTATTTTAATGATCAATTAATCTGTCAATTTAGTTAAATTGATTAGGAGTTTATTATATAAGATGGCAGACCATTTTTGAAGTATGACTATTACAGGTTTTCAGAGCCCACAATCATATCGACACATTTTTTTAATTGTCCGACCAACACTCCAACCCAAATGTATTAAATTTACAATAACCTAAACGCAAGAAAAGCTGTAAGTCCTCACATTTCAGAACCTGGACTCAGTGAATATTTGACATATCTGCATGATTAATGACCTCAGTGATCAATTGATTAACAGAAATGTTGATTCATTTTCTGTCAATCGACTAATTGATTCACTGTCTAATTGTTTAACTGCTAATTGGAATTGTGTACGTGTCTCATGCAGTATACACATGTATCCTGTCCGCAGACAATTGTCTGTAGAGCTAACATTACCATCAACATGCATATGTATTGGGGATGATGCCAAAGCAGTAGCTTAGCATGCCAAAAAAACGGATACATAACTCACTCAGTCTTAGTCTGCAGGAGTTGTACATTTTGCTGCCCGTTTATCCATGTTGATGAGAAAGGAGTGTTTATACCAGATTAAACAACCGCTGTGAATGTATCTGTGTGTGTGTGTGTGTGTGTGTGTGTGTGTGTGCACCCTGTTTTTAGACCGGCTGGATGATGTGGAACTGGCTGGTGTCTGCTCTGGCAGTGGGAGCTTCAGTGGTTTTATATGACGGTTCACCACTAATGCCCACACCCAGTGTACTGTGGAACCTGACAGACCAGCTGGGGTGAGTTAGACACACACACACACACACACACACACACTCACACACACACACACACACACACACACTCACAAATCAACAACCCCAAATCAAAATGGCCCTTTGAAAACCTACTTTTGTTATGGAGGGTTTTGTCACAATTTATATTAATATTTAGATGATAATGTTTTTCTATTACCCCTTTTCCACCAACATTAGCATATATATGTTTATTTTTTTAATTGCGGGAAACACGCTAAAATTTGATGATCGACTTTCTGTTTTTTTTTCTGGTCTGTCACATTTGACATCACAAATGTGCTGGAAAACAGGGTTATTAAACACTAAAAAGCAGCATGAAGGCCAGTGGAAATGTTACAGTGGTTGCTTCTTTTGGATATCTGTTACTTACTCATTCTCTCTTTCAATCTTGCTGCCAATAATTTGGAATGATGTTCAAGCGCTGCTTGGGTGGAGATGGACAGAATTTGTGGCTGAAATGACAAAGAGTCGCAGAAGTTACCGACCAGCGGCATAGCATCACGCCGGAAAAGGGGCTAAATTAGCATGTCCATCTAGGTGTCATGTTTCCATTACTGCCGTAACCGAGCTGGAGCCGATAACTACCCAGGGGCACGAAAGTTTAGTTGGGGTACCAGGAGCACGTAAGTTTAGTTGGTATACCAGGGGCACGTAAGTTTAGTTGGGGTACCAGGGGCACGTAAGTTTAGTTGGTATACCAGGGGCACGGAAGTTTAGTTGGGGTACCAGGGGCATGAAAGTTTAGTTGGGGTACCTGAGGCACGAAACTCTGGCTCAAGCGGATGGAGGGGTTTAGCCTAGGGAGGGGTGCTTAAGTTTGGGTACACAAGTTCGCCTGGTGTGCAGGGTTCCTGGAGGGTTAGGGTTCAGGGCCCGGCGGGGTCACAGTGAGGGGAGGCTAGGGTCTTAGGGTTGGGGTTAGTGGCATTGGAAGAGTGGTGGGCCTGGAGGTCGAGACTCAGGCCTGGAGACACTTGGCTGGGGTAAGGAGAGTGTGTGGTGGGCCTGGAGGTCGAGACTCAGGCCTGAAGGCACTTGGCTGGGGTAAGGAACTGCAGAGTCATTGGCCACTTTCCCAATAAAGACAAAAGCCACATGTTAGTGGGAAAGGGGCTTATGAAACATCTGGAAAACATATTAACACAATTTGTCCACAGATTTTAACCAATGCCTACTGTAGCCTCAATTGAGTGTGCAGCCCAACCTATGTTGCATTTTCAACACAAATGATGCAACTGATATTTTGGGGGGGAAAGAGCAGAGAAGGATTTGGAGATATAGACAGAGAGTGAGGAAGAGAGCACAAGCAAAGGGTAAGGTTTTCCTTGGAGATTTTGTTTTCAACCGCAGAATTGATAATGTGTTTGCCTAATTGACAACTTGCACACACACAAGAGCAGACCCATGAATAAAGATTTCTGATGGTTATAATGTGCATTGAGAACAGAGCCCCCCAGCAACTGATCATACAGTTAACAGTAATTTATTACTCCTTATCTAAATGAGAAGATAGATGAAAAAGGATGTCTTGGTCGTAATGGAGACACAAATAAAAACAAAAAAAGGGGGGGGGGGGGGGGGGGTGGAGTATACAGTGGGCAATGGAGATACATTTGCTTAATGTTTATGCTAAGCAAGGTTATTATTTGGTGTATAGTTGAAAAAACCCAATGGAAAGAAGTTTTACTATACAGTATGTACTGTAGTTAATGTATAGAGGTTTGTAGAAAATGTAATTTAAATTAAGTTTCACAAAACTTTAAAAGAAATCACTCTCAAAGTTCAAACATACAAAAGACACACCAAACGTTCTTATTGATTACCACAAATGAGCTGCCCCGCTGTTATTTTGAAAGTCCACTGATGTGTTGTACTCAGCTGAGCAGGCCACTTTAAGTTAGCGTTAGGGTCGTTAGATTTATGTTATTGAGACTGATAGTGATGTTGTAAATTCCGATGAACCCAAAACCCAGGTCAAACTACAAGACAGCCAAGACAGCTGAAACCTAAACTTTACCATCTAGTCCAGTGACTGTTGACACTATAAGATGACACAATGTGGAAATCACATATGAAGACAATGGATTACATGTTGTTTGATTCCATCTTTGAAAAACATTTTCCCTTTTCCCAAGCAACTCTATATTTGCATTAGAAATGTATTTTGAGGTTACACAATTACAGGAATAACAATGGGTTTGATCAATGTTGAGAATAGATTTGGAGGAGAGTTGGGTCCCGTGATACTAGGATTAGATTCTGTATAAACCCACACCCACCTACTGTACTGTAAATACCCCATAACCCCTAACTCCTTTTCATTATTCAAGAAATGTTTTCACACACTGTAGGTTCACATCCTAAGTAGCACAGAGGATATTTAAAGCAGATCGTCTTGGTTAATGTCTTGATACCCTCTCCCCCCACCACCATCACCACTGTCCGCACCATTAACAGCAGGTGCTAAACCCAGTATTGATCTTCTATTGTCTTTTCAAGACAGCAAGAAAAAAGAGGAAATGGTCAAAGACAATAGTGTGTGAGTGGATGTGTGCAGGCAAGCAATGAATTGGTTCAAATGTTATGTGTTCCATTGCTTACTTATGTATATGTCTGAAAACGGTAAATAGATACAGTAAGTGTGTGAGCTTGGTTATTATTTAGTTTATATTAAGGCCTTATTCTATATAGCTTTTGAATTCATTCACTCAGTCATACATTTTGTTCAATTCAGGGTATTATTCTAGAACAAAATTGCACTCATAATATATACCTAACCTATTTCCTGTACACACATTCCATTACCAAAATGAAGACAACGCTGACCATTGTCTGACGGAGCACACAGCAAATTTTAAGCAGTGGCACAATTGCATACAAAGTCAATGGAAATATCAGTAGTGGTTGCTATCTAGGGATGCCAATAGGTTAACCAAGTTCACTATTAACCGCGCTTTAAAACGTCACGGTTAATTAATCGTAAAGGCTTCGCTACACTGATTCTTAACTGACTGCAAATGATGTGCAGCAGTGTGTGCAGTTCTTATTAAACCCCCTTGACAACATTAACGCTCGCGTTTGCGCACACACGGCACAGCAGACGCCGGTCCGGTCACCGCGAGTATTGACTGTCAGAGTGACAGTGGCTCTCTGTGGTGGGATAATTTACTGCTGCAATTTTTTAACGCTACATAAAGTTAGCAAACACCAGGAAAACACAGAGCAGAGCCAGCCCCTGACCTCAGGACAGCTGCAGATGCACAGGGGAATTCAAACCAAGTTGGTAAGCTTGCTAGCGACTTTATTGTTTGTTAATGTTGTTGTTAAGTGTTTGTTAGCTTGTTAACGTTACCAGTTAGCTAACGTTAGCCTGTTTAATGTTAACGTAACGTTACAGTTTGCATTTACAGTGAGCGAGCTGACGATAGCGTTACGTTCGTACGAGTCAAAACTCCTTTACAGCTCAAACATGTCACTGACGTTACCACTTAACGTTACTGACTTACTCCTCTTCGTCCCCTGTGGGACATAAGGCTGCAAAGAGCTCTCTCCATCACATTTATTCCTTGGCAACATGCTGTGCATCTCCCTGTGACAGGTGCATCTTGTCTAGCAGCTCCTCCAACTTTTAGACACAGCCGCTAGCAACCAAAAAAGGGCCAACTTGTTCTTAAGAAGGACACCACTGCTGTTGCCAACTTGGCCTTTGTTTGTGGTGTGACTGATTCACCTCTAGTCTTTAATATTTTCAGATGAATTTAAATAAAAAGGTTGATGATTGATCATATAATCATTTTTAAAACATTCAAAATGGTTACTGTGTTATTTCTGTTTCAAAAGGCAGCAATAAATAACACATTACAATCTAGAGTGTTCATGTATTTTCACATTAGCAGTGAAATTAATACATGCATAATAATCGTGAAACCATGATTATTTTTCAGACTATAATCGTACCAACAAAATCTATAATCGTTGCATTCCTAGTGCTATCAGATATGGTTTGCCAGCGCAACCATTTCCTTAACAGCCATTGACGCAAACCATTTACCTGTTCATAGATATTTAAAATGATTGCTGTAACAAAATAAATTTGTGTCATCTACAAACAAGTTTAACATTTTCTAGGGCTGACCTGAATGCTTCGAAGCTTTGACCATTGCCAATGTCCAATTCAGTATTTGAATGCTTTGGCGTTCTGTCATCCAAATCCACACTGATTCCATCTTTCTTAAATATCTCTTCCTGTCTCAGCCGTCAGTCAGCAGCAATAGAGAAGTAGGCAAGCTCACAGACAGACTGGGAGCCTTGATCAATCAACATACATAGATGCGAAAAAAACGCGGGAGTCAGTGTGGATTGATACATTCAATTAAATTGAAGCGTATCTGTTGTTAGTCGGGTGAGTGACAGAAGTCAAACACGCTACTAAAATGGTCTCTATGTGGCTTGGCAACATGCTTGCTTTTCGTGGTTGCAAATAGAACGTAATTCAGACGGGAAATGACAGGGGAGTGATGGGACCGTCAAGGAGAGTGAGAGTGCTGCAGCGCCCGGAGCTGGGAATTCAGTGCAGCAGAGATGGCATATTGCCTTCAGCAAGGAAGGGTGTAATGGGGTGAAAAATGTGACACATTTGGGGTAGTAGTGGGGGAACTATAGAGCCAAAGGGCCAAGTAAAAGTACTTCTACTGCAAAAACTTTGTAGATCCCAAAGCTAATGATCACAACTTTACTAACTATAATGATGATTGGTACCCTGGTAAAATTACTGGTAGAATAGGGACTGTGCCCACTTCTAATGCTGTATGGTTGGTTAATCACAACATTGTTTGGTTTGTATTACCTTTTTTATGGCATAAATGTTTTAGTCTTTTAACCTCACTGCTTGTTTGCCCAAAACTTATTTAAATGAAAAAAATAGAGGGAACAAGGTTATAATACTGTTGTAGTTCTCTTTGTTTTATTACCTATTGAGAATCTGCTAACTAATGTGAGGCACTGTAGAAGTTATTCAGGTACAATCTTATTACATATTAATTTCACAAGAAATATCTTTTGTCTTTAACTGAATAAAACAGAGCCCAAACCTTTAGGAAGAAAATAGGTCACAAAATGTGTTATAATAAGGTGTCATACTCTGTGTTTTTACCAGTAACATTGATGTCATGGTCACTTTATTGCATGCACCCTAATCTCTAAATTCTCTGACAACTTCCCCTGGCTGTAGCATGTAGGAAAGGGAGATTTATTGAGACAGCATTCCTGGATAAAGCACGCAAAAGGTTACAACATTTATACTTGTGACAGGTCCCATGTATGAATGGGACTTTGGAAGCCCCTCTGTTTTCTCTGAGGATCTTCTTGTCTCGTCAATCTTTTGACCATTATGTGTTGAGCTGAGATGTCAGATAAGATCCCTCCTATACTTTTGCGCCAACTATAGAAATGTTGTCTCTTGCCAAAGCATAAATCTCACTTATCCTCTTTGGAGGAAATTACTAAAGATACAGTTTAGCAGATTGCATCTTGCCAGCTCAGTTACAGTTTTAGACACATGGGCATCGTTATTTGAAATATCCTCTTGTCTTCTAACTGCATCTAAATGTTGTAAACTGGAGATATAAGTCTTCATCAAATCTTTAAAAACAGATTATTTATTCACAGACTAAACAATGACCATACTTGTTTAAAGTGCTACATGCAGCATATTGAGTTACTGCAAAAAAACAAAAACAAAAAAGCATTTCCACACCCATATTGGCCTCTGCTCTGCTTTATTGATTGTTTGCCACCGGGTTAGATTGAAGCACAAAAGGAGAATGCTTTATAGAACAAAATAGAAAGAGCTTCACAATGCTAGATGCCAGAAGGAGTGAAGTGCTGATGGAAAAATCATTTTTAACATGTCTGTCTTTTCAGTAACGCATGCGAGATAACAATTGCATTCCAGGCAGGGGGGCTCAGGATCAGCATCCTTTTTGTGAGAGAAAGCAACAGGGTTCATAGGAAATGAATTACATTTTTTTTTTTTTTTTTAGAAACAATAGCACAAAAAATACTGTTGACATTATATGGAGGCTGTTTATCATACTGAACAATTCCTCATATATACATGGCAATAACACCAGTACCCTATTACATTTGTTATTTATTGATTTTCAAAAATAATATAGTGCTTCAGACTTTTAATATTCAGTGAATAAATAACACCACCAACAGTGGTTTCAAACTATTTTACTGGTAGCCCCCTAACATATGAGAAGAGGGTAATGGTCCATTTTTATATCACAATTTTTCCTGGGGTGACAAGTGGGACTTGCTACATCATGACACGCATAGAGACACATTAACGTTATAGCTGCTTGGAGGGGCTCTTGTGTCTGATTGGCTTCGAGTGTCTCTTATTGGTTCAGTAGCTTCCAGCAACATGTCTCCCTTGAAACAGACACACATGTACGGTCACACATGCAGACGCACACTCGCACAAACAGAGACTCACAGCTACTCCTCCACCCGCCATCCTAAACACCCATTAAGCAGCCACACCTGGCCACCTGCCTCCAATCAGAATAGGCCGACCCGCTCCATGGAAGTCGGCAACGAACAAATCCAGATGCGAATGGGGGGGTCAGAGATGATGGATAGTTGTGTGTGTGTGTGTGTGTGTGTGTGTGTGTGTGTGTGTGTGTGTGTGTGTGTGTGTGTGTGTGTGTGTGTGTGTGTGTGTGTGTGTGTGTGTGTGTGTGTGTGTGTGTGTGTGTGTGTGTGTGTGTGTGTGTGTGCAGATGACAAATCTGTCTTTGTGTTTGAGTTTCTGCGTGTCATCTGCCATATCTGGTGTGCTGTAAGCGAATGTAGAGAACAGGTATAGACCATGGCTGTGTCTCATTCCGCATACTTCCGTCAGTACACTGCTAATGTGCACTGACCACTTACTGCCGTAGTGCCCACTTTCGATGGTTATTATTGTCCCAAAAGGAACACTTATGTTAAAACACTTAGACCGGAAATGACGAGCGGTCAGCTCGGCTCTCAAAATCTGACGAAAATCTTTTAAACTGACAGATTCAGCAACTGCACGGCCTATTTCTCGCTTAAAATGTTTTCAGAAACAGGTTTCGGTGAACTATCTTTGTAAAATACGAGATCGTATTCTGAACGAGCCGCCATTATGCTCGGTTGTGAAATCCGGGAGAAGCCAGAGCCACGTGACGCGTTCGTCCAATCAGCTGCCGGTCGACGTCCCTGGTCCCTCCCCTTTCCGCTTTGTAGTCAAGATGGCGCCTGTTTAGTGCGCGTAGTGTCCATCGTTCCACACTGAACTTTTTGACCGTTTTTAGGGGGTCATCCGGGTACTTTCAGTGCACTGATTTTTTGCGTTATCTACACTATATACTTAAAACTAAGTGTTTGAAGTGTGCAAGTAGGCCGTTTGAGACACAGCCAAGGAATGCACTTAATTTCGTTGTATCTGTTACAATGACAAAGATATTCTATTCTCCATCCCTTTTAATATTTCTTGGTGTATGAGGCCAATATTGCAATTCAAATAAACTGGACAGTTTCCAGGCACAATTGTATGATTTTTGCATCAATTTGATACATATCTGTCACATATCTTATGTGCTGGATTATCCAAAAACAGACATTGAATCCTAACTCAGTCTCCATTAACAATTTCCTAATAAATCGAGATTAACAATGAATCAGATAATTTGACTGATTGTGAATTAAAATGACCTATGACACTGAAAAAGGATGAGGCATGCAGAGGCAGCATGGCCAAGAGGTGTGTGTATGTGTGCACATTAGGCCAGTGTGCGCATCACTCACATCAATTCTTTTGAGATATTTCTTCTTTGGACCTTTCACCCCATCTAACCCCCCTCACCCTATCAACCACTAATCGATTCGAACATCTGAGAGCAAATCACATCTTTCACTGCAAACCAATTCCTGGTTATTGACCAATCAAGCATCAGGCAGTTGTTTTGTGTCCCAGAGACAGATTCATTTTGATCTTTTTTTGATTGACAGGCATGGTTACCACAGTGATAGGAGGCATTTTGATAGATTGGATGTCACCAAAAATAACTTGACGACACAGACTGAGACACACACACACACACACACACACACACACACACACACACACACACACACACACACACACACACACACACATTTACAAAGGCAGACTTTAAAAGGCTCTTTGTTTCAGAATTAAGACTGCAGAGGAACACAGAAGTGACGTTTTGTCACTTTCTTGCTTTCCACATGTTGTCCAACTGTTGTCAGCTGTCAAGATGACTTCCATGCACACAGAAGAAAGCCACTTCCCAAAATCATTTAATTGCAGGGTTGTTGTGTGCAAACATCCTGTCAATACATTCTCCTCTGAACTATTGACAGATTTTGTCCTCTTATGCTAGACTGACCATATTTGTGTTAGACTATTTTTTGTTTGTTCAGTTGAAAGCAAAGTCAATTTCCAATCAGTTGTTTTTCTTCATTTTTCTTATCTATCCATGAAGGGTTGACTGAGCATGCAAGCTCTGTTTTAGCATCACCTTGCTTTACATTTACACAGTGGCACACTCTCCTCTCCTGGGAGCTTCTTAGTACAACCGAGCTACTGAGCAGCTCCACTGGAGCAGATGGGATTAAGGGCAAAGGCTGTTCAGTAACTGTTGCCCTTTTATATTTTTACATTCAGCACACAGACATTAACATTACACCTTGTCATGCATTGACCCAGTGGCACAAATGGAGTCAGTTCAGGCTGAGCATTGAAGTAGCACTTTCATCAGGTCATTCATTCATGCTTCACCATCAGTGCTCATTCAGCAGCTGAATAGTAACATCAACTCATATGTATACAGTTGTATAAGCACTAGGGCTGCACAATTAATCACAATTTTATCGAAATCGCAATATGGACTAGTGCAATATCCAAATCGCAAGGAGGGGCGGGCGCAATATTTGTTAAAAGCAAAATATGTGTCAAACCATTGTGGTGCTGTTTGGTACAGTTCCTCGCAAAAATCACACTATAATCATTTCATTTTTTTTATTTTAATATTTTTCAATGAAAATAGTGATACAAAAATGATCATTTCCTTCCAATATTGTGAATCATATCGCAATCGCAATATCAGTCAAAAGAATCGCAATTATATTTCTTTCTAATATCGTGTAGCCCTAATAAGCACTTTAAAACATCACTTCTCACTATTACTCTGCCAATACAGACCAATTGCTGTTCCAGCTAACTCCACCACCCAAACTCCTCCAAATGGGATCAACCTTTTTTGTATTGTCATCTTAACTAAGATCTGATCTAAATGTATATTCATTAAGGGGGGATTTGTTCTCTGGGGCCAAATTCTTCACTCTTACTCTCACTTGCAAACTTAAGAATAAAAGCTATTTATCTAAATTACATGACTTAATAATGTTTTTAAATTTTAGCACACCAGTAAGATCTCTTAAATTGGCTAAGATTATATTCTAGATGACAGAGACGGAGGTGAGCTCACACCCTCTGAGACATGTTTTGAAATGATTGTGCAAAATATCATTATCAATTTGGTAGTTTTAAACTGGTATTTGCATTTGATTGAATATTTAATAGGCTGTCATACGACTTGTTTTGGCCGGGACATCTCTACAGTAGCACACAAGAATGGTATTTAGACACATATTTTGCCTTTATCAAATATTGCACATGTGATTTGGATATTGCACTAGTCCATATTAGGATTTAGATTTTTCCACCAAATCTTAACTGTATAAGCATCTCCTATTAATAAGGTGTGACATTGTCACGGCAGGATGGGCCACTTTTAAATTCTAGCGCTTTATTTGCCCACATTTTGTTGTTGACAGGCGGAAAATGCATTTAGTTGTGCTTATGTAGCAAACAATATACTATAATATTCATCACCATCCTGTTGAATAAAAACATTTGGGAAATAAACCATAGTATGTTGGATGAGAGCTGTGTTACTTGTTTAATTTTTATGATAAAGAATCATGATGTCTTACAATTCATCAGCCTGTCTGTCCATCCAAATATCTGTCCAACTCTTTGGTCTTGAGTACGATATCTCAAAAATGACCAGCCAGATTGCCATGAAATTTGGCAACAATATTCATACCACACCAGAGGATGATTCATAATGTTTGCTAATTTGGTTCTGTTGTTAAAAGTTTCTGCTTTCACAATGCAGACTACAGTACTTGTATGTAGGAGGGCTTTTGCAATGGCCGTCATTGTCAAAATAATGGACGTCTTTTTGTGAAATTGAATGTTTTTTTATGTTGGGAAAGAATGCTTCACTGATCATTATTATACATATTGGTGTGCTTAAAAAACAAATTTCCGTCTTTTCCTTCTTGTCTCTGTCTTCTTTTCTTTTCTGTTCTTCAGCATTACTATCTTTGGTACCGGGGCCAAGTGGCTGTCTGTGCTGCAGGAGAGGAACCTGAAACCCGGTGAGTTGTGGTCCCAGACACGAAGGTGTACACACTTACATGAGCATGCACACAGACATCCGGAGACACACATGGACGCACACAGATAACAAGCAGAAACCCAGAGAGAAATGCATTCACCACACACACATAAACACACATCTAATCTACTCTATGACAATGGAACCTGGAACAATAGGAGCAGATGGACAAAATGATTATTATAATAGTGATGCTGTTTGACTTTAAATGTCCTTTATGCCATGTACTGCATACATCAACAGTTTGCCCTGTGTTCCGGTGTTTGACACTTAATAGAATGAATAAAAGTGCTGTTGTGATAATTCATATGAGTCATGGATAGGCCCAACTAATTGCTTTTAGTGTCACAGCTCTCCAGAGAGAGAACCAGGTCTCTACACATAATCAGAGTCCTGCCAGTGCTTATTAGTCCTCCTAGTAACCTTCATACATGCCGTTCTGTCTTTGCTATTTCTGTGACAGTTTTAAAGTGCATGCTAAAATTATTGCTGCTTTGCTGCGCTCTTTTGCAAAGTTATGTATTATGTTGTAATAGAACAAAGCACATAGGGCTGGGCGATATGGAGAAAATCAGATATCACGATATTCTTGACAAAATATCTCTATCGATATTGCGGCGATATTCTAGGGTTGATAATTGGTGTTTTAACAAAATATCTTCACACTTAGATTTTAGATAAATAATCATCAGTAATGTGGACATAATGTCTAAGTGGGGAAAAGGGAAAATAATAGTACAGCTAGAACAGTCTGGTAAGTTCAGAAAAGTACATCACTTTACTGTAATTCAGCCTTTAAAACCAGGAGAAGACAACACTTATGTCATATCACGATATTACGATATCCAAAATCTAAGACGATATCTAGTTTCATATCACAATATCGATATTATATCGATATATCGCCCAGCCCTAAAAGCACATGACAATTTTCAAATTGTTAGGCTCCAATCCTCAATGTAAATCATAGACTGTTAAAATAGCATCTGTGATGTCACCCATTGGTTTGTGGACTCACGTTTTAAAGCCTCGAATTTGGCGATACAGGCGTCACCATCTTGGTTTTTTGCATCTAGATGTAACGATTTTTGTCAAGAAGGTGGAGCTGGGTAGGATAACGTGGCCAAGCCAGTGTTGTTTATGGTTGCAATGGCGCTGCGCTAAGCTAAACGCTCAAGGGGGAAAGTTGCCGATTTTCAACCCTTATGAAGCGAGTCGTCCAGCAGAGATTTACTGGTATTGTCACCATTCATCTGCATGTACAGCTGTATTGAAGAAGACTTGAAAGTAGGAATTGAGGCCATAAACTCAATGTGAAAAAGTTTATTGAGGTAATAAATCAAGTGAGAAGTAGGGTCATTTATCCATAGAAACTGACTTTTTTCTACTGGAAATTAGATATTTTGATGATATTTTATTACACTACATGTCATTTAGCTGACGCTTTTATCCAAAGCAATTTACAATTGCTATATATCAGAGGTTGCACACCTCTGGAGCAACAAGGGGTTATGTGTCTTGCTCGGGGACACATTGGTATGTATCGCAGTGGGAATCGAACCCAGATTTCCCGCCCCAAAGGCATTGTCATATCCACTGCGCCATCACCACCCTCAACTTTTATACCTGGTCCAACTAATGGCAGTGCACTTCTTTTTGTGGGTAAGACAAAGAAATACCAGTTAAATTTGTTAAATAAGCTGGCATTTGTTTTATATAATTATTTCTCAAAGCTTTTGCTCTTTTGTTTTTTCCTCTTCATCTCCTCATCTAAACTTTCAAATGTCCTCCTGTTCTCCTCATGTTCATGTAAATGACCAGTTATAACTAATGCAAAGGGCTTAGCTGTTTCCTACATGTCTTTACCTTTTGTTACTTTCTACTTTCACTGTCTTTCCCATTTCTTCTCTCCTGAAATAAATTAGCACTTATAACCAATGTGTATTGCATAAACAGTTGCAGTGTGTCTCAGTTCCTAGTGCACTGTTATAATTACCATTCATCTTTATTCATGGCGCCTGCTTTGTGTGTCTGTCTGCCTGTCTGCAACTTACTGTAAATTAGCTACACACATTCCCAATGTTTTGGCCAAAACAGAAAGGCATGAAAAATTATGTCTGTCTGTCTATACTCCATCCAGTCAGCCAGCTACTTGATCAATTTGGCACTGCTGTATGTTTGGATGCTCATTAGAGAAAGAGGGCATGGCAGAGGGAGGTGTGTGTGTGTGTGTGTGTGTGTGTGTGTGTGTGTGTGTGTGTGTGTGTGTGTGTGTGTGTGTGTGTGTGTGTGTGTGTGTGTGTGTGTGTGTGTTGCATTGCTATCTTTGTGAGGCCAAGCATGAGTTTTAAACCTTTGGAGTGAGGACCTTTTTACAAAGTGAGGACATTTAGGCCGGTCCTCACCTTGTTTTCACTGTAATGGCCTCCAGAGGCTGTTTTTATGCTTTTCTCAAAGTTTCAGAGAGGTCCTCAGAAAAATAGTAACATGAGAAATTGCAAGAAGAAATTGGTGTGTGTATGTTTTCTGCATACACACACTTTTGCTCTGTCACCCCCCCTATCTTACACACACATGTACTACATCTAAGCATTTTTTCAGTCAGGCGCCCCCTTCAGCTTCACAGAGTTACTGCACCAGAGCTACTCTGGCACTGGCGCCCCCACCAGCTTCACACAGTTACTGCACCAGAGCTACTCTGCCAAAGACCCATTTATTGCACCTAAACTACTCTGGTTTCAGGCCTTGTTTTACCACTACATTTGGCCAATGTCCAACAGAAGTGTTTATTATATTAAATACAGTGTAAGAAAATTATAATAAAAGGTAACTGTTAGGATTGGACCAGGATTAGAAGAATTTAGGACCACAGGGATCCATGAGGATGACCATAGTGAAACGAAAACACATGACACTGCTGTTGATTTTACTGCATGTAACCAAGTAAACCAGGTAATAAGCAAGTGGGACTTAAATTACAAGTTACAATGTAGATATATCCACAAATTCATTTAGTAAGTAACAAACAAAAACAAACTTCACACATAGAAGCATTTGATTGGCTAAAGTGAATTTGAATGTATTGGCTATTTGCCAAGGTTATCAATAAAAACATTTTATTCATATTGTTAAACTATATCAACCATATACATGTGTAATATCTAATAAGAGTATATTTACTTCAAGTGGAATTGTTTGATTTTCTAAATATTAATACAGACACTTTTTTTATTTCTGATTTAACTATTCTGTGGTATATGCATGTTCTGGAGGCATAACTAATGTAAACTGTGTTAAACTATTTCCATCATATTTAAATAATAGTAATATCTATTGACATGAATATATTAAATCCTAGAGACTTAGTTTCAAATCAATGTCTAAACATTTCGTTAGGCCTTTGACGTACTGGGAATCAAACTGGGAATAAAAAACAAGAAATGCTAAATTATATTTCATCACAAATCCCAACACCACTTAATGTGGGCTAGTTTAGAGATTATAGAGGATGAATTGTAGTAACTGTTGTAATTATCTGACTTTTCATCTAATGAAGTTTCATGATTTCGATTTGTCCAATACTTTTGTTGGTTTATGACAAAGTATTTGCAAAATTACATTCCCATCAGCCTCAGTTGTATTTGCTGCTGTGTTAGTGCTAATTAGCATGCTATCATGCTAACATGCTAAACTATGAAAGCTAAAACTGTAAAAATTAAACCTGCTAAACATCAGCATGTTAGCCTTGTCATTGTGAGCATGTTAGCATGCTGCTGTTAGTATTTATGTGTATTTATTGGTTTATTTAACAAGAACAGTGGTGATTAATAAACACTGGTATAAATGGAGAAGAGTTAGCCAAGAGGCTGTTTTTCCATCTTTAGTCCAGGGACTACTAGAGCAAGGTAGAGCAAGGTAACATCTGTACAGGTACAGATGTTACCTTGCTCTACCTGTCATAGTACAGCCTCATAGAGCTGCTGTAGACTCTTAGTCTGGTTTATCTCGTACTAAATGCTTTAAACAAAAGTATAAGGCCTTATTATATCTGCAGAGTAAAGAGTTGAAGTACATCTCATTTTCTTCCATAGTTCAATTTGCTGTTCTTCTACACTTGCACGACTTAAGTTAATATTTTTTGAGATATGAATGATGCACCCTCCTGTAGGATACAGTGACAAAAGTATAAGAATAGACATATTATTTATCCTTACAGAAAATGACTACCTTCGCGTCAGTTGCCCCCAAACTGTTTGCTGTTCCCAGAGATGGGGACTCGAGTCTGAGACTCAGACTCGAGTCGCACTTAAGTCGAACAAACAGCTGACTTCAGACTTGACTCGGACTCGACCCAAAAGACATCAGACTTGAGCTTCGAGACTCGTCAACAATATGTTTTCATGCAATTATTGCGTTTTAAATCTAAATTCATTCACGTATTTCCATTTTCTTTTATTGGCGCATATACGTTGGGGAAAAGTATGACGAGCCTCATGTCCCCTGCCCTTTGCCATAATGTGCAACATAACGCATGTGTTATGCCTAATGTGCTCACTCACATAAAACAAAATACATTGACATGGCGACGCCAAGTCCCCCCGGAGTTGGGCCTTTTGTCATTAGTTTTGCTTTCAATAACTTGGTCAACAGTGGCAGTAAAAGAACAGCTACATACAAGGTGTGTGGCACCGGATCAACAACGTTGAACTTCATCAGGCATCTCAAAACTCACCTAGATAAGTCAGTCACTCACACGCTAATGTGAAAGAGACGTTACATTTAGCATATATTGTCACAAGCTAACCATCGCAAAGTGTTGTGCTAATGCTGTGGAGACACTGGCCTCACTAACCTCTCCTCCTCTGAGTCGGGTCTCCCTCGCGCTGGACTCAGTTTCACTGAGCGTACTAACACTTAGAAAATAAATGGCATTACATCATTGAGTTCAAACTGCGTATTGTGCGTAATTTGGACTGACACTGAGATGCATGTTGTTCTGTAACTGGTGTGGCACTGCCACTATTCTCTTAATTTCCACTTCGACAATAGACATTTTTTTTGGGTGAAAGAGACGTTACATTTAGCATATATCACCACAGGTAACAAGCTAACCATCGCAAAGTGCTATGCTAATGCTGGGAACAGGCACATTGTATATTTATAGTTGTCTGCATATGATGTGACAGACTTAGGTTAATATTTCACCAGGTCTGAGAGCTAGAGGATGTGTTAAGTAGACCCCATAAAGTTATCCCACAACTGATTTTGATACTGTGCTGTCTGGATGGTAGCTACAGGACATGCTTTGAATTCATAAGATTTAACAATACAGTGTCTGGACAGATCAGATGGCAAAAGACTTGAGACTTGACTTGAACTTGCCCCTCAAAGACTTGAGACTTGACATGGACTTCCAAAAAATGACTTGTGAACATCTCTGGCTGTCCCTGCTCACATTATATGAATGCATGGAGACAGCACTGTAGCACAACAGAGCTCACGTAGCAAAGTGAGCACAATATTGTATTGCTACTGTGTTTAAAAAAATAAGTTTTATTAATTTGTTAGTCAACACTATTTAAATGCATGTTGAAAGAATATGCAGCTTAATTTCTCCCAGCACCTACAGGGCAGAGATACAGTACAGTAAAGTACAACGTCTCAATAGGTCTGATGGTCAGGGGCTACTGAAGCAAGTGGCAGCTCCTGTATTTGGACAGTTAATTGTGGCATCACTTTGGACAGCCAGTGGCTGGTATGTTTGCCTCCACAGATAATTATTATTAGTTAGAATTATAGTTAGTTATTAATTATTATAGTGTCCTGTATGGTGTTCCTGGTGAGGTAACTGAGTGGGACAGACTAGCCTCCCTCTCACATCCTGTGCAGACAGTGAGCCTCCTCCACAGCTTTATCATTCAGTGTTGCTGTTTATTTTGCAGTAGTACTACAGTAGAACTGTAATCTTGTGTGATTTCCAACCCTGCAACCTGTAAAAACAGGCCTGAGAGTCAGAGGTGAACAGCAGAATATTGTGAGGTCTCTTCTCTGCTGCAGCTACCACTTAATTAATGGCCCATCAGGAGGAGGGGCCACCCCCCCCCCCCCCCGCACTCTGCCATACACACCTGCACACACAGAAAACTTGGCCACTTTCTGCCTTGTACATTAATGTTGGACACTTTAAGGGAGACACACACACCTGGTAAAGTGTTAACATAAGCTAGTGTAGAGGCTCTGGCCTCATTGCATTGCATTATACCCTGATGGTACCTGCAGCTTGTTCTTGGGAGTGTCTGCTTACACAATAATTCACCAATGTAAATTTACATCCACATTACTTTGCTTTTAGCTGACTTTTAATTAGCTTACAAACTAGTAAATCAGTGAGCACATGTAATGGACCTTAGGATCCTTGCCATGGACAAATGAACCCTGATTAATTTCAGTTCAATTCAAAGCTGAGGCAATAAAGAACACTATAAAAACACACCAGCAGAAACCATAGATATACATATATACTGACTGAGTATATATATATATATATATATATATATATATATATATATATATATATATATATATATGTATATGTATATATATATATATATATATATACTGTATATACATATATACTGACTGAGTATATACTGTATAGACCATCTATGAGCAGACACCAGCATGTCTGAGCCTCCCAGGACGGGGAGCTCCGAGCCAAGGCTCCGTCCACCGTCCGCCCGCTCCCTCATCCTCGGCTCCTTCCTCCCCCTCTCTCCCTCTCCTCTCTCCCTCATCCTCGGCTCCTTCCTCCCCCTCTCTCCCTCTCCTCTCTCCCTCATCCTCGGCTCCTTCCTCCCCCTCTCTTCTCTCCCTCATCCTCGGCTCCTTCCTCCCCCTCTCTCCCTCTCCTCTCTCCCTCATCCTCGGCTCCTTCCTCCCCCTCTCTTCTCTCCCTCATCCTCGGCTCCTTCCTCCCCCTCTCTCTCTCCCTCGTCTCCTTCCTCCCCCTCTCTCCCTCTCCTCTCTCCCTCATCCTCTGCTCCTTCCTCCCCCTCCTCTCTCCCTCATCCTCTGCTCCTTCCTCCCCCTCTCTCCCTCTCCTCTCTCCCTCATCCTCGGCTCCTTCCTCCCCCCTCTCTCCCTATCCTCTCTCCCTCATCCTCGGCTCCTTCCTCCCCCTCTCGCCCTCTCCTCTCTCCCTCATCCTCAGCTCATTCCTCCCCCTCTCTCCCTCTCCCTCTGCTCCTTCCTCCCCCTCTCTCTCTCTCCTCTCTCCCTCATCCTCGGCTCCTTCCTCCCTCTCTCTCCCTCTCCCTCATCCGCTGCAGGCCACGAGTTACTATCTCGAGGCCACGAGATAGTTATAATTATTTTTTTTGACAAAGTGGGACCAGGGGGGCTAGGAAAAAGCAAAAACAAAGTGTGAAAAAAGGCATCAAAATCGTTGAAAAAAAAGAGTATTTTTTTCAAGGTTGACGCAAGGGTTAACACAAGTAATTAACAACTCAAACATATAACACTGAGGATCAGCATCTGTTCAATATGAGAAATTAAAAAGGAGACAAAATATTCAAGTTCTAATAAGGTGAAAAGTGAAACTAAATAAATACACATTGTTGCGGTTTATTTTGCAGTAGTACTACAGTAGAACTGTAATCTTGTGTGATTTCCAACCCTGCAACCTGTAAAACAGGCCTGAGAGTCAGAGGTGAACAGCAGAATATTGTGAGGTCTCTTCTCTGCTGCAGCTACCACTTAATTAATGGCCCATCAGGAGGAGGGGCCACCCCCCGCACTCTGCCATACACACTGCAGGTGGCCTGCAGGTGACCTGAACTCACAGAACGCTGCACCCCCCCCCCCCCCCCCCCCCCACACCTGCAGAGTGGAGCTGAAACTCAGAGTTGAAGGAGAAGGTACAGCAGGTGCTAGCATTTGAAAGACGGGAGCGACTCAACTAAGTGAAAGACGACATTTAAACGGTTTCTGTGCAGGTAAGATTTTATCAATTCTTATTTTTAGCTTCCACATGTCAGTTAATGTGCTGTGTGCAAAATTATTTCGGCACATTTAGACTTTTTATCGCAGAATGGATTTGCCAGTTGTCGTAAATTGTAACTACTAACTTAATCGTCAGGCAGTGACTTTTTGTATAACTATGTGAACATATATTAGTTTAGAGTTTTTTTAACAACATTGCAGTGACACATTTAACCATTATAGAGTTTAGATTGGGCCCCCCAAAAAAAAGCCCGACCCAACGTGCACGTTGTATCCGCGCCCGGCCTGGCTCGACACATTAACTGTAGTTATGAGCCCGAGCCGATTTAAAGCCGACCATTTTTAATACGTGGACCGTTATAACTGACGTTGTCAACTATAATTCAGTGTTCAGAGTTGTTTGAACTACAGAAATATGTTAGAATTATCTTAATGAATAATGCAACAAGGACGAAGCCTGTAAACTGCGTTGTTCGTTTGAATGGATCCGAATGAAAACACGCATTTCTCTGAGGGCCCTCATGCTTGGAGAAGTAACAAAAGTAGGCATTGAAGGCTGACTGTCATCTTTTCTGCGGCCTGCTTCATGTGTCTGTTCATCGTCCAAGTCCCCGTGTTTTAGCTGTCATAGGCGAGCAGCGGAATGCACTCGACAAATCCGACACATATGTTGTCACTGCCCACGACTTTTATTTATTTACTTAACATTTATTGTAAAAAGGAACCTTATTAGAACATTAACATCTACAACATGTGTCTCCAGAATATAGTCCAGAGCCTCTATCACTGTCCATCATCTCTTCATGTTGTTTGCAGAGTAAAATGAGGGCAAAGCTATAACATGCTATTTAATATCTTAATGAGGTTTTGGGGCTATCACTGATATTTGTGGGGAAAGAGTGTAATGCAGCTATTGTGGCAGCAAAGTATAGTCTCAATTGTAAATAAATGCTTAAGTTCAAATGTAGTTATAAGACACTACAGCAGAGAGCTAGACTTTAGAAACTACACTGCGGTTAATGCTTAACAGTCTGTTTTTATTCTGAATCCAGTAGTAGTTGTAGCTGTGCTCTCATGGCTTGTTTGTAAAGTTTTTTTCAATCTTGTTTTTGGTTTTAGGTCCAGAAGTTGATGGCTGTGAGAAAAACACAGGTATGTGCGTTTATAAAATCTTTACTCTATCCTGATGTAGACTCTTCACTAGAACAGTATGGAATGCCATTTTATTCACAATTAAATAAATTAATAAATACATGAATAAATATGCCTTTTGAAATACATCATGAAATAAATGAGGCAATACATACATAAATAATTAAATACATTTAATTATTTCATGGTACTTTTATTTCATAAGTCCATATTTATTTATTTATTTCAAGAGACTTATTTTCCTAATGCCACATTTATTTATTTCACTCTTTTTATTTCAAGTTTTTATATGCAAATCAGGGGGGGGTGGCTCTCTCACATTCAGAACAAGGTGAATGGGACTTCTTTGGCAGACCAACAACAGGACAATTTTAACAATTTTCGCCATCTTATTCATCACTAAATTCACTTCTGAGAACGTTTTAGGCGAGAAACGAACAGTTTAGATTTCAAATATAGGCAGTCTTGCGAAAATCGTTGCCGAATTGACAATTTGCTTCAAATTTTTCGGAGTTGAGAAGCTCCATATAGTGACGCGACAGCCAGCTAGCTCTGCCGGGGCTGCTAGCTCGGAGAACTCAATGTAAGTTGGAGGTCTGTCTGTCTCTCTCCCTCTCTCTCTCTCTCTGTCTCTCTCACTCTCTCTCTCTCTCTCTCTCTCTCTCTCTCTCTCTCACACACACACGGCCACAGCGCAGCAGGCACAGGCGGGGGAGAGAGAGATACCTGTTTCTCTTCGAGAAAAATTCCCATTCACCTTGTCTCACTTCACCTTCAGCGGAAATGTTCAGTTTAATGTGAATTAGAGCAGTCGTTTGCCCGCTAGCTCACTTAACAACGCCTCAGCTGTCGTGTCAACCCGCAGTGGACAGAGTACCATTAGCTGCCTGTTGTGGTGCTCTGTCAGGTCAGCGCTAGTTGGTGGTCTAGTTACCCCAGAATAGGTGACTGTGGGCTGGGTACAGAGTACCGCGAACTGCCGGTCGTGTTGCACTCTCACTTTGCCAGCCTTTTTTTGCCCACGGCTGTTCTGAATGTGAGAGAGAGTCACGCCCCCTGATTTGTATATAAGAACTTGAAATAAATAGAGAGTGAAATAAATAAATATGGACTTATGAAATAAAGTACCACGAAATAATTAAATGTAATTAATTATTTATGTATGTATTGCCTCATTTATTTATTTCATGATGTATTTTAAAGGCATATTTATTTATTTATTCATTTATTTAATTGTGAATAAAACTGCATTCCATAGAACAGTTGGTAGTAGTTTAATTCAATGTGGAAAGACAAGTTTTAAACTGAAAAGTGACAAAAAAAACTGACAACAGATAACACAAACAGGATTTCACATCTGGAATTGTAGGTTAGGGTTAGGCTGCTCATTCTGTACTCAGACATATGAATGAAGGCAGTTAATATTTTAATTTGTGGGTATTACTGATAAAATTATAAATGTGGTACATAAAGTATAGAAATAAAAGATTTTTATGCACAAATATGCACTGAGAGTAGTTTTGTTATCTAATTGTAGTACATTGAATTGCAATATACTTAAGATTCTTAGCCCTATTATTAGTTACGCTAGTATTACTATTTTCTGGAAAAACCTCAGCACCCATCACCACTCATACAACATCATGAATGGCTGTAATGTCCAAGTAACCAACACTGGATCACAAAACTGCAAGGTGAAAGGATCAATTTCATGTCTTCTCTGGAGATGTTCAGATAAATTATAATGGAGATTTGTGAAAATGTCAGCTCAAGTTTTAAACAGTAGAGGTCATAAGTAAATTTTTATGGTAATATTTGAGGGGATAGTTTTATGGCACTTATTTGTACAGCCAAATGAATTCAATTATAGAGCAGTTTCACTGTGCTAGATGAATTAATACTAAATAAAAATAGCAGGCTTATTATATTTTTATGCATCTTATTTACAGATCTGAAAACCCATTGTTTAAGTGTTGATGGTGTTCAGTGAGGTTTGTCTTCTGACTGTGGTTGAAGGAAGTTAGTTGCACACTCGTAGCTAATGTTTTGGCATATTTTCTTACGTTACGTTACGTTTTTTTTTTTTTTCCTTTCAACAAGAGTAAAAATCCGGATTTTTAAAACACACTTAACATTTGACATACTGGACATCCAAAAACAGTATGCTTGACATCTGCCTTTTCCAAACAAATACTTTAAACATTTTCTCAAGTGTTAAATATGAAACTGATGTCAGTGGTACAGTCCATTTTCAAGATAATGATGGTAGCATGGCTCTGTAAAGTTGGACTTGAAAGTGAATGTGATGTCTTTCTCATGATTATGCTTTTTACTTACAGTTGGACTGTGTCTTTGAGGAGTCAGGAAGTGATTCCTCTGGGTCTGAACTATGCAGCCACACCGGATTGGACCCAGATTACAAGCCACCTCTGAATGCATCATCATCCAGTGATGAGGAAGATTTGGAAAGCCCAGGCAAAGCTAAGAAATTGTCCAGTAAAGATCTCAAAGGTCCAGACACAAATTCAAGTTTAGATGAAGATCCGCAAGAAGGCAAAATAACCATTAGGAAAAAAAAGAACACAAAAACGTATGCGAAAAAACAAAATAAAGAACAAAAGAGGACCCAAAAAAAAAAAGTGACTGTAACCATGACTGTAAAAATGTGTACAAAAAGAGAAGACAACAAACGTGCATGGGACAAAAAGCACTATTGCCTCTACTGTGGCCAATCAAACTCTAAGATTGCAAGGCATTTGCAGAGAAAGCATATGGAGATCAAGGATGTAGCTTATGCCTTCAGTTTCCCTTTAGGATCGAAAGAAAGAAAGGTTCTTTTGGAACAACTGCGAAATAAAGGTGATTTTAAGCACAATAGCAAAGTCCTGGCAAAAGGCAGAGGAGAACTAGTGACATGGAAGCAGCCCTCTCATAAAGCTTCTGTTACGGATTATTTGCCTTGCACATTTTGTTTTGGAATGTTTGCAAAAAAGGATTTGTGGAGACATCAGTCATCATGCAACAGCAAAAAGTCATGTGTGCCAGTAGACGAAAAAAAGCCAAGAGGAGCAGTACAAAGTCGTGCTGCATGCCTTCTTCCAATAGCAGCTTCTTCCAATGGATGTCAGGGTATCATAAACAACATGAGACAAGATGATGTGTCCTTTCACATCAGAAGTGATTCTTTGATTTGCAAATACGGAGAGTCACTCTATGCAAAACATGGCCGTGTGAAGTCCAGGCACCAGTACATTGCTCAAAAGATGAGGGAGCTTGGCCGATTCATGTTGGCTGCTAAAGCTATGGACAAAACAGTGAGGACTCTGGAAGATGTCTGTGCACCATCAAAATTCCACCTTGTTGTCAGTGCAGTAAAGAAGCTTACTGAGTTTAGTCCAGGCAAAAATGAGTATGGGAAACCTTCAACAGCTGTTAAAATTGGATTCTGTCTTAAAGGAGCTGCAGAGGTACAGATTGGGCAGGCTCTTATGCATGATGATGATCAGGCAGAGAAGGCGGCAAAAAAGTTCTTGGAACTTTTGGAAAGAAACTGGAGAAACAGTGTTTCTGTCAGTGCTCACCAAACTATCCAAGAAAAGAGATGGAATAAAAATGAGGACATCCCCCTCACCAAAAATGTGATTGCGCTGAGGGATCATCTCAGGATGGTAGAAGACAAAGCAAGAGGGGAATTGAGGCAACAGCTGAGTTTAACAGCATACAAGACACTAAATGAGACGGTACTAGCACAGGTCATCGTATTCAACAAGCGGCGTGAAGGGGAAGCATCACGCTTGACACTAGAAGCCTACAAAAAAGGAAGCACAAATCCCATAAACGAGGACATTTATGTAACCCTGTCACCACTGGAGAAAGAGCTGAGCAAGCGATTAACTCGCATAGAAGTACGCGGAAAAAGAGGGAGAAAGGTACCTCTTTTCTTGACAGACAAAATGAGGGAGTCCATAGACTTGTTGATTAAAAGGAGAGATGAAGCTGGTGTTCTTGCTGAAAATCCCTATCTCTTTGCAAGACCCGGTGTGATGACGAACATACGAGGGTGTGACTGTCTGCGAAAATATGCAGAGAAAAGCGGAGCAGAAAACCCTGAACTCTTGAGGTCAACTAAATTAAGAAAACAGGTTGCCACACTCTGCCAACTGCTGGATCTGAGTGAACAAGAGCTAGAACAAGTTGCAAGGTTCATGGGCCATGACATCAGAGTTCACCGTGACTTTTACAGACAGACGGACAAAACATTTCAAATTGCCAAGATAAGCAAGCTTCTATTTGCAATGGAACAAGGCGCCTCCACCTTCACGGGAAAGAACCTCGATACAATTGATCTTTCTGTCTGTGGTATGTATGCACTGTTACAGATCTTGTTTTGTCCTGCTGTTTTCGTGTCGTGCATAAAAACATGTTTATACTTCAAATTGCTAACAGCCAAGTAACTGCAGTAATTTCCAAGGAAATTGCCCTGGACAATCTGTTCTGTACAATCTACTATAGCAGTCTCATAATTAATAGAAACATTTTCAGGAAAACCAGAGACTCATAGCTATATCTTAACAGTATTCACTGCTACCATTAGTGTGTAACTTTCTGACTAATTGTCCGTTAGAACTACATTTTTCAGTGGTGATGTTTATATATGCAGTAATTGTTTGAAAAGACCAAACAAAATTAGCAAGGTGTCACTGTGTAATATATTACTAATTTTTATTTTATTTATTTTTTTGTGAATGTTTGGGAAGCTTTGGTTTGTAAGTTCTCTGATTTTGGGATTGCATGGTATAGTGAAAAAGTGTAAGGTTATCAGTTCAGGGACATGAGTAGGTCTAGAGTAGTATTTGTACAAACTCTTTTAACATAAGTCGTTTTACTAGGATTTTTGAATACTGAGCACTAATATCTGACCATGGTTATCTTTCATAGGTACAAGTCCCACGTCGACTTCTGAG
>CM042314.1:13324905-13467405 GCA_023566125.1 Zingel zingel | reverse complement strand
CACTGCATAGGATGAGGTGTCACTTTTTGCTTGCTTTTGTTTTTCAGATGGAGGTTCTGACCTCTTGTCCCCCAAAAGGAGACTGGAGCCCCTCAGTGAGGATGGGAGTTCAGGTGTAGAAGGTGAGTTAAATGGTGTTAACCCTTGGAACACGCCCGCGTCGTCTACGAAGCAGAACGGCACTTCTGATTAACATTTAGATAATTTGATAATGGTTTAATGTAGAAACTTACAGATTTTTGCTGCTAAAAGCTAAGGAGTTAGCCATCACGGGGTGTCTTTAGTGTCTTTGTAGTCTTTACAGGTTTTCTATCCAGCCTGGAACTAGTGCCTCTTTTCGGAGTTGTTCAGCAATAAATCCAAACGCTTACATTAAAGATTTATCCACTTGATGTCCATAATTTATGAATTTTCCGTCATTTTTGCCGCTAGCTCAATTCTAGCTGCCATTTTGAATATCCCATGATGCTTTGCGAGATTGTGTTGACGTCTTTCAACCAATGGGAAGACAGGTCAGTCATACAAAGACTGTCGTTGAAAAGATGGATCACTCCAGCAAATCCGTGCGAGAACAAAGGCTAAAGGGTGTAAAGAAAGATCACTGCAGTCTATTACAGTTCTACAGAGAAGGTTGTTTAGAGATTTTGCATACATTTGGGCCTTTTGTTAGAGAAATGTAAATAGTTTGTCCTTTTACATGAGTTACAATGTTCAGTAGGTTTATTTTTGCACTGCATGACTCCAGATATATAAATATAGGAGAACTGTTTTAGATCATTGCTGTGTGTGTGATTTATATAAATACGACATTATTATTTGATTATTGGCATGAGTGAATGTCATGACGGCAAAAGCTTCTGGACTTTTTTTGAAAAAAATGTATGCATTTAGTCAACTGGATAAGTTATGTTTATTTCTTCACAGTGTGACTCCTAATACATATGGGAACTGATCTAGACAGGAGATTGGCTTCACTTTTATTGATCCGTCTGTGATATCAATACATATCTGAGAGTCATGTTCAGTTTTATTTATTTATTTGTCTTTAAGGTCACAACCTTTTTTAAACATTCAAGTGACCTAACTGCAGCACAAATATTCTAATAACCCAGTTTTTCCTGAAAAAAATTATGTTCAGAAATTGACTGTAGACAACAGGGTTGATGTTTTACAAACTTTTTTAGAAAATAAAACCAGACTGACAATGAACTGTAAAAATGACCTCAGGGCTGGTAGGATTAATTATGAAATTTACAAAAACTCCTCCATTTTGACAAATTGTAGTGTAATAGTAATGTAATATTGTAGTACACATTGCTGCTTACAGTTTTGACCTCTTGAAATATAAATGCTAGCAATCAACTGTCAGATTTTGGTAGTTATGTTTTACTGTCAACATTTAAATACACATGAACCCTGAATATGCATTATTCCTGAGATTTCACTAACGGGTGCCAATGTTTGTCTGTTACTGTTGTAGATCAGAGTCCAGGAAAAAGCTTGAAGAGGCCCTCACAGAAGAAGAAAAGACGTAAAAAGTCCACGACAGTGGAAGCAATGGGTAAGTGCTTTAAAACTGGACAAAAGGTATATACAGTCCAGACCACAAGTATTTGGACAGTTGGACTTTTGTTCTTTGACACAAAGAAAGTGCTAAGTCTCAGCTTTTATTTAAATAGGTTGTCATCAATATAAAGAACTGTGTGTGAGACGTAGCCCTGTTAAAACAATGCCCAAAGGTTCGAGGTCCAAAAGTAATTGCACAGATAAACATCAAGTCTAACACATTCATCATTTAATATTTGCATTCAATGACTGCTTGAAGTCTTCAACCCATAGACATCAGTAGACTACAGGTTATGGTCATGAAGTCTTGTCTTGATCATTGACAAAGAAAAATGTACGCTTTCATCCTGGAGAGCATTCTGAACTTGCTGTAAAGTCATAAAGTTTTTTTTAATTTTTTTTTATTTTTTTTTTTTTTATAACCATATGAATTTTTTTTTTTAATTATAAAATTCAATGTACTGAAGAACAAAATTGTACATATGTCCAAATACTTAGTCTAGACTTAAGTTAAAAGCTCCAATTAGATGCTTTCTGTGACCGCTTGCAAGGCGTGCATGAGTCAAGGAATCTACACTGAGATGTATGTATTTAAGGTTACACAATCTTTATTGTCTTTTCTGTCATTTGTAGTGCCACCCATAGTAAAGGTGAAGAGACCGTGGAGTGAAGCAGAGAGGAGTGCGGTAAACAAACACATGGCAAAGTTTATTGCAGAGCGCCGTGTTCCAGGTAAAGAACACTGCATGCGATGCATAAAAGAGGAGAAAGCCTTGGGTCAAAGATCCTGGAAGGATGTGAAGAACTTTGTGTACAACACAAATGTCACATTAAACCGGAGGTGTGCTACACGGCAGCTTCACTTTTGAAGATCTTTAATGTGCAATATAATGTGTTCTAGTTGACTATGTCTGGTGCAGTTCTTTTGATGCATGTGCAGTAAGTTCAAGTGGTGTTTTAAAACAGGTACAAATAAGGTACATTTGCAACTAACATTTATTTTAATCTGTTAATTGCACAAATATGTTCTTAATAGTTTGTTTTATAAAATGTCAGAACATTTTGAAAAACGCCTAAAACAAAGTGTAAGGTTGTTTCCAGGTTTATTTTCTTCAAATGACAGTTGTGACAAGTTTATTATCACAAGTGAGAAAGAAAGCAGCAAATTCTCAACGTTGAAGTTTGAACAAACTGAAATAAATGTTCTGATAACTAAGAGTTAACACTTATTGTTTGTTATTGCTTTACTTTAGTTCAGAAATACATCTATGCTTTTGTGCAGTAGTCTTATCAATGGTCACATCATTCATTTGTGTATATATTCTGCTTCTGTATATGAACCTCAAACTGCAACTCTTCAAATACTCTCCAATTTATATATTACATTATTTGTCAGTTATAAAACATAAAATGGTAGCAAAAAATAGCTGCAAGCAAAGAAAGAAGGTAGTTGTAATAGTCTAGCCAGAACTGAACCCAATAGCGCCCCCTAGAAATGGTCCTCACTTCAATGGTAGTATGACGGTTCTTATACTTTGTTTTAAAAATAATCTGAGGTGGAAAACTGAGTCAGGGAGACATCTAGTGTTTAAATGTAGCATTACTTTGTCTGTAAGTGTAGCAGAAAGGGTGGTCCTCACTTCAATAGCAGTTATACCCGGCCCTCACTCTTTAGCCCATACAAGTATGTGTGTGTGTGTGTGTGTGTGTGTGTGTGTGTGTGTGTGTGTGTGTGTGCACATGTGTGGTTGTATGTGCATGTATGCCTCCAGTGGGCTGAGAAGGGTAGGGGGAGCTTCTTCACTGGCTGCCCCAGCGGAGGGGCCCTTTTCCCTGGGCTGACATTTGGACCGGACACCTGGAGGCATGGTGGGGGGTAGCAGGAGTTCCCACTGTTTGTGTGTGCGTGTGTGTGGGGGGAGGGTGGAGGGGGGGGCTGATATACAGCTTATTAGTTTGCAGGGTGTTATTGGCTTGTGGATTGGGCATGTGTATGTGCCAGAGTGTGTTCACGCATGCATGGACCTTGGGGGATGAAGTAAAAAAGGTGTGTGTGTTTGTGTGTGGTAGTACATGCAAGTTTGTATGCTGTTTCACATCAGGGTGTCAAACTGCAACACATGTAGGGGTTTACGGAGCCACAGCTGTGCAGGTTTATGTTGAAATTGTGTGTATGGCTTCTTAATAAGACAAAAAATGACCAAACACTCGATGCCAATTGTTAATAGTGGTTAATTTTATGTAGTTGATGCTAAGGGACAATTTGGTTTGTACTTAAAACTTGAAAATGTTTTGATATACAGTAGCTACCTTTTAATGAGATATACTGCATAGTATATATGTAAGCAAGATTTATCCTCAATTACTTCTTTTATCTCTTTCTCCCACAGCGGAAACTCACAACCTCCAGTCTCTCCACACCATCCTGTCTACTGGATCTCCTCTCAAACCTCTGAGCTACGACTACGTCTACCGCTGCATCAAGAGTAACGTGCTGCTGGGCTCCATCTCAGGTAAAACTCACTGATACAGACTCTGCCGGGACACGTTTTGTCATATTTCCATCTAAGGGTACAAGAAAAAACATGTGTTGTTGGTGTGCACTATGTTACCACTTGCAGCTACAAAATAAAGCAATAAAGCATCTGCGATGCAAAAGAAATACGCATACAAAGAAAATTTGAACAAAATAAATTGTATAGAACTGTACATTTTCCTCACCACCCACAATGCTACCACACACACAAACACAGGCCCTCTCAGCCCATTGTTGTGTTGACAGTGCAATAAAATGCTTTCTGTCTCTCTGTGAGTCCTGAAACATTTACCATTTAGCACTGCCTGGGTGACTGACGTATTACGGACACACGCGGCAATACAGATTAAGTAGCAGCTTGTAGCATCACACATGCACACTCACACACACACACTCATGTGCATTATGACATGCGGGCAGAAGGATTGGACAATCAAGCTTTGACTTAAATGTCACCCACAAAGCAGAAATGAGAGGGACAGTATGAGCTGATTGACTCATTAATTCACATCCATATATTTGTCTTTAAGTGTGTTATAAAATGTCTCCACTTGTCTCTGCACAGCTTTTGTACTTGTCTCTTGTATACTGGCAAACATTGTACATTATAAGACAAGTGGTTATGTCAATAGTAACAAACGCCAACATTTTACTCTATATTGAAGAGTAAACAGATTTGTGACAATTGTCATCATTTTCTATCATCACTGAGAGGTACAGTGTTGCATAACTTTATATTTAAGATACATACCTAAATGTTGACGTTATTATGACCACAACTATGAATCTCTACTAGAAGGTTGTTCAAGGGAAAATCTGGTAAACCTGGGTCTTGTTTTCATAGTTTTGACCATCATTCCTAGTCATCATAAGAACATTTTACTCACCAAGATTGCTGAGATTTGGGAACATGATGACAGTGTAAACAACAAAACAATTGAGGCAAGAAACAAGAACAGTATGATGATCATACTTATCCCCAGGTTAGCCATTTGTCAGGAAGAGAAAGGGAGCCATAAAATTATCATCTGCTATTGATTATGGGCCCTTTCTTGCACCCGGCGCAGCGCAAAGCCCGATGCAAGTGTCTTTGCTAGTTTAACACCGACGCAGTTGTCAATTCCCCGTCCAGCGCCCGCATCGTTTAAATAGCAAATGCACCTGCACCCATCTTTGCGCTCATGGGCGTGCTGATCTTACAGGGAAGTGTGTTCAGGTGAATTCTTGGTGTATAGCTCTCTTGAGGCAGCGGGAAGTGATCGCGCCATTGACCAACAAAAACCTGGTCTAAAGTCAATAGTGCAGCAAATTAGTAAAATGCGCCTAGGCTTATGCACAGCGCATTTTGCATGTTTGTGTGCTAGCATACAAACATGCAAAACATTACAAATAAAAATATTACGGTGCAAATCCACCATCATAATAGCAATGCGCCATGTACAAACGCGCCTGGCTTTTAAAGGGAATGGGAGATGACACTCTGATTGGTTTATTGCATGTTACGCCCAAAACACACCTATGAATTAATGAAGACAGTAAGTACAACCCTTTTGAACCATGCGCCCGGCGCATGGACCCTTTTTTCCACCGTCAAACTAGAAAAAGTGGATTTGGACACGTGTTCCTGGATCTCATCAGTTACTCTGGTCAGACCAGTCTTATCATAATTGATAGAACGGTTGTCCAAAACTAAACATTGGGAGTTGTAATAAATTATAATTATCATTGTAAAATTCTTTTCAAATTGAGGGACAAGATTTGTGCATGTGATGCGTCCCTGTGTATATTATTTAGAACAGTAGGTCCTGCCCCATTAGTTTTCTCCTTGTCGCCAAGGGCAACAGCAGGGACCAACTCCGTTGGCTGCCAACCGACCTAACCTTGACCCCCGAGGTCAACACTCACTGTGTGTGTGTGTGTGTGTGTGTGTGTGTGTGTGTGTGTGTGTGTGTGTGTGTGTGTGTGTGTGTGTGTGTGTGTGTGTGTGTGTGTGTGTGTGTGTGTGTGTGTGTGTGTGTGTGTGTGCGTGTGTGCGTGCGTGCGTGTGTTTAGGATTTATCAGAGCATATGGGACGGACTGGTGGTCATGGTGACATATGTGATGGGCCCCTTTGCCATTTTTCACCCCATGTAACAGTGTGGGTGTGTGTGTGTCTGTGTGTGTTATCCTGTCAGCAGGGAAGTCAGACCCCCGCTGCGCCTCATTGGGGGATTTTAACACTTTCACTGCTGGATTTCCTCCATCCTAATATACCTCCGTCTGACTGCCCATATGTCACTCCTCTACTCCTTTTTTGTCTCTTCTCTTCTCTTCTCTCAAGTATTGAATTTGTGTGTAGTAAAGTCTTGCCGTGACTTTCATTAAGTGTATTTTTCTTTATAATTCATCTTTGAATATATGAATGCATGCGTAGGTTAGCTGGTTATTTTTTGTCTCAGTTGGTGGCTTTGTCTGACCCTAAAATGTGTCAGAGTATGTTCAAAGCACTCTCACCTACACAAATTAATGCAGACTTGCACACACATATGTACACACAAACTGGAGAGTTCAAAAAAGATTTTCCTTTACTGTTCAGAATAGTCAGTGCTGTTAGAAACATCAGATCAGTGTGACAAGTTACCCTCTTGTGTATACACACTCAATACACACACACGCACACTAAATGGCTGATGAGGACAGGCATCCTAAGAAAGCTGCAGTGGCTTTTGGCTTAAAATATACTTGTGTGTGTGTGTACCCAGCCATTAAAGTGAGTGCAATAATAAAATAATTGTGTGTCTTCCCACTATATTACTGTGTGTGTTTAATCAGAAGACAAAGTTTCCACTTCCTCCTGGGAGCCAATTAAAGCTCAAGTGGTAGAAGGGCAGAAAGCAGTTGAGAATAAGCGAACAAGATGGATGGAGTCTTATGATACAGAGAGGCAACGAAACAGGGAGGTAGAGTTGAAACAATGGGAATGGAGATGAATAGAACTTGTCAGAAACAGCAGATGATTGGAAGGTAGAAAGAGACAAATGGAAGGTGTGTGTGTGAGAGAGAGAGAGAGAGAGAGAGAGAGAGAGAGAGAGAGAGAGAGAGAGAGAGAGAGAGAGAGAGAGAGAGAGAGAGAGAGAGAGAGAGAGAGAGAGAGAGAGAGAGAGAGAGAATTATTTTCACGACATAGTTCATGACAGTTTAAAAAATGTGCTGCAACAGCGTAGAACACCTATATAGGTCAATGGAGGTGGAGCAGGGCACTAACACTGCTAGTTTGTGTTGTTGAAATGTAATATTGATTCCAATACTAAGTTTAGTATTTTCTCAGGTTCGTGGACACTGTGATGCTTTACTAAGGTACCTTATTCCACAGGTTAGCAAACAAACTAAAATGTATGTTTTCCATTTGAGACTGATTTCTTTGGAACTAGATTGATATAACTTCACATTTGTTAAACTCAAAGCTGCATTGAACTTTGGGGTTATAGTCTTTAAAATGTGTAGAAAGTAATTTGCTGATTTTTGTGTTATTTTGTATATATTTAAAGTTGTGGACTGTTGGTCGAACAAAACAAGCAATTTGAAGAAGTTACCTCAGGGTCCGGGAAATTATATAATAATTTTTCATGTTTTCTGGACTAATAATAATTCAATTGAAAAAATAAACGAATACATTTGGAGCAATAATCATTTTTTGTCCACACCGGTAGCGCCATCCATTAATTAAAGGGTCGGTGGCTCAATCCTTGGCCCTGAACTCTAAATTGCTTCTCAGGGTTAGGCCTTGCATAGCATCTCTCTGCCATCAGTGTGTGAGTGTGTGTGAATGAGAGGCAAATCATAAGGTCTGTTCACCTTAGAATTGTTATGGCAAATGTATTAGCAAACAATTATACAAACTGGAAGACACAACCTAAGGTTATCATTCATTGAGTCTTGCTTCTGGTATTGTTCACTCTTCTTTAAGCTCTGGTTTGGTCACTACTGACTCCTGAAAAAGAAATATCTTCGGCTTTAGCTGCAACATTTTGACTGTTTTCACCAGCCAATTGTTACCTTTGTCTGTCTGCAGTTCTGTGCTGGGAAAGTAGTGTATAGTTATTTTATTGGACTGGACCCTTTTTGTAAACAGCTTCTACTGGCAAATTTGTTCATTAGAGTAGTTAACCAGCCCCACCACCTCCTTTAAATCCCCAAAATGAGCTAAAAGAGACCTAAAAGCTTAGCAAAGGTGCAGTTATTTCAAGTGATGTGTTACATTTCCAGACCAATAACCAACTCAATCTCTCCCTCTGTGTCTGTTATTCTCTCTTCATCTTCTCTTCGTCTTGTTCATCTCTCTGCCCAGGCGGCACTGACATAGTGTCATGTTTCATGGGTCAGAACCCAACAGTTCCAGTGTACCGGGGTGAGATCCAAACAAGAAACCTCGGCATTGCTGTGGAAGCTTGGGGCCTTGACGGTAAGAGTGTGTTCCTGAGTGTGTGTGTGCATGTTCATAGTGGCTGAATTGCATAGAAATGGAATACCATTGCTTGTACTCTCTATTTAGCAAAAACTCTATCAAGGGATTTATTGAGCAATCTATATTGCCAACAGAGTCTATGGGTCACGTAGAGGTTGTAAGAAAGTTGGTAGTGTGAATTGTAGGAGTGGAAAAATATTAATATGGAAAATTAATCACAAGCCATTTTACTCACTGCTGAGATGCCCTTGAGCAAACTTCCCATCTGCTTCTGGAGCTGCTTGGTAGCTAACAGAACAAGAATGTAGTTATACATGATTGCTCCCATATGTCGGTGTACCTGTATGCATTGGCATGAATTTGAAGCTAGCTATTGCTGAAAAATTAACAGAATAATTAGTGAACTCTCCCTGGGTAAATACAATAAAAAAACTAAAGGGTAACACTTTTTTATCAACAAGCCAAACTAAAAAAAAGAGATTTTTATCTTGCTGGGAGTCTTCCAAGCCCTCTATGTTTTTCTCATTGATTTTAGTCCCTTGTTCCCCAGCTCCCAATCCCTGCTGCAGGCTGTACCGCCGTATCACCACCACCTCAAAGGAGAGTGGATTGAGTGATAATTTAAAGGCAGTTTTGTAGGAAGTGTTTGGGATTGTTTTAGTCTGTCTCTAAACCTTTAACACCATCCTGAGGGAGTAGGTGAGGTCTGTGTGAAACCACACACTAAGGTGTATCAGGTTCTCTGAGTGTGGGATACATTACCAGGTGATATACTTTTCTTTATCTGAGAATGTTTTGTGTGTGTGTGTGTGTGTGTGTGTGTGTGTGTGTGTGTGTGTGTGTGTGTGTGTGTGTGTGTGTGTGTGTGTGTGTGTGTGTGTGTGTGTGTGTGTGTGTGTGTGTGTGTGTGTGTGTGTGTGTGTGTGTGTGTGTGTGTGTGTGGACAGGTAAACCCGTATGGGGAGAGAGTGGGGAGCTAGTCTGCTTGAAACCAATCCCCTGCCAACCAACACATTTCTGGAATGATGATAATGGGATCAAATACCACAAAGCTTACTTTTCTACATATCCTGGTAAGTACAGAAACATCATATATAAATGCAAACTTACATACATTATATCTATACACAAAAACCCAGAAAAAAACCCCGCTTTTACGATATAATGCATTTAAAGGGGAATTTCGGTATTCTTTAACCTGGACCCTATTTTCCCATGGATCTGTGTGAATATTTTAAATTGGTCAGGTACTTAGCGAGAATGCTGTAACCGGCAGCCACGAACCTGGCTGCAATATAATCCTATATGCCAATAGCGACCGTCAATGTACTTCCAACACAGTAACGTACCTCCGCTCTGTCTGTAGCTCTACACTCTTGTAAGAGCATTTTTCTTTAGCAAAATATACTTTGGTGTAGGATTTCTTCTCCTCTTTGGCTGGCAGTAGTCATCCACGCTCTAAATGGTCACTGCATACAAGATGGTATGTGAGGCGCAGGGTAAGGACCAGAGTGTTAGGATCTAATTGTAGCTGTAGAACAACTAGCCTCAACTTCTGCCTGTACGTATCCAAAGGTAACGTCTATAAAAGCTGCACCAAGGCAAAAATGTGCAGTTGAAGATCTTTTAGAACACAAAGCTACGTTTCCTGTACCCCAAAACAACAAACTCTCCCCAGCACTCCTCTCTCTAGCTCTCTCACTTGCATTCCACACCGCTGTCTTTCGAGAACAAATCACCTCGCGAGATTTCAAAACAGGACGTCACAATGTCATCTTATTATATTATTATAATAATCTGTGTCTGTCTGTGGCAAAAACAAGCACTTTTAGTGGACGTACATTGACAGTGCGCATTTGCCCTATAGGATTACATTGCAACTCAGTTTGGGGCTGCCGGTTACAGCATTCTCTCTCAGTACTGGACCAGTTTCAAAGATTCTTGTTCACATTAGCCACTTAGACACAAATCCATGGGAAAATAGGGTCCAGTTTGAAAAGTACAGAAAATCCCATTAAACACCTTTATTTTATTATATTGAATTCAATTCTTGACAGCTGTTTTTGCCTTTTCACACATGTATTGTGGTTTTATGGTTTCTTTTTAATGTGTGTTTTTCTATTATCACATTCTTTTTGTCTAGGGGTATGGGCCCATGGAGACTATTGTAAAATCAACCCAAAGACAGGAGGCATTGTCATGCTGGGAAGAAGGTCAGCCATTAACCGTTCTACTCAGGGGAGAGCTACTGAATGTTGAAATAAACATTGTTTCATCACTGTAGTTTTTAATTGATTCATTTTTTTTAGAGTACTGCTCAAGTGGATAGGTTAACATGGGCTATTTTTGCATGAGATTCGGCACAGCACTGCATTATATTATTCAGCTCTCTAAAGCTGGTTTATGGGGAAAAACACACAAAAAAAGATTCAGTTCTTTCAGGGTAAACTGAAAATATGGAAATATAAACGTACGGAAACAAATAAATAGACAAAGATATAGTTTCCATATGGCATATGTATGAAGAAAGAAAGAAAGAGAATCACCAGCTTACAGAAACTGAAATTGTTTCCGTATTCCGGTACATTTCTTTCATCTCCATTGTTGGCAAGACAGCTTCTCAACGACAGACACTAGAGTTTTGGATCTTGAACCTGTGTTTGTTCTGCAGTGACGGTACATTGAACCCCAACGGAGTCCGATTTGGCAGCTCAGAGATCTACAACATTGGTGAGTGTAGAGCATTACCCGTGGAGGTGAAGGGTGTGGGTATAAGAAAGGATGAGAGATAATGAAAGGAAATAGCATTTTGGTGAGCTGAAATTGAGTAATGGTCCTCTATACTGTATAATGGTGAGAAAAAGAAAAAAAACATCTTACAACACTCCACACATCCTCTTCTCTGTTCTTATCTTTGCTCCCTTACTGTCTTCACCTCTCACCTCCCCTTCTCTCCTTGCCTCTCATCTGCTCTCCTCATTTTTGTTTTGTCTCCTTTTGTCCTCTACTCTGCCCTCTCTGTTCCTCTCCTCTCTGCAGTGGAGGCGTTCGAGGAAGTCACAGACAGTCTTTGCGTTCCTCAGTACAATGCCGACGGAGAAGAGCGAGTTATTTTGTTCTTAAAGATGGCACCTGATAGGCCCTTCTGTCCGGAGTTGGTGTCAAAGATTAAAGGAGCCATTAGAAAAGCTCTGTCTGCCCGACACGTCCCTGCTCTGTTGCTGCAGACTAGAGACATTCCTGTGAGAGCAATAATGATTTCAATCAGATATGAATAAACCTGTGAGATTATCCTGTCACAATGTAAAAGTCAGTTCTGTCTTGAATGACAGCTGCTTTCTTCATCCCTTTGCAGTACACCATCAGCGGGAAGAAGGTGGAGGTGGCTGTGAAACAGGTGATTGCTGGCCGGGAGGTGGCACAAAGAGGAGCTTTCTCCAACCCTGATTCGCTGGACCTCTACAAGAACATTCCTGAACTGCAAAACTATTAGAGATGAGGCTTCACTGAGCTGTAAAGAGGACCTGCAAAAGAGAACCACCTGACAAAAATTCAGCTTAGTTTTTAAATTGACTTTATTCAAATGTACAGGGAACAGGGAGATATGCAAAGCGCATTGCAGGGGTAGTTTCCAAAGGCCACCTTGAGCTTTATACAGGGCATATAAAAAGGAAAAACAAAAGTGTGTGTCAAAATAATAAAAAAATGGTACAAAAAATATATGTAACTATAATAATGTGTATGGTATCAGGCAGTTGAGATACCATAAAAAAACATAAGTTGTACTGCGCCATTGTCTAGCTTTCAGTCAAATGATCAAGCAGCTGCTCTTGGTTTACCATGTTGTACAAGTAAATGTTGGATGATGGATTCAGCTTTCGATAATATATGATGTGCACAGCAGCACTTGTGAATATGCTCATGCTCTGAAGTCACCAGTAATGGAGAATTTTGCATCAAGTGCTTCACATTCTGATTGCAATCAGAATGTGAAGTAAAGAACGAAAAGAAAGAAAGTGGTAAAGAACCACATCTCTCTGTGTCCCCTGCTGTATGCCCAGCGTTGGTTCGGAGTCGGTCCCAGACTGAAAATCCAAGGAAGTGTGCAGATAAACACACACACAAACACCTGGGATTAACACCTCAGCTTTGGCTCATATCACCATAGCATTGTTATGTGGTGTGTATTGCTTTATCAAATGTACATAAAGATTTTTTTTTTTTTTTTTTTTTTTTGGGACTGTGAAATTATGTTAACATTATAATTATGCATTTAAATATAGTGAGCCAAACATATTAACCAAAGTGAGTCTTAGATTTAGAGGGTTGTAACATGTCAGCAGTTGTAGTTTGAATAAATGAAACAGGAGATTCCAGATGAAACTAAACTTACTGAACCTTTCCCAACCCAAAAAGTTATTGATTTCTTGTGTATTACATGCTTAACTATCCTAATAATTATTTGATTTTGTAACCATTGAATCTGTTTCATACCGACCAGGATATCAATGCATGAATTGATGAAGTTCTCTGTGGGTTTTTTCAGTCACATTGGCCCTCATTTATTAAGCTATTGTACAACTCTAAAGAGAAAATGATCATTCCACTACAAAAGCCTGTATTCATTAATTTCATATCTATGTTGAAAAGAATGTTGTAAGAGAAATGTGCTCTCTTCAAAAATAGCTACAGTACAGCCAGTTTTTACTTTGTACGTGGGAAAGCTAAATGATCTACTCCAAATTCCGTCAAGCTGTGTGACAAAGCCTAAAAGCTTACTACTGAGCAACACGGCTGTACAATAACAAAAGTCACTTGGGTTTAATTTCCTGTTGAAAGAAAAAAATCACAGTCACAGATATAAATGTCAGAAGCATTTGATCTTTGGAGAAAAATGAAGCATTTTATACTCATACAGTGGTAGCATTTTTCTTACTGGACTGTTTTTTCTTGTTTCGCTTTTGATTCAGTCTTTGTCACTTGTTCCCAGATTATTTTAAACATGTTTAAATGTATGAATGTTGACAAATCAACTGGAAAATTCTGTGGTTCATCTTTAATGTCATATTCACTGCTTAGATTGATTCAGTTTCCTATTTAAAGGTACCCTGTGGAGGATTTGACACCTTGCAGCACTGTCAGGCGATATTTTGATGAGTGGGTCCACATTTTGTTTGTATCTTGTGAATGCGGGTGACGGGATAAATATTCCTTCCAAGGGTGTCGCACTATTCCACAGATTGACAGGTGGCGGTAATGTTTTAAGAAAAGTAGCAATGCACCAGTCAAATGCAGGGGCGAAGAAAACTGCAATCCAGCGAACATGGATGTAAACAATACATGTTTCAAGTAAATATATGAATGAATAGTATAGTAATGTTGGAAGTTGACAGAGCCATGAATTTGAGACCTGGTTCGAGTCCAGTTCCTCGGTGTAAAAAGTCTCACTAATCTGGTGTTCTAGGATTTTATTTATTCCTACCTTCAGTCATTTAAAACATGAGAGAATGCTTTGTTGGCATCCTGTCAATGTGCAGAGGACATAGGAGGGCTGCAGAAATTAGGAGTGTGGGGTTGAATGTAGGAATGTTGTCAAATGAAAAGCTGTGAAAAGTGTTTACCAAATTCACAAATAATAACCATCTGATGAGCATGAATGGTAAGTGCCATGCAGTCCCCCAGAGAGGCTGTCTGTTGTATGATTCATCCCAGTAGTCTTATAACAGAACACATCACAAACTAGAAAATTATTTTGTTAATGGTACACTCCGTACTTACAAGGGTTGACGGTTAATTCATTCTCGGTGCAATCAATTTCAAATGTAAATTGAAACTGTAGACTAAAGATAGACTGTTTATTCTCAGTTATGTTATAAACTGACCTGTGGTGCTTAAGTAAATGTGTTTTCTTCCATACTGAGGACAATTAAAGGGGTGATAGAATGCAAAACCGATTTTACCTTGTCATAGTTGAATAACGACAGTTTGGTGGGTAACTAGGACATACATAGAACCTCAAAATCCCATTGACACCTCTTTCCTCTGCAACTCTCACAATTTGAAACTGCCTCTGAAAACGGGCGAATCTCAACGAGCCGCCTAGTTGACGTCAACTCGGTGGCTCCTCCTCATTTGGCTCTACTCGAGCCAAATAAGATTAGATTCACCACTGATCTGAGGTCAGCTTAGTGTCCTGAATAGGTCGCGTAGATCTCAGAAATTGTATACATTGTTAATCTGCTATTTTACCACTAAATTCACTTCTGAGACTTTTTTATGCGAGAAATCAACTATGTAGAGGTCAAATATGGGCAGTTTTACGAAAATGTATGTCTAATTGCAAATTTTGTCCGACTGTGTCGGAGTTCAGCGGCCGGTGCTGCCTGTGTTGCTGCCTCGCCGTCGGCCTGCCTTCCTTCACAGACCCTGGCCTGCTGTGAGGTAGCTGGAGCTCCATCACAGCTGGCAGCCCACAGCACTCCATACCCGGGCAAAGTCACCGTTTTTTGGGTTAATGGACTACCAAACGCTGCTGCCCTGACAGAGCTCAAGGGCCTGTAGCTGCCCTCTTCCTGCTAAATGGCCGGTGTGTGTGAGTGAGAGCGTGGTCAGCGAGCTTGTTACGCCAGCAATCTCTTACCACAGGTTCCAGTTAATCTTATAATGTGTGTAATTATAATGTGTTGAGTTATTTAAACAAACGATCGGGGAAATAAACGCCTCTTGTCCGCGAGTCTCATTGATAGAGCTCCATCCACGATCCAGTCGCAGGCTCTATCAATGAGAGCTAGCTAGCCTCCTCTTAGAATTCCTCTGGAATTCACAAAAATGCATTAAATTGAAATCGGACACCATTGTTAGCTTTATAAGACCTTGGGGTAGATGTTATATAAGTGGCGTGACGAAATTCAAACTGTAAATATAGCTACTCTAGTTATGCCGGCAGCTGGCAGCCAGCCAGCGAGTATTCCAGTAGTGCAGTACCCAGGGAAACGGTGACTTTCACTGGGTATGGAGGTTGCCGCCTTCTCGTCAGACTGTGTGGAGCTCCTAGCTAAAGTCCGACACGTTTTACCAAATTTGCAATTAACCATCAATTTTCGTAAAACGGCCCATATTTGAGCTTTATATAGTTGATTTCTCGTTTAAAAAAGTCTCAGAAGTGAATTTAATAACGAAATAGCAGACAAACGATGAATAACTTTGCAGTGTCTGAAATATGAGACCTGCTGTCTCGTCTCCAATGAGTTTCTATGTGGTTCTCTCAAACCAATCAGCACGCAGCTCATCTAAATATTCATGAGCATACCATATTTGGAAGAAAAGCTCTTGTTCCAAATAGAGCCATATTCACAGGGTCATTAAGGGCCTAATAAAATAGCATTCGGGCAATTTTCAGCCCAACCAATGTTACATACCCTATTAGGAGACCTTAAGGGACAGTGTAAAATACCCTATATAATCATTCTATCACCCCTTTCAATGTGTAAACTGACTGGATATGAATGTGATTGACTCTGTCTCCCCACAGGTGAATTTATTGTGAAACTAGTCAGAATAAGCGCCATTAGCGACTTCATTGTGCAATTAAAAACACAGTGCAAGTGCATATATGTTAGTTTGGCCCATCTATGAGCAGACACCAGCGTGTCTGAGCCTCCCAGGATGGGGGAGCTCCGAGCCAAGGCTCCGTCCACCGTCCGCCCGCTCCCTCATCCTCGGCTCCTTCCTCCCCCTCTCTCCCTCATCCTCTGCTCCTTTCTCCCCCTCTCTCCCTCATCCTCTGCTCCTTTCTCCCCCTCTCTCCCTCATCCTCGGCTCCTTCCTCCCTGTCTAACAGCAGCAAGCACCTGCCTTCTTTGCCTGCATCTTCTTCTTATTAAACTATAAATTACGTGTTTTCTCATGCGGGATGGGAGAAGACACAACATCAATGCATCTCTATTATTGTGCATAAATTCTCAGAGTTTTGCGGGAGCGGGCGGGAGTGGACATAGCCTACACATTGCGGGTGCGGGCGGTAATGGTCAGAAATTCGCCGGAAGCGGGCGGGAGCGGGATGAAGAAAACAGTCCCGCGCAGGGCTATAGTTAGCCTGCTAGTTAGCTTTACAATTTAAAAGTTGCTACTGCTTTGCCACTTTGCTCGATATATGAGGGGGACGTGTGCAGGACAATTTGTTTCCAGTTGTGATGGGGAATGCTTCCCCAGTGCAGGTGAATACAGTATAATTTGTTGTATAGTAAACGCAGCCCCAGGTCTGACTCCTCCCCCAACCAATTCCTTAATCAGGGCCATTAGGGGTTCGTATAAGGCACCTGTTGGCCAATAACTCTTTTGGGCCTTACGGCCCTTAACCTCGGTCTTTGTTGTGGCTGGTAGTGTTTTGGTGTTACAGGTATGTGGTTCAGAGGTGCATCTCATAACCCTTAAATTGCCTCCTTGACTCCTCCACTTGCGTCCCTTCCTTGCCTCTTAGTCCCTCCCATTGAGGAGGCTGGGGAGAGATGCGAGGAAATGTGCTTTTAAAGCGTCACATGAATTAGTCAGCTGTATGGGCGAAGTTAGCAACTCTTTCAGCTGCAAGGCATCCTGGAAGGCTGCTCGATGCTCGCTCCTTGGGGTAGAAATAAGAGCTTTGAGACGGCATTCACCGAGGAGGGACAAAACAACTTCCAGTTCAGCTGAGGACCGAGGAGTCGAGGAGATATCAAAAAAGGGTTATGAGATGCACCTAAAGTGATCATTTAACATGCACATGTTAGCCTGTTTTACACTGCATACTTAGTTGACTATCTTCTGTTCTAGCTTTGATCTGATATGTTGGCTGAGCATATTGTCTGTGGGAATGAATGAATGTTGGAACCCACCATTGTTGTCCTGCCAACATTTTTTTTTTTGAGTGATTCCGTGTGTAAATGCACCATACCAAGGGTGATCAGTAGAGTCACAACATCGAAATGTACAGTATCATTTTGGTATGCAGCATGGTGAGCCCTTTTTTCCTGTTCACCTGCTGCTTTTTGTTCCCTTGTTTTCTTTGGTCTCATGGTTTGTTTTACTTGAGTTTTTGTTCTTTTTCCTGCATTGTCAAACCAATTGTATTTAGATTATTTTAGTTTTAGTTCACTTTTGTTCAGTAAAACAGAGTTGCATATTGTTGGGAGGCTAGGAGGTCGCTACACTTTCTGCATGCGAGTAAAAGCCCAAGGACAAAAATGTAGATTGCATCATTTTTGCCGTAAGGATTGCTGTGCTGCACTTGACATGAGGAAGCACTCAGTGTAGTCTGCCTCTCCACAAGTAGCCTCAGCTCTGTTTCACCAGTTTGGCCTAGTTTATATTGGCCTGACAGTTTTAGATACACTCGGGCACACTTACGGTTTTAGATTTTGTATTAAGGCCTTGTAATGAATCTCTATTTGTATTCCCCTTTCAGTAACTTTCATTAGGCTATTAAAGTGATCTTTCCTCCACAGCAGCTCCAGTTCCTCCGCATTTGGTGAAATGACAAATGGTTTTCACGTTTCGATTTTGTACGGAACAAGAAGATAGAATTTTTTTAGCTTTAGGGGACAGAGCTAGGCTAGCATTTCAAGTCTGTCTTTATGCTAAGCTAACTGGCTCCTTGCTAATTTACATTTACCGTACAGATGTGAGAATGCAATCAAACTTCTCATCTAACTCTAGCAAGAAAGCAAATTAATATTTCCCCAAAAGTCTAATTTCTTTAATTAAACAAAGTTGAAATCGATTACTCATGAATACAAAGATGCAAGGTTTACTATTGTGATTATTCCCTTACTTGAGAATAATATATATATATATATATATATATATATATATATATATATATATATATATATATATATATATATATAAATAATATTGGTTCTACATTTCATTGAGTTTCGTCTTTGGTTCCTCAATGGTTGTTGTATGAAGAATCCTTTAAATGACCTTGCTTACTCCAACCTCTGATGGATTCAGTTCCTCCTCAGAAGTTGGAAACCTTCCGACTTCCCAAGCGTGGAATCTGTTATTGTTCCTACCTATCTTCATGTCTCCAATTACACTCAGGTGGCAGTACGTTCACTGCAGCCAACCGCCTTCCTGTCACCCCCAATAGGAGATTTGTTGAATCTAAATTGGTTCCCAAAGAGACTTTCTTCTGAAAGGCTGATGACAACATCAATAAAGTGCTCCCATGTGCTTCTGTTCTTCTGTGCAGATTGACAGGAATGTATCAGAGCAATCTTGAAGTGAAAAAGAATCACGTCACCCACTCACTGGCATATTTAAATCCCTGGAATGGAAAGAAGCCTCCGTTTTTAGTCTTGTCAAAGGAATCAGGAAAACCTCTGGGAGTTGAAAAGAATCTTTATTTATTCTGCATACTTTTACTGTAATCCAGCAGGTATCTGCTGTGCAGGTGGGTCAACAGATGGAGGGAAGAAATCTCTCTTGATATCTCGGCGTGTTGGTTCTGAGGTAGCTCACTGCACTGAATGGATGGTGTTTCCCATGGATGTATCAAGAACGTTTCCTTCCTATCCAGCATTGTGCCAAATCATGAACCTGTCTCTGCCCATTTAAGTTGACAACGAAAAAGATGAAACATAGCGAGCTGCGCATGCTCCACGCTAAAACAGGGTTTCTGTCAGTGCCTGATCCGTACCGCCTGTAAGATCCGTTCTGCACATGCGCATGATTACGTAGTAGAAAACTAACAACTGTCCCTGTGCGATTTGTACCACGCATGTGTTGAAACACTTTACGACCAAACATCACAACTTCTTTATTAAATCTTTATTATACAATAGTCATACAAACAATCAAGACTTGTTGTCACTGATACACGACCGTGTAGCGACGTCGTTGTGTTGTTTATGTTAATGTTTTTACTTTTAATACTTAGTCTCGACTAATAACCATAGACTGTATATTATTAATGCGATGAAGTGTAAACGTACATAAGTGTCCTTTCGAAGACGAGATGACAGCTCTTCCAGCCACCACTGCTGTATACCACTATAGTAGCTACATGCTAACGACAGTAAACATGTAATCTTAGCTGGCAATGTTGTTAAATTCTCCCCAATTCCGGGTCACATTTCTGCTAAAACATGTCCGATTGTGTAGTGTTTGGTTCAGAAGCCTTAATCTGCGATTTTTGACGTTGGAAAGTGCTGCTTCGTTCCACTACATTCTAACGTTGGCATACTCATAGCTCACTATTGTAGCTGCATGCTAACGTGACATAGCAGAGCATATATAGCTAGCTATATGTACGTATGTATCAGGACTTTGTACCGTAAAAAAACACCAATAAAAGCTTCTAAACCAAATACTAAACAAATACAAATACAGTAAAGTGACCGGAATTTGGGGCGAAATGTCCAGCATTGAGCTACATAATAGTTAGCTAGGAGTATGCTGGTCTCTCACAGAGATCTCATTTGTAGCCCTGTTTTTATCTGATACTTTCATAAAAGTACAAACACATGAAGTGAGAGGTATATGCACATTATTAAACTTTATTTAAAGCATGATTAACCTGAAGCAGGACGGAGTCATTACTTAGCTAAAACACAAAAGGAAGGCTTCTAGCTCAGGCTAGCTAGCGTTAGCAAATTACCTTCAAAGTTGCAAAGAAATGATGAAACGTAAAATTTGAAGTCTTTATTTAATTTGATATATGGTGTTACTGGATGGCCAGACGACCCTCCGTATATCATTAACAGATACTTTAGGCAACTCCAGCAAACACCTTGTAAACTTCATCTCTGCCATCATAACGGTAACCATAGAGCAGTGCGCAAGCGTAGAACTGATCAGGCAGTGTCGTAAAACACGTTGAGTTTCTGCGCATAAGCTGAATTATGTGCATGCGCAGAACAGATCTTACAGGCGGTACGGATCGTGTACTGACAGTTTCCTGGGCAGTTCTGCGGGGGCCCACATTTAGCCCAACCCCGATCTGCGTACTGCAGTCAGGTGCAATTGGTTCATTGGCTGGTCAATTCCCATGATGCAAGGCGGTAAATAGAGTTGTGTTAAAATTTGCTGAAAAGTTTGCAGTTTGTTCGAAATACAAATGTAACTTTATGAATTCCGTTTATTAAACGTGTCTGCTTAGAATGTAGTGTTTTGTTGCCTGGTAATTGTCATTGTTGTGCTGATTTACATTTGTAACCATGAGTTAAGTGACTGTTACGTTTGATAAGAAGAGCTGGAGGATTGCAGCATTAGACTTTGAGCAGTAATAGTCTTTCTTCAGCCATTAATTGGCATTGTGTCACTTCACTAGTGGCCCTTTTTATGTTAAGTGATGCAATATCAGTGGCTTTAGAGGGGCCCCTATTTCTCACGTGGGCTTTTTTCAGAACTCAAAACTTAGTTTTTGCACATGAAAGTTAATTATCTGAACAAATGGTAATTAAGCCTGGTTCACACGGCAGGATAATAAGGCAGATTTTAGCCCTGATTCACCCCTTCCGACAATCTTAAGGATGCTCCGATTATCGTAAAATAATCTGATCAGATATTCCTGCCGTGTGTGGTGTGTTAAGACTGCTCTCGTCTGCTCGGAAGGATGTCGGGACTGCTCCGATCTCAAATCGGGGATATCCAACATGTTGGATTGTTTTGACCACACACGAGGATTTCTCCTCGTGTGTGGTGTCCCCCGGGGACAAACGACACGCAGCCTGTGGACTGTGGCGTGTAGCCAATCAGAAAGCGAGGTGACGAGGCGGCGAGGAAAGTACCGGGAAACAAATTCAAAACAGCCGGCGGCATGGCGCACCAGAAAGTCCGGTCATGCTCGCGTTTTCTCCACTTATTTGACCATTGCCTTTTCTTTTGATAACGTTTTTTTTTTTTTTTTTTTTTCGGTTAAAAACAAACTATCGCCACTGCATCCTCTTCGTCCGCCATGATTGTTTACTCTGAAGTCACGTTTGATCTCGAGGTATTTTGCGAGATTTCCCGTCTGACCTGGGAATGCTCGGGAGTCAAATCAGTTTGTGTGTGATGTGTTGATTTTGCCGTGTGCTGCGCACCACACACTGTACGACCAGAACTGTTAGACACGTGATTTTTTATCGCCGTGTGTGGGGTCTCTCAGGATTGGAAAATCGGCCGACAATTTTAAAATCGTCCCGTGTGAACCAGGCTTTAGTTGACATGACTTTAAACTTAAAATGTTAAGTTTGTGTATGTATGAAAGATACATTATTTAAACAAAACATTAGTTGGCACAACATATGAAAGTTAATTATTTGAACAAAACATTAGTTGGCAGAACTACTTTCAAAACGTAGGAGTTTGAGTTGGCCTCAAAACTCAAAAATGTAGTGCAATAAGTTGCCTTGAAATTTTGAGTTTTCACAACATTTTCGTTTTTTACAGTGTGGATGGGTTGCTATTAAAGTTAATGTCCTTCTTGGAATTAATTATAACTTTGGGGAATTGGAGTTTTCACATAGCGACGTCTTCAGGCCCAAATTTTGTATTTGTCAGTACTTTGGTTTATGACCAAATAGTTACAAATCTGTTTTTTATTAGGCTACAACTTACCAAATGTGAGCATGCTAACATAAAAAACTATAATCGTAAACATGGTAAACATAATTTATTATTATTATTATTATTATTATTATTATAGGCTACCTGGTAAACAGTCTTGACATTAGCAATTAGCTCAAAGCACCGCTGTGTCTAAGCACAACCTCACACTGCTGGCATGGCTGTAGACTCTTTTTTTTCAACATCTTTTTTTACTGTCCTTTTGGAAAAGTGTAAGCACAAATGGGTATGTTTTCAATGTTTTGGTTTTTCCCTAGATTGGATTTGTGTATACTTTAAAATTTGCTCAGCCAATAAACTACTCTACTGACTATACAGTCACTAATGTGTTTGGAAACCAAAAAAACCAATCTGCTTTGCGTTCCCTTTTCAAGTTGATCCTCAAAGGGACACAACAGTGGCTTTTATTTCATATTCACTGTCAACAATATGAGATAACTCCCTCCCCCCCACACTCCTGTATCTCTAGTAGTATTTCACATCTCCTTTATGCGGATTAATGAAATGTTATGTCATTCAACTGAGTTTGATGCGAGAAGCAGCTAAATAGAAAATAATCTCTACTGAGACTCGTGCCTGTGTAGAGTGGCCCAAATTGTGTTGAGCAGATGTGCAAATTGCTCCTGTACATTTTTAGATTCCTCTATTTCCTAACAATGTTTTTGTGTCCTCTGGAATGGCAATTGTGACTTTATAAAACACTGTTCTGTATAAATTAGTTCATGGCTTAAATTTGACGGATTATTATCTGGGAAATGTTATAAAGAGTCCATGTCTAAAAGAGCGACCCACTCTAATTAGTTACTGATGATGTATTTTTCACTTTTAAATTTCTTTATTTACACGATTATTAACTGCTGATTTGCTCATTGTGGTAATTATGTTTTCTTGTCATTTCATTTCTTTGTATTTTTCTTTGTCGTTTTTATTTTAAAGTTAGTTGAGGGCAGGTCTAATGTATAATGTATATTATTGAGTTCCATGGTTTTGTATGCGTTTCCTCCATGCTTCTTAAATTATTATTGTAAAATCTTAACTAAAATATTTGTGTCTTTGAGTCCATGTCTTATTTTCTTGAAAACAACAAATAATATTTTAACTTGCTTGCAATCCAACCCAAAGAGCATTTTCTAAAATAAAGAAAAGTTTTCTTGATTTTAGTGCAGAGCTGGATTGAAATATTTTCAAAGCACTTTGGAGGATTGAATTATCAACATATAGGACTCGATAAGATAAAGATCTTTGCAGTGTAAATTAAAAACAAAATCTCTGGTTGATTAACCGCGCATGTACAGTACACTTGCAACTTGGGTTTCTGATCTAAGGTCAGCCTGTACAAGGCTTTGATAAGGTCTCTGACCCCAAACTGTTCAAAAGCCAGCCAGACAAGATTTATTTACTGAAGTACCAGAGATTTCCCAGACGAGAGCATATAACGGTGTGCTGGAAAGAGAGAGTTCTATGGTCAGTGTAACGCTTATCAGTTCAATTTTCGAAGCACAAACGGACATTTGGAAAAACAGAAAAATGGGTTCAAATATCCAATTTTTCTTTTTTTTCCACCTTGACAAATAAAAAAATTGGATCTTTAACCTGTTTTTCCAATTTTCAGTTTTTTATTCAGAGGATCAGAAATTGAGAAATTACAAAATTGCTAGGCGGAACGAGGGAGAGAATACCATTGCAGTATTGAATAATTGGAGCTCGGACGCAATTTTGTAAGTTTCTCAATTTTCTCAATTTCTGATCCTCTGAATAAAAAACTGAAATTTGGAAAAACAGGTTAAAGATCCAATTTTTTAATTTGTCAAGGCAGAAAAAAATGAAAAATTGGATATTTGAACCCATTTTTCTGTTTTTCCAAATGTCCATTTGTGCTTAGAAAATTGAACTGATAAGTGTTACACTGACTGTTCTACATCAAGCTGCAATGAAGGGCTCAGATTCCACATGCAGTATGGTTTAACTCTCTTTACATGTCACTGCTGTCTCCACCACATCCATTTGTTTAGAAGGTCAATGTGAAATATAAAAGGTGCAGGAAAAGGTAAAAAAGACAAGAGGGAAGGAAGATTCAAATGAAAGGCATAGCAGACAGAAAATGCCAAATATTGATGGAGTGATGTCTGCTTTGTCTGGCCGTCATGATGGATTTGCGCACGTATGGAACATTCCTGAGACGCATGCAACGAATAACTTTCACCTAGCACATGACAGCAGAGGGGGTGGGAAGCAGTTGGGGGCAAAGGGTTCAACTGGTACACATTAGGTGTGTCATTTGAAGCTGCTACTATACATGTCTGTTATTTTAGTCCAGAATTACAAGGATTTTTATTAATTCTTGTAATGATGCACATTTTAGTTAGTAGACCATCATACGTCACTAACACATTCGTTTGAAGCATAACATAGTGTGAACATGTTTCTCGCTATGTGAAGAACCAATATTTGAGATCAGATCAAGTTTCAGATTGTTTTTGTGTCAATGTAAAGTTTAAGCTTCCATATATACAGTATATTTATAAAATAACAGCACTATTCCACACAAATGTATGGAGTACTCTTATTTTACTGATAAACACATAACAAGAATCCTAAGAATTGATAACCTTAAGGGTAATTGATTCTTCGTCAGATGCAGAGCAAAGAATGTGCAGTCACAGTTCAAACAGGGAGAATACTAATCTGTCAACGTGTTAAGAAGGTCAACATGCTGAAAACCTCCTGAGTATATATTACCATTGCACCGATCTGCCTTGCACTGTACTCATATTTAAAAATTCTAAAATCTCAGTCTATTGACCAATATTGCACTATTCCTTCCCTCTATTTTATATATTTTTTATAAAATTGTAAATTCCATTGTATTGTTATACTGTACACTATTTTTTTATATTCTTACCGTCATCTCTGTTTTTATTTTTAATATGTTAAGTGTTGTACTTTGAGAGCAAATATTACCGGAGTCAAATTCCTTGTTTGTCTACGCAAACCTGGCCAATAAAGCTGATTCTGATTCTGAGTTGATTTTGTTTCCAAAATGGTGCTTTTTCTGTGCTAAATTCAATAAGAAATGTGAACTCTATACCACTGGAACTCTGTACTTTAATGTGAGAATACAAAGACAAAGTGCAACTTCCCACATCACTGCTGCATTTGGCCCCTTAATTGCAACCAAACATCGTCATTATTTTACTGTGAACCACACCATGTCAAGTGTAAAGATAAATAATAAAAATATATTCATTCACCAATGCAGATCACTTGTGATTTTAAATCGTGTTAATCTGAGATATATCTTTAGAAATTCCAGCACAAACTCCCAACCATATGAGACTACTTAACATCTTATCATCTATGTGCACATTTGTTTGTAAAATACTCTATTTGTATTTTGTAGCATTAGTAATATGAACAAATTGAAAGCTAAGGCAGAGTGGTACATAACATTTTTGAATATTTCAGGCATAAATTCTGCACCTTGAACCTGTTTTATTTGTCTATCAGCCATTACCTTTGTGTAGTCTATACATCCACAACGTTCCACTTCCGCAATTGCTCCATTGCTGCCGGAAATTCCGCTGGATGTCCTTCTTTTTGGCCAGATGTCCGTTACCTTACGCTTTCTTTGTGTTGGTATTCTAAACTCCGGTGGATTTATGAGGACTATGGTTAACTGCTCCTCAGATCTCTGCAGGGTAAATCCAGACAGCTAGCTAGACTATCTGTCCAATCTGAGTTTTCTGTTGAACGACTAAAACAACCTTTGAACGTACACGTTCCACCAAAACAAGTTCCTGCCCCAAGGCTATTTTGCAGCGGCACCATGGCTCAGCTCGGCGCTTAGCACCGCCCAAGACAATTGTTATTGGTTTAAAGAAATGCCAATAAACCAGAGCATGTTTTGCTCCCATCCCGGAATGCTGTGTGGACTAGCCAGACCCTCTGAAGGTCTGGCAAAGCGAGACTACCTTTGTGTGATTCCAAAGCCTGCAATTCCCTTCATGCCATGCAGTTTATCTGCTTACCTGTGCAGCTGCTATCAATTCCCTCATCAACCCCTCAGTATACAGCCTTTCTTGTTCCCTCCTGCTTGTGTGGCTGTCCTGTTGAGACCCTTTTAATGCCTTTTTGGACTTTGCCCTTTTCTTCAGGTTAGCTGGGTCACGTTCAGGCCTGACAAAACGTAGCAAACCATTTATTTAAACTGAAACTGGGGTGCGTTGAACACACAAGCGCACTGCCATTTTATTACCACGAGTTTACATACACGTCGCTACTGATTGTCAGTCTTGTATAAAGTACTTGAAAGCAATACTTGAGAAAAAAGTACAAGTATCTTACCGGAAAAGGATCTTTGGTAGAAGTTAATGTCTCCTTTTAGAATATTACTTGAGTAAAAGTAAAAGTATCTGATATTTACTGTAACTTGATTATGAACTTTATGGCCGAAGGTGTGTAACATTATCTTCATCACCACTGTCGTCGGGGTGGTCATCGTCTGTTACCATAGCGGCAGAGCCTGCACCAGGTGCTTCCATGATGCTATCAGTCATTATGCTTCCTCTTCTTCTTTAGTTTTGGCCTATGTTTTTTTTTTTTTTTGCTGCTTGGCAACAAACAGGCATTAGGTCACCAATTAGAATGGAGGGAGCATTATCTTGGCAATTTAGGAGCAATAATTTATTTAATAATTCATATTTAATTTAGCAATAATAATTTGTTTTTTTCCAGTGTAACAAATTTCTTCAGATTTTATTTTGTAATAATGAGTAACTAAGATGCTTAGTTACTTATATAGTGGAGTAAAAGTAAAAGTTTCCGGAAATATAAATAACGAAGTAAAGTAAAGATACGTGAAAATTTGACTTAAGTACAGCAAAGTATTTGTACTTTGTTACATTACAACACTGCTATCATCTTTGACACAGCCAATAAATGAAAGACACGCCCACCAAACAAGAGAAAACCTACCTCAAAGCCTGTTGCACACCGTCGTACGCCGCTCCGAGAAAACGTGCCCCTGTTCTGACTGCCTGCCTCTTACAGAACCCCACTTCTGATCCTCTTCACAATAAATTTAGCTTTTATCCTACCTGTTTTCTTCTGAGTCGTACATTTCCTCTACCTTATGTACCATGCCTTTACAGGTGGTTTGAAGATACATCTTAACCTGAGTCCAGCAGTGTCTATTTGAGCATGTTCAGCATCTATTTTTAGGGCATCTAAACAATAACACTTTCTCTCTCTCACCTGACAGTGACGGAGTAAAGTATTCAATTTAAGTACAAAACATCAATGTATTCCCATAAGGGCTGTCAAGCTAACGCTGTTTGAGGTGTCAGGCATCCTGATGCTTCACTACAGTTTCCAGGAGTTTCAGCTCTCTTAAGATGCGTGGATTGAAGAAAAGCTGCATCAGTTTCAGTTATTTTAGTTGCATGTGGAACAGTGTTATTATTTTGGGGACTTTCCAGTTGTCCTCTGTCACTTATAGTACCATCCACATCCATAGTTTCACTGTCGTGTTTTGTGTAAATTACCAATACTGAATGCTCTGATATAAAATAAGTCACATTTCAACTTGATTGCTTGTATGAAAACCTCCCTGAGATGAAGAACATAAAGCAGTCAGTCTCATTTACCGAACTGAAACAACCTTTAGTAATTTGTCGAAATAGTGGTCCTTATTTACCAAATATGTGCTGATTTAAATAAACAATGCTTAGTGCAAAATGTAAAGAAAAGAAAAATACAATCTTGACTGTCCCATTTGCTCAGGTCTTCATGAAGATCTTTATTTTCTCTTTAGATGTCATTTACAATTGATAGAAATAAATCCCAAATGATTGGATTTCAATTTTGTTCTCGTTTTTAGTTTTTTGAAGGAATTCATTGGTTGAAATTGGCACTTTTGAGAAATAGCAAAAAAAAAGTGTGAGAGAGAAAGAAAGAGCCTAATAATTACTTGGAGACAGGGGAAACAAGATGGCACAGCTGAGATACATGAAGGCGAACCAAACAGGAACAACGTAAAGGAAAGGCAAAGAAATAAGAAACAGATGAATCATATTTGAAGTCACAAATATAAGCCATACGGGCTGAACGCCATGAACATTTTTGATTTTTCTCCAATTCCACCCGTCAATCTCGCCAATTGTTCAGTGGCTCCCTGCTTCGTCAAGTCAACCGATGCTCACTCTCTCACTGTCACAGCTTGATTTGTGTTTTCTGAGTGCACTGTGTGTGTGTATTTGTAGCGAGTCTCCTCCCCGGCTCCTGAAGACATCATTGGCTTTCTAAGCCCATCAGTTTAACTCCCTGAAAAAATCCTGGCTCTCATAAGTGACAGCAGAATCTCAGTGTGAGTGTAAAGTGAGAGGGAGATTCGTTCCAATGTGTTGGAGAAGGTAGTCATACAGTTTGTTTTCTCACACATTGGGAATAGTTCTATGAAAAATAGTTAATGAGTGGGATGCATTTTGGCAGATTTAGTTGCCTATTCACCTTCACTTTCACTTTCAAATCAATTTGAAGAATGTGTGTGTGTGTGTGTGTGTGTGTGTAGCTTCTTAAATTTCACATTTGATCGGCAGACAGATACAGCTGGATCCATCCAAGGGATCCAGATGGAAACAGACAAACGATGGATGGATGGATGGATGGATGGATGGATGGATGGATGGCAGGCAAGGGAGACATGGCACGACAAAAACAGGAGTGCTAAGGAAGGAGAGAAGGCAGCGTTGAAGAAGAAACTTTGAAAGCAAAGCTTTATGCTGCCAGTTACTTCACAATGGAAGAACCACAGCAAAGATACCCTGGATAAAGTTCCCTGGAGAGAAATATAGTTTTGTTAACAAAAGTTACGCATAAAAAGTAGTTCACAGCCCTAATAATGACTGAAATTTGCAATGTTATATAAAATAAAAATAACTAGACTTACCACCTCGCGGTTGTATGCCTCCGCAAACCAGTCAAGTTGCAGTTTATTGGGGACCTGGCTTGGGAACCGGAGAGTGGGCGGTTCAATTTCCTGGTAGCTGAAAAGGTGCCTTGAGCAGGACATCGAACCAACAACTGTGTGAAATTCTAGTATGAATTCTTGAGTTGTGGCCAAAAACGTGTTTTGTGAGGTCACAGTAAACTTGACCTTTTGACCACCAACATCTAATCACTTCATCCTTGAGTTCAAGTGGAAATTTGCTAACTTTGAAGAGATTCCCTCCAAATAAGAGATATCAAGTTCACAACAACAACAACTTGTGGTTTTTCACTGGAAGACATCAACTGTACACATTTCAGTTTAGTATAACCACAGGCACTAACTATGTTTTGTAGGCAACAACCCAAAAGTGATCTAAAATTACAATAATAACCAAGTCTAGTCCAAAACAATAACTTAATTACATCAACTAACACTTCAAGATCCTAAAATACTCCTAAAAATATTGGCAGCCAGAAGAGAGAGCACCTAGTTTCTGCAGCAATGACTTAAATCCACAAATAGAGACCAACATTTTGCTAATTTGTGATTGTATTGAATTAAACATTTGAGGTAAATAGTTTATATGGTAAAAAAGCTGACTGTAAGAGGAAAAAAAATAGCAATTTTTCAGCAAACATTGTCTGTATTTGTTTTTTTATCTTTATAGAATGGCGTAATGCGACATCCAACAGTATTAGAGAGTAATTTGTGATGCTTTCATTTACATAGAAAACTAAAGCAAAAGCAAGAACATTCCAGAGCATGAATGTAAAAAAATCGACCTTGAAGATGTTCAAAATGACCTACAAGTCTTATTGCTCAGTAGTCTAAGAGTGTGTTAGTTATTAGGAGTGCAGTGCATGGAGAGTCTCATGTTGCTTTTTCCCACAGTTTAGTCTGTTGGCCCACATCGGCATCGATCTGTGTCCTTGATTGCAATCACATTCACAAGTAGGTGTATGTGGGAAAACAAATGTATTAATTAAAGAATTCATAACGCACACAAACCTGTTTGAGATCTCACTTTCCATTTCTGTTTATCGGGGTCAGAGGATTACACAGGGATTAAGTGTGTATCCTTAACATGTGTGTATATACACACTTTTCCATGCATACACACACATAGGAGAACACCTTTATCAGGTTGCTGGATTACACAGGGATAAGGCTCAACTCAACTGATATTGACCCCCTGACTGAACACACAAACACATACCCACATATAGAACCGAGTGTGTATATGCCACACACCCAGTTTATTCTTTATGGACATACATGCAAGTTCTATCCTATTCTGGTCTTTTCTCATCTCCTTTGTCCTTTGCTCTCTTTAACTGTCCTGGTTCTGATTTATTCTGGCCTAGTCAAGCTTAAAGTCACTACAGTCTATTCCTAGTTGTGTCAATAACTTAACAGACCATGCTCACTTGCCAAAAAACATTTTTTAAGACTATTCATTTATATTTTCATGCGTTTTGCAATCAAAATAAGTAAGGGTTAAGTGAGGGTTTGACTAATACCTGGAACAATCATTCCCATCCCATAAGGCTCTTACTGTATGCAATGGAAACGTTCATTGCTTCAAATAGGATGGAGAAAATAGACACCTCGAATGGCATTAACCCTTACTTAAAGGGTTAACATTACTACGACAAAACGTTCTAATCACGTTTACTTTTTACTGCTTGTTTGATAAAGTAATGAACTATAAATAAGTGTTGTCTTGAGCCAAATTAGCGTTCCACATCTATGGTTTCCTAATATCAGCTAGTAAACACACCATTCCCTAATTTTGTCATTCCAGCAGTGGTGGAGGAGTAAAAGTACAAATAACCAGAGATATATTTACTTTTAGTAAAAGTAAAAGTACAACATGAAAACCCTACTTAAGTAAAAGTAAAAAGTACCTGATTTTAAATGTACTTTAAGTATTAAAAGTAAAAGTACTTGCATAACGATTTATTCTCTTAATGTCTGTTAAAAAAAACTGTATGGGCTGTGGCATTTTAATTAAGTTAGTTTTAGGTTAATGTAATTGTGCTTACCATCTGTGGCCCTGTTTCCATTCTGACTTACAATTCTGGTTATCTATCAGGGTGATCTGCATGAAACTCGACTTTGCATTATTTCCCACGGGACAATGAATGCTGCACACATTTATTTAGCGAGAACACACAGGCTTGGACAACAAGTACGTGGCTTCACAGCTGAGGAGGACCGGGAGTGTTTTTAAGATAGATATACGGGTTGTATACAAGGGCGTAAATCCCAGGCGGGTCGGGGGGGTCAGGACCCCCCCCTTCTCAGGGTTGTCCCCCCCTAGAAATATCATTAAAACAATGCTGTGTATTGTAAATAACATAATGATACTTAAAATATCTGTGTAAGTAGTAAAACAATACAAACCCCAAAAAATGCTTTTTAAGTTTAGAAACATTTTGAGTCCCCCCTCCCTTGCCTCACAGTGGTTTGGTCCACTGCATGCTGTAGTTACCCATCTTCACTCGACTCACAGTCACATCGGTAGTGACAGGAATGTAGCTAGTAAGTAGGCGGTTCAAGGCTGTTTTATTCACATTAAACATCAGATGAAGTTGTTCTTTTTTCAAGTAGAAATGATGCTGAGTAATTAATGAATTAGTTATGACAAAAAGTTTGCTATGTTAGTGTAATATAATGTAACGTTAGCTAGCTTGTTTAATAGCTTGTTGGATAGAAATGCACCCACTACAACTAACGTTACCACGGCAATAAGCCTAACGTTATATGTGTGAACTGATATTAGGGTTAATATTGAAGATCTACAGTTGTGTTTGAAGTGGCTGATCAGTGGGTTTGCTGCAGTTAAATATATATCCTTTGTCCCAGACGAAACCTAATATATATGCAGAGAATGCAAGTATTTGTTTTGGCTTGGAGGACACATGTCCTCTACGAGTATAATTGTGGCTGTATTATTTGTGTCCCCTTCAAAAATTGCTCTTCAGAAATGTTATGTTTATTGTCCCCCCCTACTGTTAGATCAGATTTACGCCCATGGTTGTATATTAACCCTATCTGAACGGATGCTTCACATATGACCAAGCAGAGTATCGGGAGCAGCAGCAGTAACAGGAGCAGCGATAGTACCGGGAGCGGTACGCGCCTGGCCAATAAATGCTATGGAAGGGCGGGTCTTGGCGTGGCCATAGTGGGATTTGTAATACCCGGTGATTCTTCCTTCAGTTGCATATACCGATATAGTCAACTACCTGGTTTTTTCGCCGAGCCCATACACAGCGGAAGACCTTAAATCCTCCAAAAGTTTGGAGGCTTATAACCAGATAGTGTGTGTGGATGGGTGAGGGAGACGCAGTACCAAGTCATTAATGACCGTTGTGTTGTGAAGGCCAAAGTAAGTAATGCAATAACATCTTTAATCAACCTAACCCTAACTGTATGATATAATTGCGATACCCAAGGTGTAGCCAAGTGATTCTCAATCGTTTATTTTCATTTCAAAGACCGAACAAGACAGATTTTTCCCTCGTAGATCCTGGTTGAGCTTTGCCAACCACAAGCGCCTCCTTTCCTCTGATAACTTCTGGCATTCCTCTCCCTGGTTTTTAATAACTTTTGGAAGTCGATAATATTCCAAATGTTCTTCTCGGTCTGACCTATTGGTACAACCTAAAACACGGCAATAATTAACCATTTTTCTTGACGCCGTTTGGGATTTACTTCAGTGCCTGTGCTTTGTCGTAATGCGGAGTACCTCCAACATGGCGACTTCGGGTCTGATGACGCGTCGTGAAAACCCTCTATTGTATGTGGGTTTGCATGGTACATGGTCCACACACATGGTGCACATGGTAGTTCTATCTATTTATTTGGGCACATATTGAGCTGAACAGGATGTGCATATCTGCATGAAATTGAAGGGGAGGGAAAAGCACCTATGAGAAACATGTTTTTTCACAGGCTTGAATCGGCATTCAAAATGCAGATATGGCAAGAAACATATTGCCCACTAAGGCGTGGAATTGGTATTAGCATGCATTTTGTGTTTTTTTAATGAAAATTGACATGTGGTGAATTCACTTAACTTGTTATCTGTCCTTGTCTGTCTGGTTTTTTCATCGTCACTTGACTTATTTCACTACACATATGTGTTTGACATGGAATCAAATGTCAAAAATACACCTTGACTTTGTGCACAGAGACCCACATGCATACACGTGTACCATCTATCTCTGTTTTTCTATGTAAGGCTGTCTGTCTTTCTTAGGCTCTTTTGCTGTCACCTTCACCTGCACAGAGACATCCCAGAGGCAGACAGACATACAAACGTTATGCCACAGTAACGACCAAACACATTTGGAGCAGCAGAGGGTCTTCTAAATTAGGTTGAGAAATCATTATTGGAAGTCTGAATATGGCAGCGATATTAATCTGCTTTATATAACACATTGTGGTCTCACTGTGGGAAGATCCTCACCTCAGCACTCCGAACGGGATTGTGGATCGATTGCATCTCCATCTAAGATATTAAAGAGGGCTAAATAATCATCACCTGGGAGTGTTTCAGTCAGTCTCTCCTTGGAAACTGGATCTTTTCATGGTCTAATATCTTGGTGTAATCCAATAAGTATGCAGCTGACAGAAACGTATTAAAGGCTCTGCAAATTGTTGGCTAACGACAGCTCTGGTATCGCTTCAGAAGCTGTGTTCGTGAGATGGCACCATTGTCACCACTAAATTGTGTACTTTATTGCAAGAATTCCCTTTTGCAGTCCATTCTCTCTGGCACAACAAAAGCATGCACATGCTGAATAAGACAGCTATTTTGGCTATACTCCCTTTCCATGAGATCTGTATGAAACAGGTAAAAACATTTGGATGCCATAAAAGAAATTCCCTTTGATCCCTTCAGGATCTGAGGGTCAAGTTAAATGAAAGAAAAAGCTAAATTTTACTTAATTTGTTTGCATGCTCCAGAGAGACATTTTCAGACTTGGCCCAGATACCTGAGTCCAGTCCAAGATTAATTTCCTCCATTATTACTAGATAGACACATCTATCTCATATAGACCATATACAATCAATAAAATTCATCTCTAAACATACCGAATCCCAAACAAATTCCCTCAGATCTGTCAAAAGGTTTTCAGTGGTGCTTCAGACACATTATTAGTTAAAATGACTTCTGAGAAATTATTCTTTTTTCACTTGAGATTTTGCACAGTTTAGTCTTGTACAAAGCCCTAATATTTCCAGACTGAAATTGAGTATATCTTTAAACGTCAGCATGTTTGTCTATCGTGATATTAACTGTGTGCACATGCAGATTCAAAACTTCTGAACAGTTTCTTTTAATAAAATGTTAAAATGTTTAGAAGAGTCTGGCCTTGCTGGAAAAGGTACGGTATATGCGGTCTAAGTGCTTTTGATTTGTCTATTTCTCTTTCTATCGGTGCCTCTCTCAGACAGTTTACCTCACACATCATCTCCCACTCTTTTCCTCGATGACCTGCTGTGAATTTATACTTACCCTCGTCTCTCTGGGATTATATTGAAGGCCATCCACTCCATTCGGCCACTGGAAAACCGGGCAGAGGAACAGCTTTAATTGGCCCAGAAATAGCCAAGGAGACTAGGCTAGATCAAGAAGGGCAAGGTAAAGAGGAGAAAGGCTAGGAGGAGCATGCAGGGAAGGTATAAGGTTTTTTCGAGAATTTTAATGTTTAACACTGATGTTCCCATCCCTGAAGGAGACATTGGGCTCTGTCTGTCTCGCCCCGCCGGTGTCATGAATTATTTGTATTATTAGCATTTAGAATGTAGATGTGCACTACTAATATACTAGTATATTATGACCGTATCAAGTTCACCATATACATTAGTGCTGCTGACGCTGTTTGAAAACTATGAATAGTGATATTTAATTTACACACTCATCTCATAAATTGTATATTATTCAATTGCACTTCAGCAGGCAGAGAGAATCCAGTCATTAAACTGGCCTTGTTTTGCAGTTTCATTATTTCACTATTAATTCTATAAATAATGAGGATCAGTTAAAAAGCAGGTATAAGGTCATTTTCAGTTGTTGTTATTGTTTTCACAATAGATCTGGACTGCATGGTAAATACACAGATTAACATTCCGGGTGCCTGCTTGGTACAATTATGCTTGCAAAATAAAATGAAATATGCAGTTGGGTCGGTTGAGTGCAGTTTCCATCCGTTTCATTTCAGCACACAGAACAGCACATGCCACTTATGCCGACTTGAACTGACGGCTCAGTACAGCAAGTAAGCAAAACAGCATCAAACAACAGCAATACACACTACTAAACACGTTTTCTATTGCAGTTCAGTCCAAATGGAAAATGTACTATGTTGTCTTTGCCAACACAAAGCTGCCAAAAGATTAGATTAAATGTACTACTGCATCTCAACTAGGCTACAACTTCTGTTATCAGCTGATAGCGATTCAACTAAATATATTCATCATAAACTACCTTCACTCCATTTAGCAGTTTACTCTGCCCGTATTACTGCGTAACAAGTGGCTCACTGACTCGGCCAAGTAGTGTAATGTGGATAACAGGTCCCATAGTTCAAAATAATATGTATCGGGACAGAAAACACACCTTGAGCATCTCAGAAATGCAACAGTAGATGAGCACTTTGTGTATGTGAAACTTTGAGGCTCAGAGGACTCAATGCATCAAAGTGTTTGAAGTCTGACATTATACATTGATAATATTGAACCCATGATTGCATGTTGTCTTTATGTGACATGTGCATATGCACTGGCTTTGGTCTTCTACTTCTTGTCCAGTACATGCATGCATTGTTTTCTGTGAATTGCTTATGCATGAGTGCGAAATGTGGTAATTAATAAATGCAAATAAAATGCCACAATTAGTGTCAAAAATGGGTGTTGAATATATTGAAAATCTTAAGGTTTATATCTTTAATTTTATAATTTTACGGCTTTTGTTGTATCATTACGCTCACTACAGATGCCCACAAGTGAAAAAGTGCTTATAGAAACCGTGTGTTTACAGCATCCTTTCACCATACATCTGAACCACTGATGCCAGTTTGTTTCAGTAAACCTCTGTGGGAAACAGAATAAATGAAGAGTGACTGGTTGGTTGACTACTGGCTTGTCAACTGGCTGTTTCATTGACGAGCTAACCGAATCTTGGACTGAATGAACGAATGACAGATCAGCCGATTAACTCGCTTGCTGATAAAATGATCACACATTATCCTGCTGTCAATTTATCCAATCACGTCTCACCAGCTCATTAATCAACTAATTTGTTATCTGCTCCAAACAAGCTCTGAATCTACGCACATCTAATTAGAGACACAAATGCTACCAGAAGTCTCTTAACAAAGGCTGATGAACACCTCGTCTCATAATGCACGCTTGCATGTATACAGCCACACGCATGCATGCAGCCTCCCTGTATGTCTGCACATGTCCTCTGTTGTTTAGACCAGGAAAAATCTAAATGCTAATGTCTATTATTCAAAAAAAGCCTTCCTTCAAATGAGGAATTACTGTGCTATTACTTATCTATACTATTAGACACTTTGGCAGAGAGATCAAAATGTAAGATGATTTACAGGTCATATACTGACTGACAATCAACGCTGCAAAATAATACGCTTAGTTAAAAGCTACTACACTATGACCAGTCAACAAGTTGCTTTTGCTTTGCGAATCATAATGTACAATTTGATTCACAGACATACAGAGTTTTGTTTGTTTGCGACTTGCTGTGTGCTTGGAGATCCAGCCAATTCATATTCAAAGTTCGAAACACTTAGTTGTTCCCAATATTGTTCCCAAATGTGAAAATTGGCTTGTAGCAAAGCACAAAACACAGTTTGTAATCACAATAAAAAGACACAAATTGCAGAAATGTTTACAAGGGCTTACATAAAAAATGAAAGCAGCCTAAAGCTGAGGTTGTGTTTGTGTGTGTTCTGTTAAACCTAACTTTTGTATTTCGCTGTGCTGATTTCCTTCTTAACTCAGAAACCCTCTGTGTCCCCGATGCACTTCACTGGGAAGGAGGGCACACATACACACACACTAACAAATACCAACACACACACCAGACAAAATGTCCCGTCCCAGGAGAGTATATTTCCTGTTGAGTGGGATTACACAAAGCGGTAACCATCCATCCATATTAATCTCTCTCTCTCTCTCTCTCTCTCTCTCTCTCTCTCACACACACACACACACACACACACACACACACACACACACACACACACACACACACACACACACACACACACACACAATATTATTCACTGATTATTCATAGCAAGCTGGTGCACTCTTGGTCTTGATCCAAGTGTGTGTGTGAGTGTTTGTGTGTTTAACACAAATTAATAAATAAACAGGTAAGCCCTTATTCCCATCGTACCCCTTTGCCCCATTATTTGTCTTTTGTTCTCTCTGTGTCTCCTTAAACTGCCAACATAAACACACATGCATACATCTACATAATGTGTGTGTCGCTCGGACACACACATTCACACACAATTAGGACACAGAGTAAGTTCCTTCGTGGGTGTCTCTCTCTCTCTCTCTCACACACACACACACACACGCACGCACGCACGCACGCCCACACACACACACATGAATATGCATCAGGACGATGATGTGTATGCACCGACAGGAGATACAAACACACTAAGACTGAGAAGAGATGGGATGAAAGAGAATGAGCAGTGCATTTGTTTGTCTTTACATATGATGTATATCTCTGAGTGTTTGTCTTTGTGTGTGGCATGAAACAGTCCAGTTGGCTTCAGGTGGCAGCTTGCCTGGCGCAGCTGTGACGGTTTAATGGCTCTTACTGGAGGATTACTGGCTTAGTCTGAGCCCGGCTCGCGGCCTTGTCAGTGGCAGCAGCGGTGACAGAATGGTCTGTCTTACACCAGCAAACATTCACTAAAAGGCAAAAACAAATAATGAAGTAGAGTAAGTTTCTCTATGCATTGGCAGACAAGTTTCACCATAACCAACTCTGACTTTTTGTCAAAAAGAAATTAAGGATACAGAAATGGAGTACTTATAAAATATGTTGCTTTATTGATATTTCAAGGTATTTCTGAAGAAACACTGACTGGTCAAACATAAAAGACATGACCTCATGTTAACATATCTCCAATGTGGCTGCATTTAAAATAATTAACTACATTCTTTGTTAATTGCATAAATACATGTGCTCAACTTTGACCTACCGTGCCTGCCGTAGTGCCACTCTTGCTGTACAATGAGCGTTTATCACCGACATTTCCGATGTGCTCACGTTTGGTTTTAGTTTATCTGGATTCAACCTGTTTGGTGGTCTGACTGCTCATCTTTCTTGCCTCATCAGACTTCTTGTACTGTTATTGCTGTTTTCCCTGATCTCCATAATTACTTTACTGAGTAATGTTAGTGTAATGAGTGATAATTAATACTGAGCGGTACTGATACTAATGATGTGATAACCAATACAATGGCTACACCTACATAAATACAGTAAGACTCCAGCTGTAGTAAAGCACAATTGCAATCACAACAGTGAGAAATGTATTGTAGAGACAGATATTTTCTGTACTCGGAGTAACATCAGAAGGCCAGAATACGATGCAGCCATAACGTACAGTATGATTTGTTTTGAAAATGAAATTCTTAATTTCCTCAACTGGAAATTGTCCTGCTAGTATTCCCCCAACAGAAGAAATGCCCCAAACCATTTGTGGGTTGTTGAGGATGTTGAGTCATATACCAAAATGTCATTAACAGTGTTTTTTTCTATAGGTGCCTGCATCTATCAGTGCTGTCACTCCTGATGACATAATCCACCGTAACCAATAATAAGTGCGAGTTGGGGTATTTTATACAGGTTACAGAAAAGAGCAAAAGTCCTTAGGTCACTGTACTGTTAATGATGACCGAGTGCTTTTAGCCTAGATTCTACATACAGATTCTTTTCAGTGAGAGAGAGAAAGACAGAGAGAGGAACATGTGTGACGTGACCCTGTTATGTAATCAAGGACAGGATGGCAGACGGTAATGAAAGCAGCAGCTCATACACCACTCTATATTAAACATACACACATACACAAACAAACCACACAATCTTATTTACAACAAGGCGTAAGAGGCACTGATTTTTTTTAGGCAGTCACAAAGTATTAACAGCTCTGTCATTTAATTGTGTTTGTAAAAAGCTATATCAAATTTGTCATAACTAAACAAAAATAAAAGCTTTATAATTCTCACGAAATCATCAAGAATCATTGACCCTGCATTCTCCGTCTCACTCACCTAAATCTTAAACCTCTATTTCTGTTGCAATACGCACATATCAGCAAACTCAAAGAAGACTTACAACTAGACTGTGACACCAATGACTTGTGCCTTGCTGTGAGTTGATATCCTCCCCAAGCCTAAAGATGTTCACTTTATATGAACATACTACATATACATTTTAATAAGCACATTTGCTTAGGACTTGAACGTTTTATTTAAGTTAATTAAGATTAGGATTTAGGACTTGGACTTGACTTGAGACTTATTAGTGCTAACTTTGGACTTAACGCAATACTTCAAAATCTAATGTTTAAATCTGGTTTGAATCCCTGATGCCCATAATCTTGTAGCCCAGAAAAAAATAATATTTTTTGTGCTTTGTTTTTCAGTTAACATAATAATTTAATCTCATTTACAAACAGTCCTTTTTAATTGGAGTAACTCACTTAGCAAGTGTAACCTACTTACTTTTTTCTCTTCAATTAAAACCTAACCAGTCAGTTAGAATCATTCTGAGGAAGCCATTTTGATTCTGCAGATTACAAGAAAATAGGCTAGTGCCATAAAATGTGAAATCAATAAATACAGGAATTAAATAACAATTGTTAAAAAATGAATTCACTTTTTAACTAACTTTAACTAACCATATAAATTACTTAATTTCAAGTTCAAAAACAAAAACTAAAAACAAAAACTAACAGAACATCTGGTGTCTGGCACCTTCCTTTGTATGGCTGCCTTACGAGCTGTGACCAGACGCCATGGTAACGACAGACACCAACACCTCGTTAGGCCCTCGTTAAGCTCGTTAAGGCCACACTCGTTATGTTTTCCGCTAATGAGGCTGCTTGGAGGTGACTGAGCCGTGGAAAGATGTGGGAATGTGTTGCAAATGCAACAAGCTTACACATGGCCTTGGAAGGATAGGGGGAGGAATAAGGAAGGGGGAGTCAGGTAGGGGGAGAGCGATCAAGATTGAGTGATAGAGGGAAGCGTGAGAAGAAAGATATTTGGATGAAAAAGAGAGGAGGAAGAAGAAAATTATTTTTGTATGATTTTGGTCTGTTTAAACCTTGAACAACATTCTGTTAATAATAATATATAAATATAAATATCCAATTCTCCATTCTTCTTTTGAGTATATGCAGTTGGAGCCCTCCTCGTCAAATCCCCAGCAGAGCCCCGCCCAGCTTAAACAGCAGATCCAACCCATTCTCACTCCGAACTCGTAAAATACGGCCGTTTGGACAGTGGCTGTCAGCGTCTGAAGCGACGAAAAAAGCACCCTTCAGCGTGTTTGTATAATGTACCCGGGAGAGCAGCATCTACACGGGGTTTAGCGAGTAATATGTAAGGACGAAAATCCACGTAAGGAGGTTGGTTGGGGTAGTGGATGGGTCAAACACAGGACTTTCACCCAGGAGACCGGAGTTTGTGTCCCGCGTGTTTCCTAAAGTTGCTTTCTTCTTTAACCGTCCCGTTATTCCCGTGTGTCACGGAAGCGTAAGCCCACCCACGACCTTTTCCTAAACTCAACCGCTCCGTTCCTGCGTGTCACAGATCTTTTCCTTAACATAACTGCGTCAAAAGGGACTCCAATAGTCCCGATCAAGCACGTTTAGTTAAAGCGCGTTATATGGAGCTAAAGGAGACTTTTAGTGCCAATAACAACGACAAAGGCACCTGACCAAGTGTCCGTATTTTACGAGATGAGAGTGAAAATGTGTTGGCAGATCAGAGTATTAATTATAATAATATAACTGAAAACACCTGTGTGAGCCAGGGGTGGGCAGGATATTAACAGCTTTTTCAGTTTTTCAGTGCGAGGAGACAATTCCCATATTAAAAATCTATTTTTCTTTTGACAGTTTGGTTCTTCGGCTTTGGGTCTTCATCTTCATCCTACTGCTCACAATTTGTGGTGGAATATCCATGTTGTCTGACTTAAGCTGCAGGTGTGTGTGTGTGTGCGTGTGTGTGCGTGTGTGTGTGTGTGTGTGTGTGTGTGTGTGTGTGTGTGTGGGGGGGGGGGGGGGTCATTAAGATCTTGTCTTTTGCTTTGATGTCCTGTCATGTTTTGTATGGTTCAAGGATATCGGCCCTAAGGTTGCTCCAGGTGTGTCTGCCTTGTCTTGGTGAAGGACAGGGTTGGTCAAGTGTTCATGGTTACATCGGTGTTTGTAGTAGGGTGTCCTTAAGGCTGCTTTGTCATTTCAGTGCAATGATAAGTTTGTGCTGTGTACCTGGGAATACATATCAATGTTTGAATTATCCCTTTTTATGTAATTGGCCAAAGGGGAATATATCTGTGACACAATCAGTGGTGGGTTTTCGAATGGGTTGCAGTTATTCATGTATAAAAGGCTCCTTTTATATCCTTTTATAGTTGTGTTATTGCTGTGGCTTATTTTTTGTGTCTTTTCTGAAACAAACTTACCTGCTGGAACAATTTTATGGAACAAAGCTATTTGTCACATTTTGCCTCTCTGTCTCTCTCTGCAGCCACATTCCCCACCTCCTCAAACCCATTCACTGCCCTTCTCTTCCTGTCCACCAGATGCCCTCTGACTTTTTCTCGTGTCCCACCCACCTCACTCCCACATCCAGCCACTCCCTCCTGCCCTACAATAACCCATTTCCAGTCACCTGACCTTCCCCCGCCCACCTGCTCACCTGTTCCCAATTGCCACATCAGCCATTTTCCACTAAAGCGTAACTCTCGCCAAAATGCAACGTAGGGTTTTTTTGTGAATGTACCCGAGTCAAACTTTAGTTTAAAAGCATATTTAGGAAGGAATCGCCACTTTTAAAATGTATCGTATTTTCGTTTTTCGGTCAAATGGCTTTTTGAATGGGAGTGCTAGGGGCACTTTTATGCTAGCCTCAAAATAGCTATTTTTAAAACTTAAAAAGGCTCGACACAACATGAAACCTTGCTTGAAGTATTGAGTTGCTCAAGACATTTCTTTTAGCGTACACAAACAATGTTGTCAATGCTTTTGTTAAGGTGTAGATACCCTGGTCATACTTCAAGCAAAGTTTCATGTTGTGTCGAGCCTTCTTAGTGTTTTAAAAATAGCTATTTTGAGGCTAGCATAAAAGTGCCCCTAGCACTCCCATTCAAAAGGCCATTTGACCGAAAAACTAAATACGGTAAATCTTAAAAGTGGCAATTCCGTCCTAAATATGCTTTTAAATGAAAGTTTGACTCTGGTGCATTCACAAAAAGACCCTAGGTTGCATTTTGGAGAGAGTTACGCTTTAATTACTTTCCAGATCGTCAAAGTAAGTAGCCATGTGCTTCTTGCCTTTGCTTTCTAGATTTGGTCATCTATTACCTGAAACCTGAAATCTGAAATTGGTTACCTGCCTTTTTTTAACCTCTGCACTTTGGATTTCCTGCTAGCCCCTTTGGATTTGTTTGCCTGTTTGGACTGACTTCCTGGATTGACCCTTGCCTGTTCCATGATTCCTGTGCCTGCCTGTAAGTATATCCTAATATAGACCTTATCAGTCTGCCTAGCTGTCTGCATTTGGGCCAGCTCAGCAGCCATTTGAATGAACGCTGATGCATGTTTATGTTCAAATGTCAATGAGCATTGATATTTTTGAATATTGTCTTCTTTGAATGATTTCTGCACAATCTGTTGGCTGTGAACACGATAGTTGCCGTTTTGCTTGACGACTTAAACAATTGGTAGATTAGCAAACATGTTATTAACTTGCTGATGGTCACGGTGTTTAAGGAAATCATAAAGTGTGTGTTATAGTTTAGCTATGACATTTTGTTGCGTGCTGTTTTAAAGTTTCTGTGCTGGAGGTGCAGCGCCCTTTTGAGGCTGGTCTCATTTTCATTGGAAAATTCAGGTTTCTTGTATATAAACAGCTCTGTGCTGAAATATATTGGTTAAATAATAATTTGATACTGCCAGTATGTCAGCTAGTGTTGCCAACTTGTGTTTTTCACAGCATGGAGATGAAATGAATAGTAGACTCTACGTTAACAGAAGTTAAGAGAAGGCAATTATGAGAAGAGTGAACAGGCATGATTAGGCCATTCATCAATGATGTGTCTTTTTAAAAGGATGAAAACTGAGTTTTGCAGGAGAAATTATGCAGAAGGTTTGTGTGATCAGGTTGTCCTCCAGCATTTCTGCCAAGCGTGGCTATTCATTTGCTTTGTGCATTTTTGATAAGTGTGTGCAAACATTGAGAGTTGCCTCTGTGCAGGACTCGATTTGTGCCCTGTTGTGTGTATAAATGGGTGTTTTTGTGTCTGTTTACTTGTGCCACTTTGTGGCATTGGCAATTGTTTCAATTGGTGTTTGTTGTGTGTGTGTGTGTGTGTGTGTGTGTGTGTGTGTGTGTGTGTGTGTGTGTGTGTGTGTGTGTATGAGTGTTTTTTGTGTGCACCTATGTGTGGGTGAAGCTGAACAAATAAAGCTAGTTTCCTCTCTGATTGTGTTCACAGTGTCAAGCACTCTGTCTGTAATTAGCACACAGACTGCCATCTGTCCAAACAAGCAGCTCAAACCAACTCCTGTCCTGCTCACTTTCACTGCTATCGCAATATCCATCCATCGCTAGCTCTCTTATTTGCTCGCTCTTCTCTCCATCTGCCTGTCTGCCTCTGTCTCTCTATATACCCTACATCTCACTCTGTCTCCTTGTCCCTACCTTTTTATTGTCTGCTCACTTTCTAACTCCATCTGTCTCCTTCTCTTGTTTTTCTCTAGGTCCAAAAAGTCAAACAACTTGATCTAAAACATTTAAACAAAACTTAATAGCTCGACCCTTTCATTTCTTGTGATGGTGCAGTGTGCTACACAAAGTCTGAATAACTGCCAAACCGACAGGACCTGATATTTTACAGTGGCATTTCTAGCACAAAAGTGAACTGATGTCAGAAAACTGAAACAGATTCCTGTACTATCTCAAATATCACTGATAAAAAAAAAAAAATCTTGTCAGCCCTCTACATCAAACAGCACAGGCTTGTTTAAACATTCATCATTTTGAAAGCCTGGGAACCAGACAAATCCGTGAGCTCATGTTTTATTTGCTCTGGCAGACACGTCTGGTCCTTTTCCCATTTAGACAGATTTCCAGCCGACCAGTCCCGGGTCAGGCTAACCACAACTGTTTATCCAATAAAGAGAGACGATGACAACTTGCGGAGCCTTCGCACTACGCAAAATACATGGTGACGTCATTTTTGGCTGGTGCACCCTTGCGCCGGGATACTACTGCAAGTATAAACCTAGCTTAGTAAAGAGGAGCGCTGTGGAGGCATTTTTCGAAAACAATCAAGATGCCAAGATGTGGAACTTTCTGTTAAAGTACTATTTTTAAATTCTGATGGCCAAAACGGCAACACTCAGGCATGGATTCTACACAATCACGGCTCATAGTATGCTCCAAACATACAGTAAGGACCCACAGCTGTGCATCGCTCTGCAAGGGACAGTTATTCAGCAGGTTAAAAAGGCAAAACTGTTGGTGTCACACTGGACAGAACACTCTGTTGGTCAACTCATATTAATAATATGGTCGCCAAAATGAGCAGAAGCTGTGCTTATTTTTTAGCTGAAAAAAAAAACGAGTAAACAAGTAATACGGTCACTTGTTTTACCACACCTCAACTTAGGGTGACCAGGCGTCCCCAGTTTCGGTGACCTGTCCCCGGCTGCAGCTGTCCCCGGAAATGTCCCCGGTTTTCACTGTGACTAACAGACCCGAAATTGGACTTACAACTAAAAATATTTATTAATTTAATCATTAAATAAGGTAGTGTCTCCAAACTTACCTTACCTTACCTTAAACTTAAATTATAACTTGTCTCCTGCTGGTTGTACTACAGCACTTACTTTTCAAAAATAAGCATAATCATAATTTTGGGGAATATGTTTTGCTAAAAACATTTAATATTTGAATAATTAAATAGAGTTGTGTCTCTAAACTTACCTCACACATAATTAGTGTTCTGCTGGTTGTACTACAGTACTTACTTTTCAAAAATAGGCATATGCATAATTTGGGGGAATATTTTTCACCATAATATATTTTTTTTAATTATATGTCATAATTACAAAAAGATGTCTCCAAAACTACTCCACACATAGAATCCCCCCTACTGGTTGTCTGAATTTCTTTTCAAAGTGCACCAGATTGATGCATTAAAATGTTAAAATAGACAAAATGTTCTTACAGGGGAGCATGCCCATGGACCCCCCTAGGGGGGCTTGTGCCCCAGTGCAGCTCTAGGTCTAGTGATGCCCCTGGGGCAGTGTCCCTGTTTTAACTTTACAACGATAAAAACATTACCTGTTTAGGAGGTATTTACACTTCTGAGCTGAAAATGTCCCTGGATTTTGTCTCAGAAATCTGGTCACCTTACCTCAATAACTGTCCAGTAATCTGGTCTAGTGCTTCAAAACAAGAAATTAAAAAGATCCAGCTCACGCACAACGGCACTTCCCGTCTTGCTCGTTACTGCTCAATGAGGAGCAGTGTTGAAGGGATGCACGCACTTTTTTTTTTGAAGATTATTTTTGGAGCATTTTTAGGCCTGGACAGGACAGCTGAAGACATGAAAGGGGAGAGAGAGGGGAAATGACATGCAGCAAAGGGCAGCAGGTCAGAGTCAAACCCGTGGCCGCTGCGTCGAGGAGTCGCCTGCTCTACCAACTGAGCTAACCCGGCCACGGAAACCTATACACTTGTGGCGCTTACCCACTGCTAGTACCAGCTCTGCTCGACTCGACTCGTCTCGGCGCCCCGTCCTCCATTTTCCATTGCAGATTTAGTAGCGCCTCTGGCTGGTCATCATAATGACGTCGCAGGAAACGGCCGTGGCCTAACGCGACACACACACACACACACAGAACGTTGAATTTTGTTTCAAAAGAAGCTGAAGGCAGCAAAAAAAACCACTGCTGGCTAAACTATTTAAAAATGGCGGGTTTGTTTGCTGGAGCTGGTATCCCCGCGACCCAATACCGGATAAGCGGACGAAGATGGATGGATGGGTTTGTTCAGGACACCCCCGTCTGCCGCTAGCAATGATAATGTAGTGTTTAGTGACGATTCTCTCTGACCAATCAGTAGCCTGCATGTTTTCACGTCACCTTTTGGTGACGGAGGTGATACTAAAAAAAATAAAAGTACCTGTTAGCTAGTACCAGGTACTTTTTTTCCAACTTTTTTTCATAATGGAAAAACAAAAAAGGCGAGTCGAGTCAAGCAGGTACCATGTAGATAAACGCCATTGTACTCACTGCTAACACACACACACGACGGGCGCTATCGCATCACCAGACATGCCTTTATGGGACGCTTCACACTACCTTTACCTAAAACTAATGCCATAAAGAAAATTGCAATGTATAGTGCAATGTCAAATTGGAACATATTACCACTGCATTTAACACAGATTACAAGTGAGATCAGTTTTAAAAAGGGAGTAAAATTAGCAATTAGATAAGAAATCATCTTAAACTCTATATGATAGTGTGGATGTGGATTAATGTTCTGTTGTTTACCTAAGTACGGACACTAGTGTGCACTAGTACAACTTGTCCATACTTGTGTCGAACGTTTGTTGAGAAGGAAATGTGAAGGTATCAGCATAACTATATGTTATTGATAATGTGGAATTATTAATTATATAGTATTTATTGTAGTGACAATATGGAAGTATTAATGTATCGTTGAATGTTTTGTTTTATCTTTTGTGTGAACCCCAGGAAGAATAGTTACTACGGTAACAACTAATGGGGATCCTAAATAATTAAAATAAATAGGACCACCCCCACCCCCCTGCAATCTTCCTCTCCAATTGTACTTTATTGGCTTCAAATTAAACCTTTTCTAAGTTTTTCTAAACAAGTCTTCAATGTTTTCCTCAGGCTTCTCAATTAAATAGTACATTATCATTCTATGATACAATTTAATATCTAATCTATTGTCAGTGTAGCAGTGAGTCAATGTACGTCATTGTTCGAGGAAAGTATAACTTAAATGTGAATCACTGCAAACGGAGAGCAAATATATCGATTAGAATAACATTGTGTTTCTGCGGCTTCTAATTTCAGACTTTGGTATCTGTCACACACACTCACACACACACTCACACACTCTCACTCACAGGGGAAATGATCATATATGACAACATCCTTAATTCAGAGTGTTAGGGCCAAATTGACTTAGCTGAGTGTGTGTGTTTTTGTACTCCTGTGGGGGACAATCGCAGTGAAATGAGTGTAATTAAGTTGCCAGTCGCGGCGGGCTTCTGCCGAGAATTAATATTTACCAGCAGAGAGTGTGTGTGTGTGTGTGGGGTAAAAATTGATATTGGCATCTTCCTGATGAGGTACCTCCCAACCCCTTTCAGGTGGCCAACAACGAGGCCCCCAGGGATTTCTGTGTGTGTGTGTGTGTGTGTGTGTGTGTGTGTTTCATTAGTTATACAATGAAATAAACAAGATTCAAGAAGGACACACATTGGGAATATCTCTTTATGTCCCTCCTGTCAGTATGTCTGTGAGCATATACAGTACATGTAAGAAACGGAGAGGGAGCAAGTGTTTGTGTGTGGGAAGGGGTGGGATAAAGAATGCTTGGGTAATCAACGGGAACCTTATCTACGATCTGTGCTAAATCTCTTGTCCAACAATTATACTTTCTTTAGGGTTCAAATGCGCGCACGCACACATGCATAACCACGCAGCTGGGCAGACCGTAAGACAGGCAGACACAGATTGAAATCCAACTCCAACAGGGTTCATACTGGGTTGGAATATCAACATTTGCTGACAGCAGGTCACGTGAGCATTTTTTTAAACTTTAAAGTCTAAAGGACCACAAGTCACTGACAACGAATGCGGTTCCATCCGTCTTCTCCAGATGCACCAACAGCTACTGATGGACAGGTAATAACTTTTGGTAGACTACTCTAGCTAATAAAGCTAGCCACTTTCATAACATTAGCCCAGCTGCTACTGATAGATTGAGACTGACAACTTTAGTGGAGATAAAGTTACAGTTCTATGCATTGTGGAGAGTGACAACGTTAGCTAAAGGTATAGCTACACTCTTGGTAGATATCTGGCTGGGCTAACCGCTAACTTTAGGTAATTGCTGACAGAAACGTCATGTGAGCTTGGACAGTTTACATGCAAATTGCAGCGGCAGGTAAATAAACTTGCGTGATGGTGATTATCATGGAAATCGGCTTCCTTGGTAGCCTAGGTAATATCACTTCGCCACTGCTCTAGCCTATCAGTCCCTCCAGGATTTCGCGGCCTTTTTTTGAGATTGTTGCGGCACAAAATGCCTGATTTTGTGGGAGCTTTTGTAAAAAATTGCGATAAAAGTTGCAATGTCTTTTGTATGTTTGTTGCAATGAAGTTGCGGGAGACAGTGAAATTTGCAAAGAAAGTTGCGATTTTTATATATATATATATATATATATATATATATATATATATATATATATATACTTCTTTAAAAATAAAAAGGAAACTTGTTTTGGGGAGAATAAAACTACTCTGGGCTGAGTTTTACTTGTAACCTTACCAAAAAGGCTCAGGATGCTGCAAATGTTGGTATAATATGAAAATGGCTGGTGGATTTAAGACAAAAAATAATAATGTATTGAATGAATCAAATTTGAACATATGTGTCAGCGGCTTGTTGATCTTTACATTGTTAGTTAATTTCCTAACCTGGCCTGGGACACACATTCATACGGTTTGATAAAGTACTTATTGGATTTTGACTTCTCATTGCACTTACAATAACGAGCGCAGCTGTCCTCAATTTAGGTAATTGTGTCGTCTCATCTCCTTTTTTTCCTGCATCCACCGTGTGTGTTGTTTGTGTGTGTGTCTGTGTGTATGTTTGTGTGTGTGTGTGTTATATATATTATAATTTATTTGCCTCGGGTGTACTGTGGAGTGGGTAAGACTGTTTTTAGTGGCAGGCTACCAGATACTATTGACTTGCGCTAGCCTAGCACCAGCAAACTCTGCAACTGGAAGGACTGGATGAAAAGTGTTGAAAACGGTCTCCACTGATAAATAACACACTGGCTAACTTGGCTAAAATTCTGAACCACCCCTTTAAAGCTATAGTGCATAGTTTCTGTCTCCCCCATGAGGAATTCTAAGCAATGACAACAACACTGTTGGCGCGTCCACATGATACAAACCTTCCGTGAACGCGCAAGCGCACCCCCCACTCCTCCCCCACGCAGTTGCTAGTGGTCACCATAGACTGTTAATATTTACAGTCTATGGTAGCCACAGAGTACACGGAGAATGAAAACAACATGATGGACTCTTCAGAATCGGTAATTATCTTCACTCGAGTTTCTGCGCGGGAAAGTCACCGAACGACACAATCTTCTGAGCATAGCCATACTGAGAAATACAGAGAGTTGTGTGGGGCTGATAGTCTTGATTAGCTTTTAGCAACTCATTTTGCAATGGCTTGAACGTAATGGACGTTCATTAATATCAAAAAGTTACGCACTAAAGCATTAAGCACAGAAATATCTGTAAAACCATATAATGAATCTGGAGGGATTATTCATTGAAGTGGTGAAAAGCTTCTCATAGTGGTGCACCGCTCTGCTTCTCTAAGGTGCTGTCAAAATCTGACCACAAAAATGCAGAAAGAAGGCATGGTGCAAGTGAATGCGATGTGTGTGCGGTACACACACCCATGTTGAATAAATACCATTTAGTTAATACTTCTAGCCCCATTCTTCGTTGACATCATGACATGGGGAGCAAAACCTGGTGTGACCACAGCTTTATATACAGTTTGACGATCCCATGTAATTTCCAGAGACTGTCCTTAAGAAAAACAGCAACATTTTCAAACAATGTATTCACATGACAAAACCCTCTTGCGGGCATAGTAGTAACTATGACTTTATTTCAAATCACACTTGTCTCTGGTTGGACTGAACTGTGTACAACTCTAAGTGGGCTGATGCACTTGAAAACACACATTGGTACCTTTGGCACAGATTGTTAATGACACTTTAGGAGTTGGTTAAATGACAAATGTCTGTCACCTGCACATTTTAAGCCTAAAACATGTATAAATCTATTCAAAATAACTCAGTCTTTACACTCCAGCAAGACCATTTCTCTCCTCTGGATGATTGGTTGTCCCATCACTCTGAGAAGCCAGAGGTCATCTCATTCAAGGTAATGTTCTGCCCTGTGCTTGCAGTGGTGAAATGAACTCCCCACTGAGGTCAGGACAGCAGAGTCCCTGCTCAAACCCACCTCTTGTACTGTAGCACTCAACACAATGTTAGTAGTTTGTTTGGGAGGAATGCATTTTTTTCGATAGCATCTGTCTTTTCCACCTACAGAATATTGTAATTTACCAGGGACAAAAGCATCTATCACATACTGCAAATTTACCGTGCGTGCGTGCATGCGTGTGAATTTTGGCAACTTTTTTGTGCCACAGTTTCTGGACCATGGTTCACAGACTTTGGTCAGGGCAGAGATAACTTGGACTCAGTTCTGGCAACTTGTACAGAAAATAAATCCATCTCTCACTCAGGTTTTTGTTCTTCTGTCTCCCTCCTTCCTCCTATCCTCCCTCCCCCATCCGCTCTTGATCTTTCTCCTCCCTTCCCAGCCTCCTCCATCATTTCTTGATCTTCTACACCCTCTCCTACTTTCCTCTCCACATTTTCTCCGCTATCCTACTCCTCCCCGCTTCCCCCTCACAGTTATTGATAGCGCCCAGTGCTGTTATTTCATCCAAAGGGCCCTGTAAACAAAATTGTCTCTGACAGAACCAATATGGAAATCTCAGGCAGCGGGGCTACGAGTTATGGCATGAAACACGGTGCGTGTGTGTGTTAGCGCGTGCATGAAACAAAAAGATGAGTGCTTTAGTGCATGCATGTTCGTGAGCGTGTGTGTGTGTGTGTGTGTGTGTGTGTGTGTGTGTTTTGCCATTGAGACTGAGAGGTGGTTCTCAGTTCTGCGTAATAAACTCCAGTGCAGCTAGTCATTAAGTGGAATGTGAGTGTGTGTGTGTGTGTGTGTGTGTGTGAGATGGGGAGGGGTCAAGGCCAAATTGACATCAAATGGTCTGAATTAGCCCCACTTGTCTCCATTGATTTATGGTGGGCGAGTAAATTGCATCTGTAGTGGGAGAAGAGAAGTGGGGAGGGGCTCGCGGATTCCCTGTAATTGATCTCAGGCAGCTGTTGGTGTGAGTTCATGGTGACAGAAGCTGTACAGGAGATACAAGAGGGCCACGCACCATATATTTCGTGTGCGTCACACGCTCCCTGACAAAAATAAAAATGGCTCCATACATTTCCAAACTCTAAAATTCAAAACGTTTACATTCAATGAACACTTTCAATACCCAAAGGTAAGTTCCAGGTAAGTATGTGTGAGTGTATGTATGTGTGTCTATGTGTGCCGATCAGTATACAAATTGTGGTGCAGTGTATTGCACGGTTGAAGTGTAAGGTAGAATTTGGTATGGTGTGGGGTATGTTACTATCTGGAAAGGTGTGTGGTAGTTTATAGGGTATGCCTGTGTTTCCCAGATCGGCATTGAAGGTGGTGTATAGGCCCCAACTGTGTTGCACACTGTTCTGGGTTGGGAAGAGGGCTCTCTCTCTCTGTTCCTTTGTATTTGACTGACTCTCTGTCAACGTTGTGGTTCTATTGATTGAGTGGGTGTGTGTCTTGTTGAGTCTCTTTTCCCTCCAGTTGGTGATTTCTGTGACTGCTGGGGTAAATCTACAGGTAAGTCATTAACCAAGGTTGCGATGTAATGTTCGTACATTGTTTCCACTTGTTTCCGGTGTCACTTTGTAGACAGGCCCCTCAGCAATCCTCTCCTTCACAACATGAATCACGCCTTCCCAGTATGATCTTAGCTTACCAGGGCCTCCTCTTTCACTCAGGTTACGCATCAACACCCGGTCCCCTGGTTCAACGCCCTTCAGATGGCGGTCATAGTATCTCTTGCCCCGAGAACTTGACTGATGGCTATTCTCAGAGGTGAGTCTGTAAGCTTCCTTCATTATAGAGGCCCATTTCTCTGTGTGGCGAGTGGGACTTTTTGGTGTTGAGCGCCTTTTTGGCCCACTCAACGCCCAGACCCAAGGAAGACACCGACAACGCCACCTGGGGAATTTCACCCCGAGAAGAGGATTTGACTAGCTCGATAGTTAAACCACCAAAATACAGAAAGCACACAGGTTTGACTTATGCACAAAGCCAGAGACGTAGTTCCGTTAAAGACAATCATTTTATTTATACAATTACTAAAAAACATAAAGTATAAAATACCATTAAAATATCATACACACTGAAATAGGGGAGATGAGTGCTGAGGCCTTACCAGTGGAGGGACAGGGTCAAGGGGTGTGGGATCTCAGGGAAGGATCACCCCAATCACACTGAACACTCGCACACACACGGTGGTGAAAAACTCAAACTAAACCAAAGGGGGGAAAACACAGCACACAGGAGGGAGACGCCACCACCGGGGACACCGACACCACCACCTTTGGCACTCAGCAACTGTGGGAGAAAGTACATTCAATTATTGGGGTGGGGGAATAAATCAATAAACCAAAAATAAATGAATAACAACTTAAATCTAAAGAAAATCTAGGCAGCCAAAGGTGACTTAATAGCTGCCTATAGCCAAACAAAAATAGCCAAAGATTATCAACAAATAATCCATAAAGTTTTCAACAGAAATGAAAGTATTTTTATCAGAACTTAAACAAAAGAAATAGAAATGAACCAAAACTCACTTAATCCTAATTTAACAAAGAAACCCATATACATAGACCCCAATCTCCGCACACATATTATTAATAAGCACGGGCAGGCCAAAGAAAGGCAAAGCTATCGTCCGTGTCACAATCACTCATCTAATACAGCCCTGTAGGACACCCAGTTGGGCAACAGATCCTGGCGCTGAAAGGCGCGTGGAGGCATTCAAAGCCTGGAGTGAGCTCATGTACAGCCCATTGAAACAGAAGTCAGTTGAGACAAAACAGCAGCATGGCAGGGAAGGGAGGGGCTAGTGCAGATACCAGCGCAAGCCAAGCAGTTTACAACCCTGGCGTACACAAACAAACCAAATTCAGTAACAGTTTATGATTAAACAAAATATACACTCGATGCCAACTGGTATACATACATACCCGTCAGGGAGCTTTGCACCAATACACCACCAATAGTGTTGATAGTACAGCTACACAGAGCCTACAATAGAACGGACGATTACTTAAACACTCAGTCAGGAGAATATCCAAGAGGAGAAAAGATTTGCCCAACCTACCAGCAGCAAAACTCAACCCGGTTCCGTTACAGGAATAGTCGGGTTTGTGACAGGGAGACACTGCAAAAGACAATGCACGCTGTAATGCCCATCCTAACACAAACGAGGCCTATAAGTAACGAACAATTTAGCAATACTGCATTACCTGTCGAATTACCGTGACTGCGCCGCAGACGCGAAAGGACCCAGAGCGGAAATGTGGCTCCGGCAACAAAGAGAGAGTGTCAAACCCCCTGCCTATATAGCATGCAGTTACTTCCTGATTGGTCCAGAGAGAGTGAGTGTGATTGAAAACATAGCGACCAATTAACCTGCTACATCTGCATAGCCTCTTGGAGAAGTGGCTTCTTCATCAGCAGCCAAGCCAAATATCATGTCCACAGGCAGACGTGGGTGTCGGCCGTACATTAGGTAAAAGGGTGAAAATCCAGTAGCCTCATGCCTGGTACAATTATTGGCGTGGATGACTTGTGGTAGGTGTTCTCTCCATCTTTCCTTTTCCTTTTCCTCCAGGGTTCTGAGCATTTGAAGCAAGGTACGGATAAACCTCTCTGCCGGATTTCCCTGAGGATAATAGGGAGTGTTCCTTGAGTGACTCACTCCGCTGAGATGTTGCAGGGTTTTGAAAAGTTCATTCTCAAATTCTTTCCCTTGGTAATGATGTAGTTTCCATGCGTAACGGATGGGGCACGTATAAGAGGTAATCTCGGAATTTCTCACTTATGGCCCACTTCAATGCCAGGAATTCGAGTTTGCCTGAGTGAAGGTTGTAATTTCGCTCTGCAGGCGTCAGTGTTCTGGATCCATGGGCTATTACTCTGAGCTTTCCTCCCTGACGGTATAGCACAGCACCAAACCCTTGTTCTGATGCATCTGTGTGTAGCACAAAAGGGAGGTTGAAGTCAGGATAACCAAGCACTGGTGAGTTGGACAGGATATCTACAAGATGGTCTAGGGCTCTTTGGTGCTCCTCCATCCACTGTATCGGGGTCCTGGATGACAGCTGTACCCCTTTTCCCTTCTTTTGCTTGGGCTTTGGCAGCCCAAGCAAACCATGCTTTACATTGGCTTGTAAATTTTAGAGAAGTCTTGTACATATGTCCGATAATAGCTGAGGAATCCCACAAGTTTACGGACTTCTCCAACAGTGCTAGGGGTTTTATCTCTCAAAGCCTGAATGGCCTCCAGATCCTTGGGATCAATCCGCACTCCATCAGCAGAGACCAGCCTTCCCACGTAACGGACCTCTTTCTTGAAGAGCTCACACTTAGTTGGCCTGAGCTTTACCCCGTGCTGTTGAAAGGCCCTCAGGACATGTCGCAGTACCTCAACATGATCTTCAAATGTCTTAGCATAGCAGAGGAAGTCGTCTAAATACGGAATGCAGTATTCATCTCGTAGGGAGTTGAGCATTTCGTCCATGCTCCTCTGAAATGCGGCTGGGGCGTTCGAAAGGGAATGCACACTCATTCTTACAAGCCCCCATGGAGTGATGAATGCTGTCATGTGCTGGGATCCCTCTGCAATGAAGCCTTGATGATATGCTTTTCTTTGCTCCAGAATTGAGAACCAGCTGTAGCCCCTGAGTGTGTTAATTAGATCTTGAATACGTGACAGGGGGTGTCTGTCTGGGACTTTTAGTTCAGTAGCCTATAATCAATGCACAGCCTCAAGCTTCTGTCCTTTTTGCGAACACAAACCACTGGAGCAGAATATGGGGACTTTGATTTTACTATCCACTTCTTTGCCAGTAAGTCCTGTATGTACTCTTTGACTTCTTTGTAGAAAGGCTCTGGGACTGCTGCATAGGACCGCTGCACCGGGGATGTCATCTTTCAAGGTAATGCTCATTTGGAGGCTTGGAACACACCCTATTTCGTTCTCCACCCTATTTCGTATTTGACTCCACATAGAGCATTTTCTTCACTACTGCTTGTTGTTCATCGTTCAATTGGCTTACATCGATGGGGGGATGCCACAGCTGGGACCGTTGCTCTGTTCGGCCGTTGTCCTCCCCAACAGGCACAAGTGAATTGACATTTTTAACCTCAATACAGTCCGATCGGTCTGTTTTTACTATCTTGTCGATTGGCTGGATATTGCCTAACACTGTGAAGTTGCCCAATGTTGTGTTGGGTGTAGTTGCACACTGGGATTTCAACATAAGGCTGCTGGGTGTGATGAACCTCAACCAGGCCATCACCAATATCTAGCTGGTCCAGTCTCAGGTCTGGATGGTTGACCTCTAACAGCGCCACAGATTCAGTGAAATCAGCAGGCACCTTACATGTACATCCACCTGGGTGGACATTGACGTCATGCCGACCAACTCTCACAAGTCCATTGTCATGGACTGGTACCTGGGTCTGTACAAAGTTCACAATTGCCTTAGCTTTATCATTTTCAATTTGCATGGCCTTCCTCAGCAACTTAACAATAATGGCAATGACTTCAATTTCACTCTCCTGCCCTAGGATGAGCTCTTCAATCACGTTGAAGTCCAATATTGGTCTCACAAGGCTCACACAACTGACCAGGAAGGGTACTCTGATGACGAGATTTGGATCATCGTTGCCAGGTAAGTTAAAGGTGACTTCCACCCATCCATCGTATGGTATGGGCTCTCCATTAGCTGCCGTGAGATCCAGTTGTCTATCTCCCATAAGCTCACACAGCGGGCACACTTCCTGTTGAGACAGGTATTTTTGTTTCCATGTGCGGTCGATAATGCTAACCTGGGCACCAGAATCTAGCAAAGAAGTCACAGTATTAGTCACAGATTACATTTCAATAAACATTTCTTTCCAATTAGCTTAGCTACTCGCTGTGATGTTGACATGACCCCTGTTGATGAATGAGGAGAGTCGACGGGATTGTGGTTAACCTATGCTGGTACAGGCTTGCTTGTATCTGGGTGGGACTGAATATTACAGTCGGTCACTGGTAGTCCCTCTGCAATGACCGGGGGGCGTTTCCCAACGCTTAGGTTTTTTTAAGCATCCCACAGCACGGTGTCCCTCTTCCCCGCACGCAAAGCAGTGATGGCAGTTAGTCCGATTACTGGCAATGCAGTTAGGGCAGCCATGTGGTCTCTCCTTTTTTAACTGTCTGTTCTGTTTATTGGGACACTGGCAGGTGCACTGGGGTTGAGGCTCGGATGTTGATGGCTTCGCTGCTGCTGTAACATTTGACTGTAGGGAGCTTACTGCCTGTGCTAGCGCTCAGCTGGTGGAGTAGCTCATCTTTGCCACTGGTGTCAGTGGTACACTGTCCTTTGTTAACCTCACTGATGTTAACTTCACTATTCTGAGCGTGAGCTAATTTTGGGCGATTGCTGCGTCCCAAATGCCGTTTCCTCTCACTCTCCTGACTTGTCATTTTTGTAACTTGTCTCAGAAGAGCCTCATCAGTGACTGTAGGGTCTGAGAGAAGGGGTCTTAACTCCCGCCTGATATCATCATGTTTCTCACCTAAGCCCTGATAGACTGTGCGAAGGAATACATTCTGTGCTGTTCGTGCTTCATACTTAATGTTGGAATCTGTCTGTCTTGAAGTGACTATCACTTTTGTTTAAGGCCCATCATTCTGTAAAGAAACTGGTGTGGCGTTTCATGCTCATGCTGTTTGGCATTCATCAGTTCTTGAAACAGTTCAGTACTGCTCTTCCCTCCTAAATGTGATTGTAGGAAGCTCTTTAGCGCTGTTATTGTCATTTCATCCTTGCTGGCGAGCATTTCCTTGAAGTTGCAAGGCTTTATGATTCGAAACACAGCTCTGGTGATTTCGTCTTTGGTGTGTTTTTCCTTTAATCCTTGATTAATCTGTTTACTGATATTACTGTAGCTTATCTCAGATGTGTTATCCCCAATTTGTCCACCATGGATCTTGAATTCTTTACTCTGCAGGAGGGGAAGTGGAGTGTTGGTCAGCGTTTGAACAATGTGACTGCATGACATGTGCCCTGATTGACTGGTTACTGTCATTGTCAGTAGGTTGAGTGTCGGCCGTGTGTGGAGTTAGGGAGACTACTAAGCTTTTGACACAACTCATCATAACTACAGAGCAGTTTATTTAGGTGTGATTCAAGTGAATTTGTTAAAGGAGCTGAAGCTGTAGTTGCAGTTTCAGTGTGTGTACCTGTAGCATGTGGGTTAATATGACCAACATCAGATGGTAAAGATTGCGAAACATCAGGCTCATACACAGTAAAATCTCCCCCACCCTCTGTAGAAGATTCATCCTGCTTACGGTTGCTAATAATTTCACCAAACATATCTTTTAGGAAAAGTATCTGCGACATGCCCTCATCCTCTAACTCCAGCAAAACTGTACTGTGTACAAACAAACGTAATCCATACAGGCTTCTTCGTCATGTTTGTTTAATTTAGCTGGGTCTTAGTCCGGTGTCTGTGTGATAGCTGTTGTAATCTGTAACAACTCCTCAGCAGAAAGGCGGAACAGTCTCTTCCTTACCGTCCAAACCAGCTTCTTCCTTTCGTCTGCCATTTTGTACACTCATCAGATGCCTTCGGACCTTGAAGTCCCTCGCTCTTGCAGCAGTCAGACGTCCTGGATTCTAGCAGACCCTCGCTCTGATGACGTGCCACATGCTGGCCCACAGGTTCAGATATCACTGGATCCACAATGTTCTCCAACCATGGGTGTTGCAGATACCGGACGAGCCCCCATGAACTGTTACAGGTCTCAGATTGAGAAACCGTGAGCAGATAATAAGTCCTGTAAAACAGGAGAAAATATTAGACAGGAGATGAGTGCTTGCATTCAATGCAGCTTCGCTCAGCAGAATGACGAAGCAACGAGCGTCAGCTCACAAAGCGTGTCCATGAGAGTGAAGCACAGCGCCACACTGCCCCCTGCTGGCAGCACCGTAATGCTGTATTATAAAGAGTCTTGTACTCTTACCAGAAATAAATTATTAACCATTATGGCTCTTATCAAACGTTTTTCTCTCATATAAATAATATCCCACAATAAAACAGACAAAATTACATAAAATGTGACCATACATTTCAGCAGAAAAGGCAGTCAGACTGACTCAGACCTCCCCGAGTTGGCCAAAAAAAGTGCCTCGGAACACACCGAAGCGATGCCGATGGCAGCTGATTGGACGAATGCGTCATGTGGGTCTGGTTTCTCCGTAAATTCAAAGCCAGACTGTCATGGTGGCTTGTTCAGAATACAATCTCATATTTTGCTAAAATAGTTCCCCGAAACGTGTTTCTGAAAACATTTTAAGCAAGAAATAGGCCATGCAAGTTGCTGAATCTGTCTTCATTTCAGATTTTGAGAGGCTTAGTCACGCTCATCCCGCTTGTCATTTCCGGGTTAGCACTCCACCAATCAGATTGGTCATGGAGTCCGACTGCCCGGCCTCCGACGCAACATGTCAGATTGGCCAAAATGAAGGCCGACAGCTCCTCGGACGGATGACGGTACGGAACACACCGAACAGACTCGAGTCACTGACCTTGCCAGACTGTCCGACGGGCGATTATCGGGTTGGTGTGTCACTGCCTTTAGGGGGAGGACAGTCTAAAGGAATGGATTGTTTTGAAGATGAATTTACTATTAAGGATGAGAAAGTCCACTGTGTAAAATTCCTTCCTATTCAGAACTCCCCATAAAAACCCAATAAACAGGGCAGGTTAAGGGACTTTACTGGCTGAGAGAAAGATGAGAGGAGGGATGGAGGGGCATGGGGAGGGAAGGCAGATGAAGGGGAAGAGAGATAAAAGGAAGAGGGTAAAGGAGAGGAAAGAATTGAAAAAGGAAATTAAGAACAAAGAGACTTAAAATGAAGAAAATATATCTGGGTGTGTTCATGTATGTGGGCATGTCTGTCTGTAGCAGTCTGAAGTGACTGTCAGACTAAACATGGTCTATGTATGTGCACAGTATGTGTCGAATTTTCGGATGGTGCATGCCAATTTGTGCTTATATATATATTTGTGCTAATATACATATAAGCACAAATTGTCATGCACCATCCAAAAATTCGTGTAGTCATGTAGAGCAACGTGTGTGTGTGTTTATTAAAGTGTTATCCCTCCAGCTGTGTGTATCTATCTGTGATATCTTTGTGTGTGTGTGTGTGTGTGTGTTCAAATTGAACAAGGGCAGTATGTAATGCAAGACAAAGTTATTGATTCTCTCTCACACACATTACTTCTATGATTTACCGTGCCTGACAGTGGTCTTGCTGTGTTTTTAATATGGCAATAGAAACCACTTGGCGTGAGACAGAAAGGCGTTCTATGTCACTGACTCGTTGCACTATGACAACACGTGATAGCAACACATACGGACACCAACATGAGCACACACATGCACAATATTATTTACATAGAAGCACAAGTTGTGTCCTAAAAACCCACACACAGACACCATTACTCACACATTACCTGGGCATAAGCTATTATGCAGTTGTGTTCAGAATAATGTGAATAATGTGTTTAAAAAAAGTGAATAATGCTCAAAATCCTTAGAATAGCTTTTAATTCCATAATAGCAATGCATTGGGAACACTGCACATTCAATTCCAAATCAAAACATGACCAAAATTTATCAAGATTGTGTTATACCTTTACAGAAAGTGAAGAAAAAGGAATATTAGGCTGTTCAAAAAAATAGCAGTATTTGCATTTTTCTTTACAAACTCGAACATTTACTGTATAAACTGAAAAATGTCTCAAGGGTTTGCTTTACTTTGAATCACTGCACTAATATTTAGTTGCATAACCATTATTTCTGAAAACTGCTTCACATCTGTGTTGCATGGAGTCAACCAACTTCTGGCACCTGTGAACAGGTATTCCAGCCCAGGACGATTGAACTACATTCCACAATTTTTATGTCACCCCACAAGTTTTCTATAGGATTGAGGTCTGGGGATTGGGCTGGCCACTCCATAACATCAATCTTGTTCATCTAGAACCAAGACTTTGCTCGCTTACTGGTGTGTTTTGGGTCATTGTCTTGTTGAAAGACCCATTTCAAAGGCATTTCCTCTTCAGCATAAGGCAACATGACCTCTTCAAATATTTTGATGTATTGAAACTGATCCATGATCCCTGGTATGTGATAAATAGGCCCAACATCACAGTATGAGAAACATCCCCATAACATGATTTTTGCACCACCATGCTTTACTGGCTTGAATTCAGTGCATGGGGGTCGTCAGACAAACTGTCTGCGGCCCCTAGACCCAAAAAGAACAGTTTTCCTCTCATCAGTCCACAGAATGTTGCCCCATTTCTCCTTTGGCCTGTCAATGTGTCCTTTGGCAAATTTCAACCTATTCAGTACATGTCTTTTTTTCAGCAATGGGACTTTGCGGGGGTTTCTACCTGATAGCGTTGCTTCACATAGCCTTCTTGTGATCGTAACAGTACTCACAGGTAACTTTAAGTCTTTGATTTTCCTGGAGCTGATCATTGGTTGAGCCTTTGCCATTTTGGCTATTCTTCGATCCATTCGAATGGTAGTTGACCGTTTATTCCCACGTCGTTCAGGCTTTGGATGCCATTTCAAGGCTTTTGAAATAATTTTGGCTGAGCAGCCTATACTTTTCTGCACTTCTTTATATGTTTTCCCCTCTCCAATCAACTTTTTAATCAAAGTCCGCTGTTCCTCAGAGCAAGGTCTGGTAAACTACAGCTCGACCCATTTTGCTGAGTATTTCAGTGGGGAATGCACTATAACCAGCATGCACAACATTTGCTTCCTTCCTTCCTTAAATATGGGCTATAACTGACACCTGTTTCTTCACAGAATCAATCACCTCAATAATTGAACACAACACTGCTATTATTTTGAACATGCCCCTTTCAATTACAGATTCAAATACACAGAACGAGCAGCATGCATGTCACGACTGTTGGGTCTGTTGGTTTTCTACGACTCTACAACACTTACTAGTAAATTATTTGCCATGTAGAAATATCACTTCTACCAAAAAATGTTATTTATGAGGTTAGTGATGTTGGACTGCTATTATTTTGAACACAACTGTATATGATCAACACATGTACACACATGAAAATTACCACTACGGTCACACACGTCTTCACCAGCCTTAATTGGATTCTAATATATTCAGTTTGCTCCACTGAGCAAAGAAATGGCTATGGTTTTCCAACTGGAGAGATAGAGTGAGACAGAGGGAGCAAGGGATAGAGAGAGAGAGAGGTTGTGCGTATTTGCAGTGCATTTGCTAAAAGCTGTGCATGTGTTGTCAAATTAATGAAGAGGTTTTCTTTATTTGCTTGTGTTTTGTCTATTTGCATGTGTTTCATAAAGTTGCAGTTTGTTTGCCCCTGTCGGCCACCGTACATTTTGGCTGAAAAAGATTTACATGTAATTCCCTTTTTTATTTTTTACTCCTACAGTCTTCAGGGAGTTGAAGGGGCATGTTCCTGTCCACATGCTGAGGAACCACCTATTACTGTATGGTAACTTGCACCCTGAGTAATTAATTTTGTCTTGTAACAGGATATGCCAACATTCCTTTCTTGACAATTAAATGAACAGTGAATCAGCAATGTCCTCCTTCAAAAGTACAATAAACTCTCTGCAAAGATTGAATGTTAAAATCATGCCAGTTAGGCTTAGACTGAACTCCATAGTCCTGTTTGCTTCACATATACACATTTCACTTTTTTTTTCTTACTGCAGAATATCATCATTCTACTGACAGAACAAGCTCAAGATCCACCTAAAATAACTTGTGAACATCTTTTATTATGTATAATAATTATTTTATTGATCAGCTCAGTTTAAATCATAACTTAAACAGATACCATACTTCTACTTAATAGTCACCATAGTGTCATGCACTTGTTATACTATGTTCATACAGAGAGGCAAACACATTGGACTTTTATTTGATTTTTAAGTTTATTTAAAAGCCTATAAATCAGCCATAAATTCCATGAATACTGTTGACCGTAGAGGTCATTCAAATCTGTGATTGCAGAGATAATATTTTCTATCTAAAATGGCGTCATTGAACAATTAGAGAGGTTAGATTTCCACTGCATTGGCAGCTGGGAAACTCATATGGCCATGCCCTTTGCTAAACCAACAACACTACTGCAAGTATTGGGCTGGACCTTTCACGCTATGCTGTGCAGACCTGCTTCTGGCAGGTCACTACATGATGTGAGTAGCATTAGGTTTGACTAGGCCTCTGTCGCTTGGTAGAAGTTCTCTGCTTTTCAAAGTTTTCTTGGAGAAGATTACAAACAAATGTTCGGTTGTATAGATCAATGTTTTGAGACATTGATTTAGAGAAATGATTTCTTGATATTTCTGGCTCAGGGCCCCCACAGAGTAATACTTAGAACTAGGGCTGTCAATCGATTAAAAAATGTAATCTAATTAATTACATACTCTGTGATTAATTAATCGAAATTAATTGCATACATAATTAACGGTGCCTGAAAGGATACTTTTTAAGAAAGTAAAAAAAGAAAAGAAAAAAAAAGGGTACTAAACAACAGTCGGTGACATTAAAGAATGGCTTGTTTATTGCTAAGGCCATATGGTCAAAATTAAGTGATTTAATAATAATGTACAATAACAATAACTTATTTCACTAGTAAATTGCTGTTGAACGACAAAAACAACCACCAGATTGGAAAAGGACATTTACAATAACTTCAAATGCACCACGAGCTGTAGTTTACCAGTTTCACCGTGTGTGTTGCTTTTCCGACGGCCGTTTAGCGTTAGCTGTCAGCATTGTAACCCTGTTTAATCCTTCTTATATACTGTCTATGGTTTAGAACACATCTGGATTTTACCCGTTTTGGTTGTCGGAAAAATCAACATTTTTACCATTATTCCCTTCAAGATCCAATGAGGTTAAACTCCTGCTAATCCTGGCCTTCTGCTTTCCAAATGGAAATGGAAGAGGATTACTGTATGAGCCTTATTGAAGGTTTAGCAACCTAAATGAGATAATTTTGGAAGTAATGTCCCTCTAACCCTAACCCTCTTTAAGAAAATACTTAAGAAGAAAAATATAGCAGTACATGTGTGTGTTTCAGCAGGACAAGAGTGATTGAAGTACTTTCTTTTAAAAGATGAGTTTCCAGCCTGTGACAGAAGATGTGAAGTGACTTGCGGTGCAAAAGTCATCTCCCCACTGAGAAGCCATGGGGAGTTAGACTGAGATGGGTGCAGTGTGGACCAGCATCACCTCAGGGTTGGCACAGCACTGCAGCAGACTGACAGGGATGGGAGAGAGGGGGGTTCTTCCACATGTTGTGATGTGTTTCTGCTCATGGCTGAATGTGCATTTGCCTAGAGCTCAGCTTGTTCAAAGGTGAGAAGTAAAGAGCTGTTTTTTCCTAAGTCTGTCTTTTTCACGCCGGATCCAAGTTTTATTCCTTCCGGTCGCCCATACGCAGATCTGCCTGAACTCTATCTTCGTATTTGCAATAGTTTTTGCAATCATGCAGATTTTGAAGTACACCAAAACCCCTATATATTTTGCTTGACTGCAACGAACAAATTACTATCTCTGAATTTAAAGTAAGGAGGGGAAATATGGGCACACACACAACTCTGAGAAAATATTTACATTTTTGATTTAATTAATCTTTTTTTCAGCAAATACAAAGCCAAGGTGTGCAGTTGATTCATTAAACTAAAAAGATTGCCTCAAAGTGAGTGTACGGCTTTCCCCGCCTTAGTTTGATGTTTACAAGCTAGCACTTTGCTAGGTGAAAATGAGAGCAACACTTCAATTGTTCCTTTTGGGAAATCGATGCAAAGTACAGCAAGGTCCAGCAACCATGCAATAAAAAATGGGACTTTATAATTAAGGAATTCAGCTGCATGGGACTCTTCCTTAAAGGTAGAACAGGTCAGTGTCAGTGGTCAATCTGGAAGTGAATAAGCAGAGCAACCAGCCATATAAGACTAGCATATTATTCTTCATTTATAACACACCAATTGTATTTGAAGAGTTACTGACAATGCAATATTTGTGATTGATGCCTTCCTTTTTGTGATATAATGAATACTTGCTGCCTCCAGAATTCCTCTAATAATGCCAAGTAATATATCCTTAAAGGGGGAAAGAAAAGTAATTGTTTGCAATCAAATTGCCCAATTATTTTTGATCTTGAGTAAAGAGTCAGGCTTTGGCATCTTGAAAATGTTTGGAACAAATGTAGATGATCCAGCTTATATAATTATGTATAATTACTACTTTGAAAGATGTATTGTTTGTTTCTGTCCCCAGATATATGGGAAATGATGTGCAATTATTTTTTTTTATTCTGTGTCAAATTTCCCCCAAACAGCCAGTGGGGCCTCATTGGCATAATCACACTGTATTTGTACAAATATTACATTTTACTGCATGCTTGCTGAACTAATGCCTTGCCTCAGTTGTGGCCCCAAGAGGAATAGTTCTGAAAAAAAAAAAAAATCTTTTAGGCTTATGTCACAGGGAATGCTGCAGCTTAGATTTAGCTTAGAATAATATGTTAAAGTGCACTGATTTTGTTTCTGCTCCACAACATGGATAAATGGCGGTTTGATATGTTATAAATTAAGAGTGAGCTTGTGACTGGGAAAGTTTGGGGAAAGTGAGTGAACAACGAAACAGGACAAGTGGAAAAAAGTGCATGAAGGCTCACTGGAGTTCACACGTCGGAATCACAGTGAAGAGAACACAGAAGTGGCAGAAGAATAAGATGAATGCACCAAGCCATGGGCCTTCATCAATGACAATCACATATACTGCTAATTTAAGGACATATATACACGTATTATAAAGGATGAATGTATAGAGGGGTCTTCTGTATGCCTAATTGCCACAACTTAGTGTCTCTTCTGTAAATGTGACACTAGGGGGGGCTGTCGCTCCTTCTTATCCTCTTGTAGAGGCCGTGGGGTCTGACAGACAGGCAGGCAGGCAGCGAGGCTCACGTATCTCCGTCTCCGGAAATCCTCCCATTCCTCCGCCGACGGGCTGATTTGCAATTCAATAAGTCACAATGTCATCTCTTTAGCTTTTACACATTTAGCTGACAAAGGGAACCAGGCACGCTGCCTCATGAAATATCGTCTCGGACTCAAAGAAGACCATAATGTTCTCTCTCTTCTGGCTTGTTCACCCTCTCTCTCTCACACACACACACACACACACACACACACACACACACACACACACACACACACACACACACCACACACACGCACACACCCACGCACACACACACGTCCTATCAATAGAAAGTGAATGAGTTTTATTACAAGGTGCCCGGTGTATCACATTTCGCAGTGTACAAGCTGTCACACATCACTGGAAGCGGATGTGGTGTGCCCGCGCGCGCGCGCGATTCTTGCGTGTACGTGAGAGCTCGTGCGAAGGTGGCGTCTATCGATTACAGAGTGAACAGGTGTAGCGTGTGTCTTTATATGAATAATACAGAGAGGGGCTTTAAAAGGAGAAACAACACACGCACACACACATACTGACCCCAACACACATAAAGCAAGTAGGCCTTTCTTATGGGATATCTTACTTTAAACGTATGCTTTAGTCCTCAAAAGTCATCAAAAGCTGCAGTGCGCAGGGACATCCCTTTAACATTTTTCTTCTCCACAGATGGATTTACAGGTCTTTTGCTTTCAATTGTTGGCTTTGAATGCATATGGCATAGCCTTTTATGTTGGTGTATTTTAGCTTTTCACTCGTTCATTAATTTTGAAAATACACATTTTAACAGTCCCCTCTGTTGTGGGTAGGACACTGATGTTTTGGGACCCCTCCAGAATGAAATGAATGGATAAAAGAATAGAAAAAATGCATAATAAGGACTTAACCATATAAAGACATCTTAAATGTTGAAAGAAATGAAATTAGCCTAAATAAATTCATACACCATCCATTGGCTGCTATCTGTCACTAAAATCCCCAAATCCCGCCCTCAGCCCCACAGTCTCCGCTGGCCCTCCTCCTCTTCCTCCTCTGCCGGCTGGTGGAAACGACAGACCTCCTCCTCTTCTGTCCTCTCCTCTCCTCTACTCCCTCCATCCCGCCGACGAGTGTATACAGGCTCTCAAGTTGAACCCAGACGCACACAAAACACGCACAGCAAGAGGAGGATAGACAGAGGGAGGAAGGAAAAGGAGAGCGGACGGAGCTGCTGCCGGGCGAGCGGAATTTGGATTTTATTTATGAAACTTAAGTGACAGAGTTTTCTTGGGGTTTGTTGTTTCAAAACCGCCTATTGAGTGGACTTTTGAATACGTTGGATGAGTTCTTCATCCACTCTGTTGGTCCGTTTTAAACTTTGGAAGAAAGAAAAGTGTGATAAAGGGAGAGACATTGAGGTTCCCTCAGCTTTAGCTGTCCCGTTTGGATAAAGGAAGCAGAGGAGCGCACCGGTGGAAAAAGCTCACCACGGGGGGAAACGGGCTCATTCCTCGGCTCTGTCTTGAATGAGACACTACGCAGACTTTTTTTTTTTGGAAGGGGGAGAATTAAACAAGAAGCCAGCCTGCAGCGGAACTGCCCATCGGGGGTTTCTCTTTTTTTATCACTGACTCCAGAAGGATTTATAGTTTACTCCAAGTCTAATGTGCGCTGTGTCTTACGTCAAGCACAGCAGGAGCGCAGTTTGGTCAAATTGAGATCATTGATGGCATCGATGCGGTAGTGATCTGTCTGGGGGGAAGAGGAAAGAGCTTATAAAAAAAATAAATAAAAAAAAGATCCCCCTGTCCTTTGTCCGTTTTGTGAACAGTTTTACCGAGGAGGGATGGACACGCTCTGGAGAAGGCGAGGCGCGCTGGTGGGATTCCACCTCTGGAAGACGGTGCTTCTTCTTTTCCTGTGGAAAGGTAAGAGATGCAGATGCACGCGAAAACTTGTTGTCGACCAGTTTGAAACGTTGTCGTTTTATTTTTTTTGGGGGGGGGGGGGCTGGAAATCTGGAATGTCACACACACTATCAGTAGTTTTTTTGGGGGGGTTTCCATTTTTTGTTTTAACCTTGTGTAGGCACCATGGGTTAGTGCATCATATGCAGCCTATTCTAATTGTTGGTATGTTTTCCTTGGCTTTAATGGTGCGTCAGTGTGCGCTTTGGAGATGAGTGATGTTAGACAAGCATGTCGATGAAGGGAAACTGAACTCAAAACTCAGTTTACCCACATCGCCATCCTGATCAACATGACAGTATCCATCACTAAACAGTGTTTAACTCAAACAACTTGCATGGAGTCATGACGCTTTCCCGAAATGATAAGAGGTTTCCCATATAGTGATCCCAGACTGGAGGTTATGTCTGCCAACATGTTAACACTCTGGGAATTTAAATGAAGCAAGTTTACTTTTTTGGCCAAATGACGATCGATTAGCACCTATTCACCTTGACACCTCCTTTCCGTGCGTGTGTGTGGAATAATAAGTAATTGACTGAGCCTAAGCGTCAAATGTCAGATGCGCTAACTGGTGCCCTCTGAGACACCCGAACCCCGGTTAGTCGGCTGCTGACCGACCCGTGTGCCCGTTTGAGTTCTCGGAGAGGACTGAGCCGACCTGACGGCAGCGTGTGTCATGTAAAAAAACTATTTAAGTTGTTGTATTCGAATTTGGGAAAGAAAACGAGCCGGTGTTGGACTGGCTGCGACCACTTCTGCGCTCGTCTCATGGACGAGGTGATCTGAAGGGAGATCGGCTGTCTCCCCCCCCCCCCCCCCACTCAAGCATTAGTGAACTGAAATAAAAACTTAGCACAGGGAGCCCCACTCGCCTCGTAATAGAAGTGAACAGAGTATTTCTTAGTCTACAAAATGCACACATCATAGACAGAAACAGGAATAGAGCGGCCAAGATTCCACCTATATGTCCGCCTAGGTCTATATGTAAAGCACTGGCTTCATTAATAACTCTTAAAATGTCTTTCATATGAATTGGACTTATGGTGCGTGACTTAAAAAATCATAGCCGGTCTTTTAAGCTCAATTGAAGCTGTGAGATAATATTTTTCGGAGCGTAGGCTACTATCTGCGCAGATGGCGATTCACTGTCATTCTCCAAAACACTAAAACGGGGCTGAGATATTCTGAATTCTGCTCGGGCAACACCACCACCACCCACTTATCCCAGGGAAGAAGAAAACACAGAAAAATAAAAAGCAGCATAAGCTGAAGAAGGCTGGCAGATATTTTGTGTTTGGAGCCCTCTGAGTGCGCGCCTGTAACGCCTCCGTTTTCCAAACACATGACAGATCATTCAGCATTAGTATCACATTCCCCTGAGTGTATTCTGTGTCTGTGCACGCGCTTGAATGTGCGTGTGTTTTAATCGGCTCCAGTCACTCACGGCTCACTGAACAGTCGCTGCGTTGTGAGCTCCGAGGCGCTGTGGTGGCCGTCGCCTCTCCTCCCGACACCTTCTCTCCTCCTCTTCTTCACATGGGATAAGATCCAAAAGACAAGAGCTTTGGCCCCGTGACTGTCTGCACCTTTGGTCTGACAGTGCATTTTGTTCTTTGACTTGTTGTTTAGTAGGTAGTTAGGGTGGCCAGTATCAGTCAGTCAGTCTCTCTCTCTCTCTCTCTCTCTCTCTCTCTCTCTCTCTCTCTCTCTCTCTCTCTCTCTCTCTCTCTCTCTCTCTCTCCAGTGTGGTGTTTCAGTGTTCTTGCTTGTGACTATATGGTGTAGTCACACAGGCCTTTAGTCACTTGTGATTGTGTGTATGCCGCTATCTGTTACCATACTGTCATCTGTAATACTTTTTCATTGTGTATTGAATTCTCCACTCCCATTTCTGACTCCAGCCACAGAAAAACTCCACTTTTTAAAAATGGAGCACTTTCCTGATTTAAAGTGAGCTACTAAACAATGAGGCGTTCCGAAACTCACTTTAACTCCTTCAGTTTTCATTTTTTAATAATGTGTGGAATAGCCATGTCGAAGATTGTACTTTGTGTCAAAAGCTGGAAAAAAAAACTGCACTTGTGTGTGTGTGTGTGTGTCTTCTGCCTGTGTACTTGAGCGCGTTTTGCACTACACTGCTAACCTGTAGCAGAATGTCAGCACTATGCACCATTACTCATGCAATACAGAATATTAATAATTACTGATGTAAAATCACTGAGACACACACAGACACACAATGGTAGTCCCTCACCCTGTCCTTTCTATACGCTGCTTTCTCTCTTTGTGTCTCACTGTTGGCTCACTGACTCACTCAGGCACACACTCATATGGGCACATGTGCATGAACACACACACACACACACACACACACACACACACACACACACACACACACACACACACACACACACACACACACACACACACACACACACAGAGAGAGAAACAGACAGAGGGAGCTTATTCTCTGACAAAGAAGTAATAGAGGATTTTAAATCAGACATGGGACATTTCTGAGATGGAAAATGGGAACTTTTAACAATTACTCCTGAGTACAAGGGGGGAGTTGTGGGGAGGGCATTACGGAGTGAGCGTGTGAGGCTGCTAAACACCATAGTGTTAGAAAATTATACCCCTTCAGTGTGATCCTTTTTCGTTTCTTTCTCTGTGTCACTCACTGGTGACTGAGATGTTAGAGCACAGAGAGACACAGCAGAGTGGGTCACAGAGGCACCGAAAAACAAATGTGGTGTACTGGAAGAAGTAGACATGAGTCAGTCTTTACTCCCTGCCAGAGATGTTCACAAGTCATTTTTTGGAAGTCCAAGTCAAGTCTCAAGTCTTTGAGCTTGAGTCCAAGTCAAGTCTCAAGTCTTTGAGCTTGAGTCCAAGTCAAGTCTCAAGTCTTTGAGGGGAAGTTCAAGTCAAGTCTCAAGTCTTTTGCCATGAGTCCAAGTCAAGTCCAAGTCAAGTCTCAAGTCTGATCTGTCCCTAACACTGTATTGTTAAATCTTATGAATTCAAAGCATGTCCTGTAGCTACCATCCATACAGTACAGTATCAAAATCAGTTGTAGGATAACTTTATGGGGTCTACTGCAGTGCAATCTGAAGAAACACAAATTAAGGACTGTTTCAATTTCATAACTGTATTTTTCAACATTTTGGTATCTGCACCAAAGAATACATGTTTGTCTGTGTTACCAACTGGCTGTAAAGCCCAACCTCATCATGCATTACATTTTTCAGTGTTCTTCAACTTAGGACATTGTATAGTCTAATCTTCTGCTACTGGTGAAATATTAACCTAAGTCTGTCACATTATATGGATACAACTATAACATTACAATTTGCCTGTCCCCAGCATTAGCACAACACTTTGCGATGGTTAGCTTGTTACCTGTGGCGATATATGCTAAATGTAACGTCTCTTTCACATTAGCGTGAGTGACTGACCTATCTGGGTGCTTTTTGAGATGTCTGATGAAGTTCGATGTTGTTGATCCAGCGTCATGTATCTTGGTGCCACACTCCTTGCATGTAGCTGTTCGCTTACTGCCACTGTTTATGAAGTTATTGTAAGCAAAACTAATGACAAAAGGCACAACTGCAGGAGGACTTGGTGTCGCCATCGTCGCTGCATTTTTTGATGTGTGCGCGCGCCGCATAGCGCATGCGTACATTGCACATTACGGCAAAGGCCAAGGGACACGCAGCTCGTCATGCGTTTCCCCAACGTATATGCGCCAATAAAAGAAAATAGAAATACATAAATCAATTTAGATTTAAAAAGCAATAATTGCATGAAAATAGGTTGTTGACGAGTCTCGAAGCTCGAGTCCGAGTCAAGTCTGAAGTCTTTTGGGTCGAGTCCGAGTCAAGTCTGAAGTCAGCTGTTTGTGTAACTTAAGTGCGACTCGAGTCCGAGTCTCAGACTCGAGTCCCCATCTCTGCTCCCTGCCTCCTTTTTCTTCAGTCATGAAATTCACTGCTTTTTCCAGTATTGATTTTTGTGTATCTTGTATGTTATGGATATTTTGATGTGACTGCAAGATTGCTTGTTTGGGAAAGAAGAAGAGAAACATATTGCTCTCTTTCGAAAACTTTTGTTGGTGTTCCTGAATCTAACAAATTAATTAATAAAAAACACCACTGCTCTGTGGCCATCAGTAAGTTACAATACTGTAGGTGAAATGGATAGGTGTGCTATCAGGGTGCACTGCTATCCCATTTTATTCAATAAATGTATACTGGCCTGGTATACTACATTTTTCCCTATATCACTCTTTTTTGGTAGTTAGTATATAGGTACTTAAAGGCAGGGTTGGTAACATTTTCCAATATACACTTTTTTATATATGGTTTGAAATTGTCTTTACACCCCAGCAGCATAAATAACTCATGGGTTCTGAAGATGGAACGAAAAAGATTAGCCATCTGTAGCCGCTGTAATCCTTTAAAAATGCCCACCAATCTTTCAAGCTTGGAAAGAACCAATGAAATGCCTCCTTCCCATGTAGTACCAAACATGTCAAACAATTTCAAATACAAAACGTTTACACATACCCCGGTAAATGTGTTTTTTAAGGTTTTATTAAGTCATTGTTTTGTTTTCTGAGTTGCCTGCAGAGCCGTCATGCATCCACAATTTCTTCACTACTATACTACTTAGTGTATATACTGGTATACAGCTGGAACACATGTCTGGTAAGTTATAGTTTGTTTTCATGCCCTTTGAGCATAAATCTATTGCTTTTTCCTCTATTGAACCTGAATATATTACTAATTTTATATATTTAGTTAACTAGCCCATTTAGGAAACCCAGGAAAATATTTGTGTATATGCTAAATTCTGTTTTTCCTCGTTATTTCTGCACCTTACAATAAAAACCTAAATTCTTTCTCCATAGAATGAATTGGTTGCCCATGCCACTTGATGGTTAGAGAGAGTGTATGCACAGCGGCATACACAAGACCACTCAAAACGCACAGACATGCACAAACAGACTGAAGGAGCTGGATGATAGGGAAAAGAATTGTCTCTTATCGTCATAAGGAGACCAACTCTTCTTTTCATCACATATAGGCGGAGGAAGCAATGGAGATGGAGAGATTGAAGAGAGAGAGATTGTCCCTTCCTTCTATATCAGTAAATCTCATGTAGAAGGATACTGTTTGCTTCAGAGCCTGGACATATTTACACTGACACACACACTCACATTCGCACGCGTAAACACAGACATACTGTACATTTTCTCTTTCTGGTGTACACATGACGGACGCAACAGAAGAATGTATTATTAGGGAGCCACAATGTGTAATCATACTCACAATATTGTTACCAAGGGTTAGTAAAAGGTTAGTAAAATGCCTGAATCTAACTCAAATTATAAGGTAATAGGTAAAATAATTTCCTATTTTTGAGGGATTTTGGTAATATTGTGACATTAGTAAAAAAAGTTGACTCATAAACTCAATATGAACTCAAACTAGTTTTTCTTTCATGCTTTTATTTGTGTATGCATCAATTACTTCGTTCTTCAGCTCTCTGTTGTAAAAAACAATAATGTTAATAATTCGTATTGGCATGTATGTCATGGCTTTGGTGAAAATTCTTGTTTAATGCATAAGTATTTCATTTAATGGACACATTTGTATCCATTTAAATGTACAGAATATTAGTTTCTAGACATTGTACTGTCAGGAACTGTGAATTCAAGTGTGTTTGTGTTTGATACCATTGTTAGTATCATATTAGACAGACAGAGATCAGTTAGAGGACATTTGATAAAGTGAGGTCAGAGTGGCCACTCGTCAATTCTTAAAAGGATTTATTTAGAGTTGGGACTAAATTAGGAATTAAGGGTTCAGTCTGCATCAAAAGATCTGTCATATGCTGCGTCCTCCGAACTCGTCTAAAGGCAATCGTGTTTATACCGGTTTCAAACAGCCACACTTGAAGGTGAAGCGGAAAGCCTGCCAACAAAGCCTCTTCCTGGATGTATCACTGCCTGCTTCCCTGATCTCTGTGCAAGAACGCTCTCTTTTTTGTGTCTTGGTAGTTGCAATGCATCATCCACATGGTGATAACAACACACACTTTTGGACAGTCTTTTTTTTCTAAGGCATTAGTGATGTTTCACACACAATAATTTGCCCAGAGTAGTTTGAAGAACATGATAAAACACGCTCTTACATTCTTTTGAATGGATCCAGTTTGTCGGTGTAGAGAGGGTGCCAACGCAGAGGCTCCGGCAGTAGAACACGACCCATCCGTCAAAAAAGTTGAACCTGGCTCAACTTTTGCTGCAATGGCGTTGCGACGCCTTGCCTGTAAAGTGGACGAGAGCAGGCAGCAGCAGCAGGGGGCGGTGACAAAAATCCACTGTCAAGTCGAACAGTTTCCAGGCGATTCCAGCAGCCTTCAGGCTGAACAGGAAGTCACAGATTTCCGATTTCAATTTAATAAAATGTTATCAGACCCATATATCAGCTTGTACACAGTCTCCAGTTGTTTTAATTATGACAGAGTAGCTCTCAAAATGCTCTACATGTGATCCGTTGCTGATTTTAATTAACAACACACTGTATTTGTGGTTGGATTTAGTCTCTCTGACTTCTAAACGTTACTATCAGCCACACAACATGTGGTTTGTACAGAATAAGCCTTTAAATCAGACAAATAGAAGTTAAAATCCCTCCAATTCAAAATAAATAAAAAGTTTCTATAAAACGTCATGTTGAGTCGATTCTGAACCAATCAGCTGTTAGATCAGCTGAGAGCACAGTAGTGTTTGTCCCGCTGGCCCCGCCCGCGAGTTCCCGCTCGGCTCATAGACTTTACGTTGTGGTGACGTCACATGTTTTTAACGGTTTAAAATATGATAAGTCCATTGATTAGAAATTCAGAATAGAAAGAGTCATAACCGACCTTGTTTGCAGTTCAAGGTGTCTCCTGGCAGCAGTTTTACAGGTGTCTCTTTTATAATTGTGGCCTATGGGGAAAATGCTTTCTGCGTCGCAGAGGGGCTTTTCTTTGCAATTCCGCCTGTGGCCATTGGACTAAATCAGGGAAAGGCTGAGCGCTGTTTGTGGGGGGCTGGGTGGGGGTCGTGCGCAATCACGGAAAGGCTTGCATCATGTAGATGCGCCGACAGTGTTCTTGTCATTACTTAGAAATCCTCATGGGGGCGACAGAAACAACGCACTATAGCTTCAAGGAAAGTCCACAGGTTTAAGATTTGAGGGGGAGAGTGGCACAGTCACATCTCCACTCTATTTTATTCACTTAATTTTATGAGGATATTGCATTGATTATTCTGCTTTTTTACATCTGTTAGGCATCTGTTCTGTATGTTTATTTGTTGACCCTTTTATCCGCATTAGTGTATTCTGGTCTGCTGTTTACATCCATGCTATTAATATAATCTACAGGCAGTGACTAAAACTCAACTGATTAGTCTGAATACTTGTGAATAGTCTAACTTCCTCTTCACAAGCCTGTGTGTGTCTGAGCCTCTCTGTATACTCTGTGACCATGAGACGGCTGGGATTCAAAAGCCTGTCGAGAGGTTTAAGGGTTCTTGCTAATGAGAAAGTCATTTCCCCTCAGATTAGCATGAATAGCCAGACTAATTTTGTGTGTGACTGCTACTGTAGGTCTAGGAGTCATGTCTAGGGGTTTAAGGTTGAGCTAATCAGGAATACATTTCCCCCTGCATTAGCCTCACTTTGCTGGTGTGTGTGTGTGTGTGTGTGTGTGTGTGTGTGTGTGTGTGTGTGTGTGTGTGTGTGTGTGTGTGTGTGTGAGACAATGACTCAGAGGAGACTAGCAATGGATTAACATTAGCTTTAATTTATTTTTCTTTTTGAATTGTGATTGAATGTAATTTATCAGTATGATGTGCTGTAATGTGTGTGTGTCACTATGAAAGAGTCTAAAGGCAAAACTATGACTATTGCTTAGCTTGACAGGACTGGATTTTACCATACTTTTTATGGTGTGGTATTTTTCCTATTACTATATCTGGGAGTATTAGACCATTGTGAGCAACAGTGCAATTAATGAGCTGCTTTTATGAGTTTTGTATAAATACCTTGTTTTTGTTTCTTTTTTTAGCTATTTTATATGCTGGATTTGCCAAAAAATATATTTCTTATTTCATCCATAAACAGCTTCTCAATGAATTTTTCTAGAAAATGTACTGTACAGTGATTTAGCCTAGTATATCAGTGATTTCAGATTACTTGTGATAGGGAAGAATTTATTAATAGTGCCATATTGCCCTCTCTCACGCAATAACACTACTAACACTAATAATACATGTTAAAAATACAGTTTAAAAACTGCAAAACTATTACTCAAGTTGGGAACCATCAGATCAAAGCTTAAGCAGAGTAGCAATAAGTAGAGCAATAATCGGAGTAGATATCTGATCATGCAGTTAATGTAAATAAGCAGTGGTTCTATGGACACATTATGGACGGTGACGCCCTTTTTTAAGACAGGTTTTTGTGTTCGTACTTTAACCTTTAACACTGACACTGAAATTGCCTTGCACTATCCAATCAGTTAATCCATCATTCTTTCAGAGTCTCTTCTCTCTTTTTTCAAATTTCATCTTCGCCTCTTTCTTTTTTTGTGTATTAATCTATGACTGATTTGCTATTTGTTTTTCCTCATCAAAGTGGTAATATTAAGCTGACAATCTGCTGCCCAGCTGAGTCTTTTGATGGCTAATTGTTTACTTATGTTCTTTCATCACAACACAATTTTTCTCTGACAAACATCTGAGGAGCAATAAGAGGGGGTTTAATGGGCCGGTGCTTAGCAGGCACACAAGAGGAAAAGACAAATTAATGTGTCTTCTTTCCTCTTTTTCCCTTTATTCTTCACATCCCGTTTCCCCTCAGCCTTTATTGTGACATTTTTTGCTCATTTAATCTTTCGCATATGGTTATCAATCATTCTTACATTTAATCTTTCTATTTCTTTCTGTCCCTTTTTTCTCCACCCATCTTCCTTTTCTCTCTGCTTTGTCACATTCTTCTTTTTTACTTTTTCTGTTAAAGAGCATTTTCTGTCCCTGTTACTGTTCTCTACTTCTTGCCATCCTTACTCCATCACTTTACCCCCCTGCCATCATGTCTCAGACTTCATCTCCCTATCTTTCTTGTCCTTTCGCCAAAATGCAATTTTTCTCTCCTTGTCATTTTCTTCCAACATTCTGAACCCTTTTCTCGCCCCCATTTTTTCTCTCACCGTCTCCCATCAATATTTTCCCACCTTCCATCTTCTCCCCCCCCCTCTCCATCTCCATCTCTCTCTCTCTCTGAGCAGCTCTTAAGCAGTCCTTTTGAGAGTGTGTGAGCTGCTCGGCCTAAATGATTTTCTATTACCGCCGCCTGTTAACAGCTCTCCATTTGATCAAGCTAATGAAATTGAAAACTTTCATCCCAGCCAAATTGATTTCAAACCTGAAAGCGCACGCAGCCCAAAAGAGGAGAGAGAGAGAGAGAGAAAGAGAGAGAGAGAGAGAGAGAGAGAGAGAGAGAGAGAGAGAGAGAGAGAGAGAATGCAAGACAGTTGTGTTATACTGGAGCATGGCATTGACTTTAAACGTGCAAAGAAATCAATTAGCCTGTGTGTCTTTTGACTCGTGTCCTTGGGAGATGAAGGGCGCAAAATGCCTTCAACTGTGTGCTTGTATGTGTGAGACCATGTATACAAGCATGTGTGCATGTATTGACCAATGTTGAGAATGTCTTGTACAATGTATTTTTGTGCTTGTGCATAAAGGTTTAATTTGGAAACACACTATTTTGACTTCTTTTTCTGTAAATAGTCACAGTAAGCAAAAAGACAAAAAAAATATTTATTGGGTTTCCCGATCACATCAAGTGAATGAAAGATTTATTTTTTTCTTTGGGTTTCATTGTTGTAGCCTGGTTTGTTATCTGTCTTGTCAGCTTTGGGCCTAGAATAAACTTCCATCTGGGTTGATATGAGGCTCATTCATAACTGAGGTAAATAACAAAAGTATCACTAAAGAAAAAAACAACCCTAACATAGAAGGCTGAGTTGCTGTTGCTGTGCAATGGCCCTAACACTGCCAGCTGAATGTGACGGGCTACAAAAGCCAAAATAACACAGGCCAATGTCAGAGTAATCTTCTGATGACTAGCTGACCTTAATTTGTCTTTTCGTTGACATCTTTCATCATTAGAAAAACTATTGAGCTTATCAAATTATCTGGCCCTGGGGGGAGGGGGCTTTGGACTCTTTGACCAATTTCTGTCACAATGCTGTTCACACAAGACCTGCTTCTGCAATTGTAGTTTCTTACACCAAACGTATATACTGTAGTTGTTAGACAAAGTTGTAGAATGTCAAACTGTGAAAAAAACGGAATAAAATAGGCTAAACATTAAAAAGGCATATAAAGTACAAGAGCAGAAATATCAGCCATCAGGTCAGCATCAGTGCTAAACAGAGCATCAAAACATGCACCGGTGTTTTGGATGAACATAATGACTGCATTTCATGCAAGTTATTTTAAGGGTGTTGAATGTCTATGAATTTTAAGCCTGTTTAAGAATTGGTAGGACATCCATGGAAAACAAACTAATGAGGGTCTAAGAGAAAAGTGCAAAGGAGGTCTGAAAGAGCTGCAAAGTGAATCAAAGATAAAATTAAACAAAAGTATGGCAACATAGATTAAAAAGGTTGCTGGATAGGTAGATGTGTACGTTCCTTCCCCGGAGCCCTTTTCGACTTAGAGAAGCTCACTGTTGCAATCAGAGGCCCACCAGACTGTTCTTTGGATGGAAGTGTAGTCTGTAATGTGCTGGTTCAACACATCAATCATGTTCATGTATGTGCATGCAGAAATATTTTCATAGGTGTATGTTTATATATATATATATATATATATATATATATATATATATATATATATATATATATATATATATATAATTTTATTTTGTATTCAGTTCCTTATTTGTGCTTGTGGGAATGTAGTTCAGGGGCAATGGGCTTCAAATATTTGGTTTAGGACAGCTGCAAACATTTGATGGCATTAGATACAGTCTGAGAGCAAGCAGGCGAGAGAGATTGGAAACCGTTAAGAAGAGAGAGTTGCTGAGGAAGACATTAAAAGGCCAGACCAGGCCACGATCTGGGCGCTGTGAAAAAATGGGATGGAGAGAGAGAGAGAGAGAGAGAGAGAGAGAGAGAGAGAGAGAGAGAGAGAGAGAGAGAGAGAGAGAGAGAGAGAGAGAGAGAGAGAGAGAGAGAGAGATATGAAAAGAGGATGAAAAAGTAGCAGTGTGAAATGAGACTTTGGGCAGCAGAGGGAAGAGGTGAAGATTGGAAACAGATGAGAGAGAGAGAGAGAGAGAGAGAGAGAGAGAGAGAGAGAGAGAGCAAAACAGAAGGAGAAAAAAGGTAGCGAAGGAAGGAGGGAGAGGCAAATAACACATTATAAGCCAAGAGAAGGAAAAGACAGAACAGTGAGAAAAGAAAAAAATGAACAGATTCAGAAAACAAAAGAATGAAAGGGACGGGTATTTGGTCAATGAAAAAGCTGGGGAGCGAAGGTTATGGACAGCGAGAGATTTAACATTTTATTATGTGTTGATCTTAGCCTGTAGGCCAGCATCACAGTAGATATTTCCACTATTTACAAAGCTCCCAGTGGCTTCAGGACGCCATCTACATAATGCTTAACATGCTACACTCGGCTGCGCTCTGCCCATCAAAGGAAGACGGTGTAAGGATTTTGGGCATCAATCCCTGAGGCCTCCCAGGAGGCCAGGGAGGGGGAGGCCGAGATGCTGTAGTAGATGCAATAAGTAATTGAATTCAAATACTGGCAATAACTCGTCCACATGGACCTTTGAAATGTTTTCCTTTTTGAAACCGTAATCATCTTGGGTTTGACTGTCTTGTTTAAAGCAGTCAAATGATTTGACAGTAGCAGACCAGAGCTAATTACAGGCTTGATCGTGAACAAGAAAAGTTAAAATAGAACTTGAAGACACGAGAAAGGATTGTATAGCTGCTTTTAGAGGCTGAGAGATAATCTATAAAAAGGATTTTTCAACCTGAAGTACATAAGATTTCCTGTACAAAACACACTGCATTTAGAACATCCATAGAGCAGTTGAACTTTCTCTTGATAGAATGCACTACATGTTCTTGGAGAGGTACAAATTGCCTGAGAAGTGGCTGAAAGAAACTGCACTGGAATGACTGACGAGGACATTGAGATTTGGCGTCAGACTCTGCTTAAGAAATAGACAACTAAAGCTGCATGTGTTGTAGATCACTGTGGCAGCCTGGTGATTACAGACAGTGACTCATTGAAAGAGACTGTGCTCAGTGATTACCACACAATCTCATAGACTGTCTTGTTCAGCATTTGTGGAGAGAACTTGAACCAGAAATTTGACCTTTTCCTATTTGTTGTGAGTAATGGTCTTATTATTTCTGCCTCTGCAGTGCCTTACATGAATATCAGTAACAATGTGAATGTTTACATGATCCACACGCAGTTCTCATAAATGTATTCAGGTCTAATGAATTGATCAACGTCAGTAATGTTCATGTTAGACAAACGTACCTCCCTGGACGATTGAGGACGATTTGAGCAACGTCTTTCATGCTGCAGGATTGGATATTCAGCTCTCTGAATATCATACTTTAAGTGTATTCGCTAAACATTTCACTCGTTTACCTGTTTCTTTTTTCTCCCAGTCTTTAAGTTTTCTGCCTTTTCCATTGTTATCCCTGTTGTTTGTTTGTTTGTCTCATCTATTCAGTGTGATCAGACTTTAACTAAAATTGGAGAATTGATCTTTTTATAATCAGATTGGCTAAAGTGAAATGCCACATTGCCTGTATGTACTGTATGCATATTAGAGGTGTTATAATTAATCAAATATTCAATGCATCGAATCGTGGACATGGGCGATGCTGCATCGATAATCGGCTGGGCCATAATCAATTATTTATTTTTACAATTTAATGTAAGCCTAACAACCTTTCTGTTTACATTCTGTTATGTTTTGCACATTCAGGAAGTACCATGTGCTCATTGCTGTAGTTTTATGTATCCAATTTATTTAGTATTAGAGCACTGCCGAATGTTTTGTTTTTGAAGCTTGAAAAGCTATGAATTAAATATCCTATATGGCTTTAATAGAAAATAATTATTTGACACATCAAGATGCATCGAGATATCGAATTGGATCGCTGACATGATAATCGTAATCGAATTGAATCGGGAGATCAGTGAAGATTCACACCTCTAATGCATATGTGTCGCATTACGCATTGATTTTAACAAACTTTGGAAAATGAGGCACTGGATGAGTCTCAGCAGTGATTCTGCTGAGATTGTGCCTGTAGTCATGTGTGAATAGCATCAATTTCATTAAAAGTAAAGTAACAGATTTAGTTTAGTTGTCTTCTTTCTTATTTTAGAGCCATGCCAAATTGTGTGTGTATATAGAAAGTAATAACTTCTTAACAATAATCCCACATCACTTTTAAAATTTAGTTAATGTATTGACATTATTTAATCCAGATTACTTATACCATACAGCCTAGTTTTTCAAGAGTGTCTGTATGTGATGGGTTTTCAAAAATAAAGCACCTTGTCAGTCATTTTAAACTGAAGAAGTACAGTCCCACACTTTGCTCTAGCGGTTAAGTCTGGGTTGATGTCTTCCTTTTTAGAAATAAAGTAAATAAATTATTTGTAAGATTGAATATCTTGACTGATCTCCAGGGTAAACAAATCCAGTTTAATACATTGATGGCCATTACATACCACTCTCTTTAGGAAAAGTACCTCGCACTACCCAGCTGCTCAGAGCGGATTATTTTTATCCCCACCACCTCCAACGCCTTCAACGTATTTGTGATCAAGAGACATTCCAACAAGTATACAGACAGAGCTTACAAACCCAAAAAACTTTTTTCCCTTTGTCTATAGGCTATGTTAAAACCTATACAAGAGTGCCAATGTGAAAAGCCCAGACAAAGACCTACTGTGGTTGGCTTTCATAATGATTCAGCCACTACAATGAAGGCTTTTTAATATTTCCTCCCCCGTTATTATCTTTTCTTATATTGGAGTGCCTGGATAGCCTTCCTGTTTAAATTGACAGCCATCTTCAACTATCAAGGCCTTGTAGACCTTCTGTTTGTGTTGTATTTGCTCTTTTAAATACATCAACCACCGTCTTTGAATTCAAAGTCCTTCTTCACAGTGTGTGCGTTTGCGTGTATGTGTGTTTTTTCCTTGAACAAACTTGTAGTGTGTGAAGGAAATGTCTTCAGTTCATTGACCTGTTCTTTTTTACTTTGAGTACTAACTGTGCATGTTCGTCTGTGAATGTGTTGGGAAGGATGTGGTGTGTTTGTGTGAGTGTGTAATGTGTTTGCTCACCAACACCTCTGTGTGTCTTTAAACCAACATCACTGTGTGCTTAGTGGGAGTCTTTTCAGGAGTCTGAGGCGCCACTATTTGTTAAAGAGGGAGGAAGCAATTAGCTGCCCGTTAACAAACCCCCTAACGAACCCCACTAATGAACTTCGAGGGCAGCTCTGGGACGGCTTTGGCATGCCACCATAATTAGACGGGCAAATAAGTGCTCGTTATGCAAACGAGTTAGTTAATCTGCATATCTTTACCTGAGACACTCCCGTTGCACTGACAAATGTTTATCGAAAGGCAGGGAGAAGGAGAGAGGAGAGAGGAGAGGAGACGAAGGTAACAGGTAACAAAGAGTTGAAAAAGATTACTGTGCAATGTAGGATGTGTTGGGAGCAGCCGTTTAGAAAAACAGTGGATGAGGGGATGAATGATAAAGAGAGGGATGGGAGCTGGAAACAGGACAGAAGTCAGGGGAAGAGAAGAAATGACAATGCTTTGTACTTTGTGTTTACGTTTCAGCCAATTTACTGCTTATCTCATCTCGAGTGATGGGTCAGTTTGTGCAAAGGTACACACAATCATCCTAGTACAAAGAAATTGTTTCTGGTTGACAGCTTACCCAGATTCCAAAAGGGGAAGTTCTTCACATCTTTTAAATTGTGATCACATTTTTGTAATCCTGTGCCTTGTGGAAATGCTTATTGGTGGAGACGAGTACCCAGCAAGTGAGAAATGGTGAAAACATCCATTTTTTGTTTGTTTTCTGTGTTAAAATGCTTTTCTTTTGTGGATTTTGTCATTGTTCCCATTACAGCCTGCAGCCATGCTAGTGGCTCTGTGAGGCATAGAAATGCTTTAGGCTAAATGCTAATTTTGTTTACATATACTCTTTACCATGTTCACTATCCTAGTTTAGCATGTTAGCGTGGTAACATTTTCTAAGTAGCACTAAACACAAAGTATAGCTGAGGCTGGTGGAAATGTCATTATTTTTGCAGCTATTCGGTCATAAATCAAAGTAATGGACACATTCAAATTCTGGCCTAATAATGGCGCTAAATGAAATTAAGGGAATTACCAAAGTTTCATTTTAAGGGGAACATGAATGTCTGTACAAAATTTTGTGGCAATCTATACAATAGTTGTTGAGATATTTTGACCAAGGTGGTAGACCAACTCCATTTCTAATCCCTAGAGCCACGTTGCTACTATATCAGGGCTAAAAACAAAATATTTGAATATTTTAAAAAGAGCTAAACATTTTGTGGAAAAAATGTGAGTTATGTTAGAAATATCAGTTGAAGAACAAATCATGTAGTTTCACCATTGCACATACAAACATATTTTGCCCCACAACTTCAAGGATCTAATGATGGCAAAGTTGCCCTTTACTACCTTTGGGATTGTATTTTTCCTCTTGTTTTTTTAAAAGATTAATTTTTGCCAGCATTTCCCTTTATTTGATAGTGACCCCAGATAGACAGGAAAGGTGGGAGAGATATAGGGGTTGACACGCAGCAAAGAGCTGCAGGTCGGATTCAAAACCGGGCCGCTGCAAAGGACTCAGTCTACATGGGGTGCACGCTCTTACTGGGTGAGCTAGAGGTTGCCCCTGTATTTGTCCTCTTCTTAGAATCTGAGGTGACTAAATGATAAATGACATTAACATGGTTGGAATTTGTGAGGCAACATGCAGGAGCTGCATGACACTCAATCTGCTCTGCAGCACTGTCGTTTATGAGGTTGGACTGAAACTTTACCTTTTTCTATAGAATTGAACACATGTTCTGTCCTGTACTGGAATGAGCTACGGTGTGCTGTGAAGCATGAGAGACTTGTTGTGATTGGTTCTTGGCTGAAGTGTGTATCGTCCTGGCAACGGTCTCCGGGGTTGATGGGTTTGACCTCTATGTGGCAATGGGGTTCCTGATGGATCACTTGCTACAGCCAACACACATGCAGTGGTCTACTGCGGGTATAGATACTGTATATACTGTTCTGTGAGTGGTGTCTTCTGCTTGTGTGCAGGAAAGGTTTAGACGTCTGAGTGAGCAAATGTGGTGTATGTGTGTGTGTGTGTGTGTGTGTGTGTGTGTGTGTGTGTGTGTGTGTCATCTGATACTGATGTCTTTCCGTCCTATAGTAGGTCAAGGAATAAACCACTTTTGAGGACCATAGTGTGTAAGATAGCACGATATGTGTGTTTGAGAGAGTGAGTTGCTGAGTTTGTGTGTGTGTGTGTGTGTGTGTGTGTGTGTGAGTGTGAGTGTGTGTGTGTGTGTGTGTGTATGTGTCTTTGGCTCATTAGTGCAGTGGTTCAGAGGTGATTATTTATCGTTGATGTTGCCCAGCCTGCTGAGTTGTGGCACAGTCAGCAGCAATCTCTATCACACACACACACACACACACACGCACACACACACACACACACACACACACACACACACGCACACACACACACACACACACACGCACAAACACACACGCACACACACACACACACACACACACACACACACACACACACACACACACACACACACACACACACACACACACACACAGAGCTACAGGAGTTGTAGAAGTCCCTCTGTGCTATTTACACACACACAAATAGTCATCATACAGAACTTTTTATACCTTATCTTAAACCCCTTATGCCTTTAACACAAACACCTCCCCATTGCACACACTCTCTCCTACCAGTACACACACTCTCACACACGCTCATGCTCTGGCTTTCTCTCTCTCTCCTCTACCCCTGACTTTGTCCCTATGACCCTGGGCGAGTGTTGCCAGAGGCTGCTGCTGAGATTTCTACGTAGGGGGTTGGAGGGCGGGTGGAAAAAGGCTTGGCCAGGGATCACACAACTTTCATCCCTCTATCTATCCGGTCGTCCGGCTGATGAATGAGAGAAAAGTTTCCCCCTCTGTTGACAGATGGCTGCGGAGTTTTCGGGGACTCATGAGGAGTTCATTTATAATGAAGCTCCTCTTTGGACCGCATCTCAACAACAACATAATTTATTTTCAAATTGTGCATAAATGCAGTTTTCAAAAGTTGACTATGACTGATCACAGACAAAGCAATTGTCAGACTCTCGCATGCCTGCTAAGCTACTGCTGCGTTTAAGCTCTGTCCGCAAGAATAATTGAAAACCTTTCTTCTCACTTTTTAGCTGTTTATTTCACAAATAATAGTCTGGTAACTAGAACTCATCATTATCGTGTCTGAGAAATGCAAAGGAAGAAGATGAAACATGAAATGGAAAACAGTTCCAGCCTACATGTACAGAAAAAACACTAATCACAAAGACTGCAAATGCATTGCAGTAGTCTGCATAATCAGTTTATGAAATGTTAACAGTTAGTTAACAGAACCCCTGATGATGATGGCCTTTGTTTTTGTATGTATAATTTTGTACTCATTGTCGAATCAAAAGTGATGGATCTTTAGACTGTAAACACTATGTAACAACCATAGACTGTATAAACAACATACAAACCTGACAAATGTAGACGCTTCTAGGGCACAAGGGGCCACTGAATGGTTTGAGAATGAAAGTAATGTAAATAATATACCATGGCCTTTGCTTCACTGAATCTAAACCTGACCCAATTAAACACCTGTGGGATATTTTGGACTAATGTGTAAGTGGGTGTTCATACTGAAACATGGCAAAAAAAATGGTTTTGGTGTTGTGTGGCTAGAGTTTGAGTAATTTAGAGTTGTAAGTTAATTAAAGTAGATGCTTGAACACTGAGCAGTGGTTTATGATAACATGGCATTGCTTTTTAGGACCGAAAATGTATCACAGCAACAATCATTTTATCCTCCCTGTAGTGTCTAAGCCCAAGCTTTAAGCCCCTGAGGTGCTGTTCCACGGGTAGAGTAATTGACGCACTTTTTTACCTTTTTGATCAATTAAAGTCCTAGACATATTTGCAGTTAAAACCATTGGTTCCATTTATTTCCATGAGATAGTTGGGTTTCCAGACAAATCACTGCTTGTATGTATGCCTTTGTAGTGTTGTGGTGTTGGTGTGCGTGTGTGCATGTGGTCAAAAACTGCATATGCTTTCGGGTTGCACCGGCGGAATCAAAGATTGGTTCCTATTTATACCAAGGGCACTAATTGGCTCTTACACTTCCCTTGTGAAGATTCATTGCTAAACAGAAGTATTATGCCATGCAGGCTACAGAGTTAGTACATGGAATATGCCCTTGCACATATTTGATGAGCCATCGTCACATAGCCAAGTAGCCAAGTTTGACATTAAGGCAGGAAGATCCTGATTTTCTTTTGTCTTTTTTTTTGCCAGAACCCTTTTTGTTTGCAACCCCAGTGGCCTAATTGATACAGTATGAATGAGGGACTGGATTTTGTCATGCAGTGCTCTTGTCATTGTGACCTTAGTACACCACAACCAAGCAATGAAGCAAAAACAAAAACTATCTACCTCAAGCACCTTTCCCTTGCAATACTTTGCGGACTAATATTCACGGTGGCTTTAATGATACGGATTTATGTGCTGAAAGTGATGACGTAAAGTCATATTAAAGCTTTGGCTGAGCTCACGCAAAAATAATTGGTGCTGTAAGGCAATAAAGCAGATTTTCTGCAATGTAGGGGCCACCAAACTCATAGTATTTTAATTTTTGTACCATATTAAATATGTTGATGAATTATTGAGCTAAATATGCCAGCTCGAACAGATATACGGTCTGTGTGTCTTGCAGTATCAGTCCACCGTCACAGCGTTATAGCCCACACAGCTGTTAGCTGCCATTTTGAGAAACAGCTGGCATTTGCCGTCTCTCTCCATCTGATACGTTACTGGGCATGGGCCTCTGACATTTCTGACTATGTGTGTCTGTGTACGCAAGTGTATGTGTGTGATGAGTTACTTGGGCATGCCCCCTGACATTTTATCGGATGCTAATGGTATTCATTGCCATGGCAGCTGGAGGGGAGCATGGCTGTCTGTGTGTAAATGGCGCCTGTCGCTAACCTGTAAGTGTGTGCATGTGTGTGTATGTTGTCACGTAGTGTTGGATGGAGTCACCATTACGTGTGTGTGAGTGTCTGTGGATGTTATGTCTGACAGAAGAGTGTGTGTGTGTGTGTGTGTGTGTGTGTGTGTGTGTGTCTGTCTGTGTGTGTGTGTGTGTGTGTGTGTGTGTGTGTGTGTGTGTGTCTGTGGGGAAGGAAGATAAAGGTGCCTGCTTTTTTCTGATAAGGACTCCCACCTCCACCTCTCTATCACTCTACTGTTCTACCTCTCTCTCCCCGCCATCCTTCTACCATTTCCCTTCTATCTGTAACAGTAGCAACACTCTCTCTCTCTTTCTTTGTGAATCTCTCTCTACCATTGTTCCTGTCTGTATTCTTCTCTTTACTGCACTTTGGACATTCCCTGAGACAAATATCACTTCATTACTATAGGCTAATGGAAACAGACTAATCAAGAAAGAAAAATGTCAAGTTATTTAACTTATACAAGAGATATATTACCATAAAATAGAAAACCATAGCAGAAGTTGTATGTGATGTGGATATAATTGTTATAAATATCCACATCATTATTTATTTATTTATTTAAAATGAGATGAAACACAAGAACTCTAAATGCATTTTCATGACATCCAGACTGAGCAACAGTGTTGTATAATACATGTATCTCTTTCTGTTTTCTTCTTCTTTTACTCTTTTTGTCTGGCTCTTTATTTGTTCAATTGATTGATTTAATAGAAAAGCTTACTTAAACAGGAAATCAATGTAAAGCAGTGGTGAAAAAAAAATCAATATTTGCTTAATATTTATTTGGTCAGCTGTGCTGTTAAGGATTAACTTCATCCAGTGTTCAAAATTAACTTCTTGGCGACCTGTTGAGGACTGGTTACCTGAAATTGTTTTATAAAAAATGACAAGAAAGTAATCAGTTCTGCAAGCCATACTAATAAATATATTTACATGTGCATATACTGTATCATTCTACCTGTGTAAATCTTTTCATAATGTATTTTTAAATCAAACCTTTAACCCCAAATCTGCCACATGGGAATATAAAGTTTCTACTAAGATTAGGCTATAGTGTATGCCAGTGAATTTAAAGAATAGGCAGGTCGTATAAAACTGAGCTATGTAAGTGTTAACTGTCTTAAAAAGTACCTGCCATGGTGAAGTGCTTCGCCATCTGGTTTTCTCTGCAGTTGAAAGACAGAACATGGCTCTAATTACAATATTGTCACATTTACTTTGCTGATCTCCATAAGGAAAATTTCCTTTCGAGGTCAGGATCAGCTGTAGTAACAGCTGATAAGGATTTAGTGAGAGATCTCAGCCAGGCAGGTGGGTTTGAACCAAGGCCCTCCACTTTAAAGAAGGTCTTCCTGCTCGCCCTTTCATCCTGGTAATAGCTGTAAATCTGACATACATATAGATAGACCGCTGAGGGATTAGCCTGTAAGTGGTGCTCTGCAGGAGAACAGACGCCTGTGGCACTACAGTCTGATCTCACTTTTTGTCCAGTCTCCTCTCTCTTAGTCATTGTGTACTCTTTCTTTTTATTTTAAGTGTTGAGCCAAGAAAGAACTACAAACAATGGCTAAAGCCAGTGAAAATACAAGTTGTTGCCAGTGATTAAAACAATCTATCGAATTTCACCTTTCACCTCTTTTCCCTTTTTTCCCCTGTCCATCTTTAGTTCACTGCCTCCCTTTTCTGTCTTGTGATATTCTTTCCCCTCTCTCCTCTGTTGGACATCTGTTCTTTCTCTGCTCATCGCTGGAGGAGAGGAGGATCCCTCCATATCTACCTCCCCTCTTCCCTCCTCTGTCTCCTGCCCTACATAACATATTCTGTATTTTCTTCCCTCTCAGTTTGCTCACTATTTTAACTTTTATTCCTTCTCATTTATTTACCATCCCTCACACCAACCCAATATGTCCTTTTTACCATCACTTATCAACATCTTCAGAGCTTTTCTTTCTTTCTTTCTTTCTTTCTTTCTTTCTTTCTTTCTTTCTTTCTTTCTTTCTTTCTTTCTTTCCATCTTTCTTTCTTTGTCCCTTTCAACTGATTATCTTGCTCTATCCCTTTTTCTGTCTCATTTTCCCTCTCCCAGCTGGCTGTTTAAGAACTGTTTGCCATCTGATGTTCCTATGAGAGGTAATTAAAGCTTGAATCACAGACTGTGTGTGTGTGTGTGTGTGTGTGTGTGTGTGTTCGCGTGTGTGTGTGTGTGTGTGTGTCTGTTTGTGGGTAGAAATGGATTAATTCCATAACAGTTTTCTCCAGGCTATCTGGAAAACATTTGGGACAACCCCCACTACCATCACATACTCACTCCATGAAGAGCTTTTCAGGTGACATATTATACCTGAACTACTCATAATCCTTTCAAATGAAGTTGTATTTAGTCTGCTAATTTCAGCACACTTCTAAATGCATGGAAGGATATTAATCGTTTATATAAGATGCTGTTATGAAAGCAGCTTTTAACAAGTTAATCAGCCATTAGGGCTCAAGCTGTATCATGATCTCTCACTCTGAGAACAATGAGATGTGGAGTCAAGATGAAACCATGTGACTCCATGTAAAGTCAATTACATCATCACAATACATTGCAAAAAACAATCTTACCTAAACCTAAGTATTAAGGATTTTATTTTATGGATCAATGCCATGTTTCCTGCATGGGCCAAGACACTTACACCAGAACTGCCTCTTTAGTAATACATTACTTACACTGGACTACAAGCATAAACACCTCAAAACACTACCAGCGTAGCAGCAGAATGGCTCCAATAACTCAGCTGTAGTTAAGTAAATTGGCTTCAGGCCGCACTTAAGGAACAAACATCAGAGGCTGCATCTATTTCTTCTGTTTTGCTGTCATATATTCTTCTATGTCTGCCTGTTTCTATTCATCTCTGCCTCTCCTTGTCTTTGTTTCTCTGTATCTCCACATCTCTGCTGCTCTCTCTTGTCTCCCACTTGTTTTCTCACTTGCTTGTCTTTCTGTCATTAGTTTCATTTCAGCCACACCCACACAGCCTCTCTCCTCATCCATCACTCCCCTGCGCTGTTTTTCTTTCCGAGTGTGGTTGTGAGAGAGGGATACTGAGTCAGAGAAAGATAGTGAGACAATGTGTGTCTGTCTTGTTGTTGTCTTTTGTGTTTCATCTGCTTTATGGGCGTTTTGTGTTTACTTTGAAATGAGAGTGAGTGAGGAAGAAAAACAGACAATCGTGTGAAGTATGGGTTTCCCTCAGAAGGTTGCCCGATGGACTCAAAATGCAAAATGTGTTTTACTTAATTATTTAACACAAGTTGACAGAAGTTAACAAGCTAATAAATGAGTGTCTCACACCCTACTCTAACTCTAATTTTGATTTATCCTGCAATGCTTGAATGAGCATTTTCAGCAGCACTGCACTTCACATTTATCCAAACACATGTTCACAGCTGGGAGCTGCCCAGTACAACCACAGCCTTTGACTGCTCACCACGTAGCAGCTCCAGTGGAGCAACTGGGGGTTAATTGCTCTCCTGAAGGATTATCCACAATTGTTCAGTGAGGTCGGCGTTCTACATTCAAGCTTAAGACATATAACTGCAATTTGATGTTTTCTTGGTAACACTTTATAATCATTCAATAAATCATCACAACCATCATTAATAGGTGGTAAATTGATAGTTAGTTAATCTTTAGTTAATTATCATTTAACTGTAAGCAAACAGTCATTTCACTAACAAACAATGAAATTATAATTAATAATGTTTACTAATTATTATTAGTGCTGTAAATTAACAGTTTATTGTTACACACATTATATCCCTCATATACTATATTAGGTATCGGGTAATGATTAAAAATGTTTGTAAACCTTTTAAGAAACCATTTTTAAAACATCTGTTACTAGTTGGTTTGTAAACCATCTATAAACTTTATATGGATGGCTATTGTAAAGTTGTGACTGATGTTATTGGTTAGTAAGTGCTTTAAATCAAAGTGGAAGACCTTTCTTTTTGATGCTGCCATTCTTTAAATAATTGTTAATTTCTTATACTGCACTATAACTTTTATTCTCGTATTCTATTTGTTTTTAATTATTTTTAATTGTTTTTAACTGCTCTTTAATGTTTTATGTAAAGCACTTTGAATTGCCCTGTTGCTGAAATGTGCTATACAAATAAAGCCAACGCCAAACAAATGCCTTGCCTTGCCTTAACCATACAGTACCTTGACCATCTTTTATTTGCCATAACCATACTATTTCCCTAACTTTAACCATAACAATAGTTGCAATGTCCTGATAGTCTAAGCAAGAATTAAAAAATACTGTCATTGAAAGTAATTTTACAGAAACGTCCAATATCCATGTTGTTGTCTGATAATAGGGTTGAACTATCAGAGCTAAAAGTATAAATCCACCTGATATGTTGATGTTCCATGCTTATTGAGGTTTTCGGTTATAGAACTATTTGTAAGTTCTGAAATTCCAGAAATTAGTTTTTTTTTTTTTTTTTTTTTTACTTTACTTTTACCATAAACTAAGAGTGCTGTTTTAATTAAATATAATTTTGTAATTACAAGAGGTTACATCTCTCCAGTTTTCATCTTTCCAAAGAAAGATGGATAATATCTGAATTCTTTTTCAAAATGCCAAAGTGTCCACTGTGGAATAGAGCAGAGCAGAGTCCAGGATTTCTTTTTGCTAAGACAATACACTACTCAGTCTCAACCCCAATACAGAACCCAGTGCCAAGCGTTTTATTCCCTGCACAAGAAACCACACAAACAAAAACACAATGCAGTGACCAGAGACTGTGTATGCCAGAGACCAACGGTGTGTAGGAAAGGTACCTGTAGAGAGAGTGTGGGTTACACTTGTATTGCAACATGTTGATTGCACTTTGAATATGCATGCTGACAAGGATGCTGCTAGAGGCTTTTCCTCACTGCAGAGAGTAAAATTCTAGGTTAAAACACTCTATTCTTGTGGAATTTTGACGTATAAATGTTGAGGTTTCAAAGATGCACGAAATAGTGGCAGCTCTCAGCCACAATTTATCGAGCCCCAGTTGGAAACAGTTTAAAATCGATAACAATTGGCATGCATAGAGAGAGAGAGGAAAAGAAGAAAAGCTACAGGGAAGGAGGCAGGCAGGAAGGAAAGAAAGAGAAAGGAAGAAGTGGAATGAATATTTGAATTTTAAAAGATAGTACAGGCTTGAATACATAAATGTCAGGGCCAGAGAAAAAGCAGGAGATGAGAGAAGAGAAGAGGCGAACAGCAAAGATCGCAGCTTATCAATTGGAGGTTCCTGTATTTGTTGGCAATGTTTGAGGATTAAAATTCCTTTGTATCTACAAGGAGAGAGGTAGATAAAGCTGCCAACTGTACAGACAGCATGATATGAGAGTTGGAGAGACAGTGAGAACTGGAAACATAGGATATAGGAATGGATGTGGTTTAAAAAAAAAAAAAAAGAGTACAGATAGAAAGAGGAGAAAAAAAGGGGATTGTAATGACGGAGAGGTTAAGATACAGAGCATGAGAAAGAAATGGAATAGTGAAACTAATCAAAGTAATTCAAAGATTCTGTATGTCATTTTTGCTTTAGTGTGATTGTTATTGGTTGCATACTGGGTTGTAAAATATATCCCAACAGGTTGCGAGACGGGCAGGTCCAGCACTCCCAGGGCCCTTTCAGGAAAGATTGTCTCTAGATTTAAACAGATTGAACATTTAAAAAATCAACTGACAGTCAGGCTAAGGTGAGCTAACTTCAACTGGCCAGACTTTAAGTTATACAATCACAGACTCTGATGGTAAAAAAAACAGTAAACAGACAGGCAGACTTGAACTGAGGTGATGTTAATTAACAAGGCGTTGTCGAGACTCAGTCACAGGAACAGATGGGAACAATGACATCAACTGCACATGCAGGGATCCTGTCCCAGCAGTTTGAACAACGGTGAGCACCACGGACAGCTCCCGCATCCCTGGCGGTCCCAGGATCAGCACCTTAGACAGCGGTCGTGACACACTTTAGTGTAGACTATTATAAATGATTCACCTGAGCTGTACGGGAGATCAGGGGAGGCTGTTTTAGAGACTGTAGGCTCATCAAATAAAAGGAAATACAACTTTAATGTATATTTAGATCAGTAATGTTAATGTAAGACACCCAGAAGCCTTCAGAAAGATAAAACTGTATCAACTGTAAGAAGAAAATGGGTCCATATCAACTTTAAAACTATACAATAGCTGGAAAATGAGTCATTAACAGTTTTCATTTCCTTTATAATCTGTTTAATGCATTTTATTTCATTGCGTTTCAGAAACAATAATTAATTCTAAAATTCCATTCAATTGTGTTGTGGTAGTGGCTGTAAAGCTATGCATAAGCTTTGGAATGCAAGAGAGCAGTTATGATCGTAGACATAGTGATGCAAATATAAAGTGGATTAGGGTTAAGGGTGGCATGCAATTTGTTTCCTGGTTGCATAATACACAACATCTTTCAGATATCTATTTAAGATTGGTATACATGTATATTTCACCACCCTGAACAATTTTGAATCACATTTTCGTCACATCATCAGCTCTACAATGTGGAATCCCCCAAGGTTTAATCCTAGGTCCTCTCTCTTTCTCTCTCTCTCTCTCTCTCTCTCTCTCTCTCTCTCTCTCTCTCTCTCTCTCTCTCTCTCTCTCTCAATTCTCTCTCTCTCTCTCTCAATTCTCTCTCTCTCTCTCTCGCTCTCAATTCTCTCTCTCTCTCTCTCAATTCTCTCTCTCTCTCAATTCTCTCTCTCTCTCTCTCTCTCTCTGTCTCTCTCTCTAGGGAGTGATAAGACTTGTGATGCAAAGCTATAGCACAGCCTGCTTCATTTCATTAGGTTATCTATTACGTTTGTACTCTTTTATACAGCAATTGATGAATCAACAGGCTTTCAACTTTTTTTCTGGTTTTCTACCTGCATTTCTGTTTTTATCATTCGGAAGCAATATGTGACTTTCTTAAGGGGTACTTCTGCATACTTGACCTTGCTTTGCTTTCGTAGTGAACTGCAATTTAAAAAAAAGCTTGCTGTCTTCTGTTATAATTGCAATGATCTCTTCTTTAAACCACATTCTTTAGTTTGTCTTTACATATTGAAGTGGACTGTTACAGACAAGCAATATCATCCTTAAGTCATTGTCGTAGCATCTCTTTGTGTGGCATGAAGGTGCAAAACTATTAATGAAAATTAAATGAATGAATGTTTTTGCTATAGAGTTATTAGTATCTAAAACTACAGAAGGAAGCAACTCAAAAACAAAGAAATGAGGAAGAGGATAAAATGAGGAGAGAGCAAATAGAAGAAGGAATGCGAGCAATGGGAGGAAAGGAGAATGCAATTAAGTGAGAGAGAAACAAATCCAAAGATACACTCAATAATAGTGCGAGTGATATTAGCCAGGGTGAAAGAAAGGACAAGTACTTTTTCTTTCTACCCTTGTGTCGTTTACTTGGCAGAGCAGCTCCTCTGATTGTTCCAGTTTGGCAGTATCACTTTGTACTCAACCTCTCTTTTTCACTCTCTCTCTTATTGTGGAAAAATAAAAGAGCACTTAGTGGTGAAAATGTATGACCAGGTTTGCATTCTGTTTCTGTGCATAGAAAGTGTTTGGTGCCAGTAGAAATAGTATTGCATAATACTTTTATTTTTATTTTTTTATTTTATAAATATCAGTGTGATCGATCAAAATGAGTTCAGCTGACCCATAGATTGCATCCCATGAGTATCAGCTGGAAGATAAATAGTGCACACTTATTAAGCAAGGCCTAACTTTTAGTGTCTGATCGGTGGTGATTTGTTGGACAGAAAATGTTTTTTTTTTTTTTTAAGTTAGCATTTCAGTTATAATTCAGTGTAATGCATGAAATGAAAACGCCAGATTAAACTATAGTGCTTACTTTCATTTTTGAAATTTACCTTGAAATGGTTTGGGGTGAGCTTGGCACATTCAAAATCATTTCACGCAAATAATGCTTTTTTTGATCAACTGCTCTCCACGCTATGAACATAATGATTTCCTTATCATAAAGAGGAATCAAGAAAGACAGGACCAAAAACCGCTAATCACAATGGCTGTGACTCTTGCCCTGGCTGCTTTCTGGTATATGAAGTGGTGCTATCTATTCACTTGCGTGTCAAACCATTTGCACTGCATTACATTTGCAAGTTAAGTGATCAAAGTCATGAAGGTAACACAAGGTGAAATGTTGCCTGACAACACTGTAGTTGTAGAGGAAGATGGCTGCAGACTCTCCACCTGTGTTTTTTTAGCTGGACAATATCCTTCTTTTGGTAGTTGTATACAGTTTGTATTATTTGTGTATGAGTGTGTGTGTGTACTTTTGACCTCTCTTGTGAATAACATGTTGTGTCTGTACTCCCTAAGGGGTGGTAAGATTTGTGTGTATATGTGTATGTAGTGGAGTACCATCACAGGGCACGCTGCTGAGGGAACAGCTGTCAAGGGAGTGGCGAGGGTAATGATGGCTATGCATCACTGTGGGTGTGTGTGTGTGTGTGTGTGTGTGTGTGTGTGTGTGTGTGTGTGTGTGTATGTGTGTATGTGTGCCTGTTTTACTATATTCGTGGGGTCCAAAAACCGAGGAATACAGTATACTTGTGGGATCTGCACAGCCTTAAAGGTTAAAGGGTTGTTTGAGGGTTAAGACTTGGTTTTAGGATTAGGGTTAGAATTAGGTTATGGTTAGGGTTAGGGTAAGGGTTAAGGTTAGACATTCAGTTGTGATGGTTAAGGTTAGGGTAAGGGGCTAGGGAATGCATTATGTCAATGATGGGTCCCCACAAAGATAGTGAAACAAACATGAGTGTGTGTGTGTGTGTGTGTGTGTGAGATGTCTGCTCATACGTCATTCTTCCATGTCTGTCTGTAAGCTGCTGGGTGCCTCCAGACATGTGTGTACTGTGTGTGTGCTTGCTAGCCTTGAGTCTGACAGTCTGTCAGAAAAGCTTTCTAATTGTGGTTAAAAGATGGCAGGCCAAAGTCAGCCTAATTTATCATTCACCTGCTACTCACACACACACACACACACACACACACACACACACACACACACACACACACACACACACACACACACACACACACACACACACACACACACACACACACACACACACACAAAAGTAGGGTATTGGCAGGTTTCTTAGCTGTTATCAGACAGGCAGCACACTGGTCTGAGGTGAGTTATATTAAAACACACTCTATGTATGTAAATTACTATTTATGAATACAATTTCGGTGGGTTTCTTTTTTAGCATAAAAAAAGATGAGAAGGGAGGAATAAGCACAGGGAGAAGAGAGGTAAAAGGAAAGGATGGAGAAAAGAGAAAAAAAGGAAGGGAAAGGGAGGAGAACGTAACAAAACAGAGTGCAGGAGAAAAGAAGGGATGAGAAGGAAAGAGCTTAGAGAGGATGATGGAGGACTGGATGGGAATTAAAAGGGAAAGGAAATGAAGGAAAGTGTGTGGAAGAGATAGTAAATAAGGTAAGAGTAAGAAAAAGTGAAAAGGCGAAAAAAGAGGAAAATCAGGCAGATGATGAGAGATGAGATGAGAGAGCAATGAGAAGCAGAGACCAAAGTAAAGAAAAATAATAAAACTGAGGGAGAGGAAAGAAAAGGGAGGCAGCCGAAGGAGAGAAAGTGTGTTCATCTGTGTTGGCAGCGTGGCAGCCCACTGAATAAAAAGACTTTCTAACCCGTTCTTTCACTCTTTCTTCCTCCCACCCTCCTTCCGTTTCACTGATTTCACTCTGTTCTGTTTTGGGCCTGTTGCTTTGTTTGTGTGTGTTTATGTCTGCTTGTGTCTGTGTATTTGGGGCCTGTTCATATGTGTTTGTGTATTTATTTCTGTATTTTCATTTGTATTTTCATGAGGTTTTATGCATGTGTGTTTTCTCAGTGTGTATTGAATATTGATACACTAGTTTTAGTGTTTTAGTTTTAAGCATGTTTAAAGGTATTTGGAGAGAATCGACACAATAACATTTCAGCATCCTGGTCTCACACTTTACCCGTATCCAAGTCAAATTCGGTTTCCTGCCTTAAAATGGGTATCTTACACACCCACAGACTGGAACACATGCATAATCTCACAGTTACACAGCCAGTTTGTGTCAGTGGGTCATCCCTCCACCATGGCTCAAGATTAAAGGATTTTCTCACAGGAGAGTTGCTCATCCCCCGGCAGGGAACAGGAGAGAGACAGAGGTTTATGGAAGAGTTACACAGTGGTAAGATCCACAGGCCTGTCTGAGTAACCTGCTGGGCACAGCTAACTAATGACACTACCTGTCTGTCTTAATCACTGTTAGCATTACAAAGTCCCAGTGGAGACAGGGAAGTATGTTTAATGGGGACATCACTACTCAATGTAGCATAATTACACTTGTGTTTTTTCACTTTTATCCAAGTTGTATCATTATACAGGATAATGACAAATACAACAAATATTTGAATTAATAACATTATTAAAGGGGAAAGTAATTCACATGAAAAAAATATTTACTGGTAACATGTATCAGATAGTTGTGGTTTTAGATGTCTGCCTCTGCTCCTAAAATGTTTCATCATAACTGTGAACACTGAAGCATATGGACACTGCAGTAAGACTGGGACATTGTTGTTTTTACCAAAGAAATAAGCTGCTGTAGAACAGCACTTAAGGAGGTTGCAACAGGGAAGAATGTTCCCTATTTGCCTAAGTTAAATTCAGGGTGTCATGGTAGTTCTGCTGTGTTGCCATGTTGGGCTGCAAACATGTAACCCCCCCAAGCAGCTTTAAAATGATGTAGCCAACATTTTAATACAATAACAGAGACACAAGATGGAAATGTAGAGAGAATATTCTCATTGCGCACCTTATTCAGATTTTTACAGCTGTTGAGGGATTTACCAGGCAACCTCTTCTCTTTATTTCTCTTTTTCAATACCATATTGTGGATTAAGAGTAAATATATGGACAACAAGTGGAATGTGCATTGAAAAAGTGGGAACCTGCCTAGGGAAATGGTGCAAGAGGAGACTATGATAACTGAAGGTGAACAAGGAGAGATCTGGGCAAAGGAGGGGAAGAGGAGTGAAGTGAAGAGAAGAGTGAGCGAAGGGGAAGGAAGAGAAAAATGTGGCAAGTTACAGAGGGGATGTCATGACGTTGAAAAGAGTGTGTGTGCGTGTGTGTGTCTGTGTATCTGTGTGTGATATGGGCTGAAAATGTCTGTCAAAAAGTTGTTGTTTTTATTTCCAAGTGTGTGGTTGCAAGTGTTAGAGGTTAGTAGCTGGGCATGCTGATGGATTCCGATGCTGTGTGTATGTGCAGTATTCTAGAGTCCGGGAGAGCTGCTGGACATGCCAGTGGTCTGTTGTACTCTGCTGCAGGCAGTGTCTGTGTGTGTGTGAGCATGTGTGCGAAACAGGCAGCACTGTAGGGCATCACCTTGGCAGAGGTATTAAATCTTTTTCATCCTCTTCACAGGCTGTGGGGAGGACCAGGAGACAGATTTACTCACAGAGACGCACACACATAAGCACACACATGCACATAACTGCTATGTAGAACACACACGCTCATGCTGAAACAGACATTTTGCATACTATGAGACATAGACACTCATTCACATGCCCAATCAAATTTCTACATTCACACACAGAGAGACAATGTCTAACAGTCTGCTTGTTTCTAACTTAACATGCACCCTAGGCTGTCACTATGTCAATGAATTATCTCCACTGACTCACACAGCCAGTAAATACAATCCAACCTGGCATGTGCTACATATGCAATATGAGCTGGGACATTGGTATCTGATGAAAAAATGTCTCCCTCAAATTTTTGTTTGGTTCTCCTTCAGATTGGATCAAAGTGCCCTCTGGTTATTTGCGGTCATAAGCGTTGTAATCAGCGGATCGACAGATGTAGCCATTGTATAAAGCCCACATTTTAGTGCTGGCTGAGTTTACTACTACAATAATTTAGTTGTTTTCAGTTTTATTCTTAATTAAGCTGTGAGTGCTGGTCTGTTACTTTGATTAGAAACAGCGGTTTTGAAAATTGCTTTCTTTTGTTTGTGAATACTCAACATTGCTCACTGGTAAAATAACTATGGTGCATTATGTCCCTCAAACACTCAACAGTACCACAGGTACACGTTTCATAATGCTCAAGATTTTAGATTTGAAGTCATTTTAAATGCATGTGGACAAATGTTAGTTTTGTGTAGGTGAAATATACTTAAAATATGTTCTACTTTCAAAAAAAATGTGGAAATTGGGAATATACTTAGATTGGCTGTGTTTTATAAGAAATAGGAATGATGAGGGAGTGTGTACAGTGGCAGTAGGTGAGACATAAGATGGTTGCTGGTTTTAATCTATTTGGATCAAACACTACCACAAACCTGAATCTGTCAGGTGCTTAAAGCCACTGGAGCTGCTCTGTGGTCAGTAAGGATAGACATGAATGCGTGTAACCTGATGGTTGTAACCTGCGTCGCTGAAAAGAGAAGCCAGCATGCTCATCAAATCCTGTTGCCCCAATGTTGTATCACTTCTTGGATTGGATTCCATTTGTGAGTGACTGCAACATGACATGACACCGCAAGGAAGCTTAGGGTAATATGTCTCATATTATGAGAAAGTCATGTTATCTTTCTACTGGCAGATCATTTTCAAGTTTCGCTTGCAGAAAAACACAAACATTCAAAAGCAAATCAGAAACTTTGAAAACAAGTTTCTGTATTCTTTTCTTTTCCCTATGTATTTACCATTTGTATACTGTATATAAACTGAGTTTGGCCTCTGTCAACCTGGTTGAGTGGTGGTTAACTCAGGAGGTGTCGCAGGTCACTCTATGACTCAATGAAGTGATGATGAAATGTCATTAAGGGAAACCCTGAATTCCTCTCTGCTCACCTATTATCAGCTATTATAGAAAATAGCATTAAAACAGTGCCTGAGATAGAAACTATCATGTATCTTGTAAAACAGTCTGTAGGTGCAGTTAGTTATCTGAAACTATTATAACATGCATGCAACATTGAAAATCTGTTACAAGTTGATCAGGGCATTCTGTTTACCCAAAGATCAGTTAGGGGGATCAAGGTTAACACTGCTCTGTTGATTATATATACAAATAAGATGGTGTGTGACTTCAAAACAGATCACTGAAACTTTCAAAGTCTTTCTGTGAGTTTCACCATGCAATTTAAATTGTGTTTGAAGAGGCAGACGTTAAAACTGCCAAGTAATAACTGCTGGATTAAGGCTTTGGATTTAGACGTTTACTAAGAATTGTTTTTGTCTTCAGCAAAATATTAGTAAAATTGAGATAAAAGTGCTCATATTTGAACAAAGATACATGTATTTAATCATATGGAAGCTTTATATTATTGTTTATTTACTTGGATCCTCATTAGCCATAACCAGAGCAATGGTATAATAATAACACAGTTCATCAGAAAACAGTGCAAAAAGTGGACACACACCACACACACAAATTAAATCTCTAAATACAAGATGTGCGTATTGAGCTTACCAAACTGAAACAGAACCACACACACACACACACACACACACACACACACACACACACACACACACACACACACACACACACACACACACACACACACACACACACACACACACACACAGGATTTGCCATCGCTGAGCTTCCTCAGCTTCCTCCTACACCTAGATGCTGCTGTGTTTGTGTGAACATTTCCAGTGTGCTGGTATTATTCGGCGCAGTACTGGAACCGTGTCGCTCTGTTGGAGGGTCCCATAGGACTGCATGTCTTTAACAGCAGACAAACACAAAAACACACAAAACCCTGTCAGCACACTATTACACTCTCAGCACACTAGCAAACCAAAAAGGAGATGTCCATCTTACAGGAAAACGTTTTACATTTTGGGAAATGTGATTATTTGCCTTTCTGCGAGAATTAGATGAGGGAATTGATTAGGGCTGGGACAATTAGTCGACGTAATCGATTACGTAAATGCGTAGACACAAATAATTTGCGTCAACGCGTCATGTGTAGAAATCTATAAATAACCGGCTGCCTCCAGCAACAGCGCAAGTATGGATTCCTTGCAAGTTCAACAACACTTTGAGAGAAAGGCTCACACACGGTCTTCTAAAGTGTGGGAGTATTTTACTCTTAATGCCAACAACAATGTGGTAGTCTGTAGACTTTGTAAAATGCAGTCAGGATAACAACAGCAAAATACCGTAAGTTCTTCTCACCTTTTGTCCCTTTCCCTCCCTAGTAGAATTGACCCACGGGCCGGGTCAGGCCCATATGTCCCGCCACTATCCTCGGGCCGGGCCAGGCCCTTCATCAAGTATTTGTGTTTTTTTAATCATTACTTTATTATTTATTATCATGCAACTAGCGAACTGGGTGTGGAGAAAGCTATGCCTCTCCAGCTTCTCCCCTAGCTCTGGGTATATGGCCTGCACTGACTTGAGTATGAGGTAAACTGTGCTAAATCTTGTAGCATTGTCTTCAATAATTGTGCAACCAGGCCAGAGTGTTTCAGATATCTCTCGAGTCCTTCATAACGTCAGTTATAAAGGCCCACGTATAAAACAATTGTCGGGTTTAAATCGGGCTCATAATTCCAGTTAATGTGTCGGGCCAGGCCGGGCTCGGACGCAACGTGCACTGTAGACATGTGCGATTATCAACGTAGTGACACGGAATGTGTTCCCACTAGTAGCCCAACGGTACGTTAGTCCGTTGATTAGTTTTAATCATAGACAGTACAAATAATGGACATAGCGACTCCAAAGACTCTGGATGGAGACCAGTAAAGTCTATTAGAAGCACTTTTCCGGTGAAGGCTAAGCGTTACTGCGCAGCCTCCAACTGAGAGAGATGACGTATATGTGATGTGAGCAACCTGTCTGAAAGTTGTAAGTCTTCTGGTAGCTGTGCCAAGAGAAATCTCAATCATTCTCAATTTTGCAGAGACGGAGAGCGTAGGTATATGTTAGGAGATAACATAGGCACAGGCTAATTATTGCTAACTAAAATGCTAGTTAACATTAGTAATTAAATTTAAACAGCTAATGTAAGTCGAAACTGCCTGCAAGCTTCTCCTGTACTATACGGTAATTCCTCTACTGTGCGACAGTAAGTTGCGTGGTTATGACACAATCGTTAGCCTATTTTTACAAAAACGTCTGCTACGGAGCCATAATGTGAGATACAAGGTAATGGAGCCTTTTATACATTGTTGTGTTTCTTTAGAAATAACCAATGGACAAATGAAGTCTTTAAACGCTTCAGATGTAAAGTTATTCGCTGTCAAAGTGATGCCAAAATGAATGGCAGTCAATGGGATGCTAACGGAGGGTGATGGCTTGATAGCAACAAAATGGCTCCATAGGAGCTACGCTTTGTGGAGGCTGGCTTACCCCCTTGGTTTTAATACCCCGCTATGACTTAACATTAAAGGGATATTTAACCATTGGAAAGATGAATATATCTTTAAATTGGGTCACTTATATAGTAGAAATGTGATTTTTTTTAGAAATGGGTGACAGACAGTGAGACAGTCAACTCAACTTTAGTCTGTTTTATTGTCATTTCAACCAAATACACGAAACGTTTCACCGTGGCTCAGTTGGTTACACAATTAAAATATATGAAAACGACATTATATAAAAACAACATACGAAACAGGCTACATTTAGTACACACGATATGCTCCTTAAGGTTCAGCTAACACATAGCTAGCTACTAGCATTAACGCTTGGTACAAATTTTCGTGTAATGTAGAATGGTCGGCATTTAACAGTCACAAACTCCACCAGCAGTTAGCAGTTAGCTGGATACAAGCACCCCCATTTCTGCACCAGGCAGTCCGTGTTAACACAGTTCACCTCCTCTAGTCTTACCCGGCGACAGAGCGGTAGCTGCGTAGTCCATAGCAATTGTTTCCACAACAACAAAAACACAGCAGTCTCTGAACTCGAGTTGGGAGTTTCGTTGAAGTTGGATGTAGTCCAGTTTGTTGTCTAATGAGCGGACACTTGCAAGCAGGATTGATGGAACAGGTGGCCGGCTAACGTTAGTTTTTCACCCGCAAACTCGCTCAACGTCCGCCGCTGATGATGTCCCTTTACCGGCCATAGGCTTCGATCAGCACTGCTTGTCTCCATAGCAGGCGGGCAAAGCTGTGTCGAGTATTCCATCTGTAATAAAGTGTCCTGCATATTCTCCGATCTGTACCAATGTATCCCGGTGGTACACGTGTGCGGAAGTTTGAATGCACATAATTGTTGTTCTAAAATTTCCCTCGGCATGAATAAATCTATCTATCTAAAGTTTTGATGCTGAGAAGCCACTAAGCTACGCAAGGATTCAAGATGGCTGACACTTGTTTTGTTTCATGGAATTTCAGAGAATGTCGGAGTCCTACCCCCTATGGGCGGGTTTGGAAATATGCGGAAGTTGGACTGTAGTCGATAGCCTCTGGGCAAAAAAGCCTCTTATGACGCAAAATGACGATTTTTGCGTCATAAGAGGCTTTTTTCCAGACCCACAATACAGAGATCTCTCCTCACAGGGGGACATGAAGGAGAGAAGCACGGTTATTCAAAAATACTACCGGGTTTCTACTGATACAAATCTAAATGCTAAATCGGTGAAGTATCATACCTTTAAAACGCTGTCAGTCTGCAGTGTCATTTTTTTGGTTTACCACCATCATGATTGACCCAATCGATTACAGACTGTTATATTAGACACCCTGCAACTTACCTTATGTTGGATTTATTTGATACATCTGATTTCATATGTTGCTAAAATTGCACTTTTTTTACTGTAAGATTAAAGGGACAAGAGCTTATTCATTATTTTACCTACTACTGTTAAAAAAAGCAAATACAGGCTACTCTTTTTGCACTTGCTCTGTTTACTTTAAGTTTTTATTGTTGTATTCCTCCTGAAAGTGACTTTATTTTGTTGTTGGATTGATAGCCTACATCTGGCTTCAGGTTGCACTACAAATTAATTTTACTTGAACAGTGCCGTGTTGAACAAGTTTAATAAATAGAGACTTGAACCTTATTGAAATTTGTTTTGTTTAAATTGTTAATAATTGAGCAATGGGAAAATAATCGCTAATTGAAAATTTGTCATTAGATTAATCAAAAAAATTAATCGTTAGATTAGTTGACTAATCGAAAAAATAATCACTAGATTAATCGTTTACAAAATAATCGTTTGGGACAGCCCTAGAATTGATGCCACTCTTATGTCTGTATGCTAACTATGAAGCAAGAGTCAGGAGATGCTTAGCTTAGTATAAAGACCGAAATACCGGGGGACTCAGCAAGCCTGGCTCTGTCCAAATGTAATGAATACCCACCAGCCCCTCTAAAGCTCACTAGTCAATGCGTTATTTCTTGTTTGATTAATCCATACAAAAACTGAAGTGTAAAAACAACAAGTTGTGGCTTTTGGGGGGATTTTTTGCTGGACTATTTCTTTGCCAAGCATAGTGACATTTGCTGGTTTCCTGGCAACGTCGCAGTCATGACAAAACTCTCAGAAGTCACTGCCCTCGATCATGACATTCTCTAGCACGTAACAGTCATGTTCAGGAGACAATCGCACATTTACAGTAAAAATTACATGATAGCCTACCTGGCTGTGAGATAATTGCTTATCGAGTTGGCAGATGCTTATGAAACACAAAAACAGATGCATCCTCTTCTTCTCTCCTTTTGTTCGGTCTCCTTTTGTGTCTCTACTTTGCATCTTTGTCTCATTTTCTCTCCCCATTTTGCTCTCTTGCCCTTTTCTTTAACTCCAAGTTTCAGCATGCTAACTTTTGGAGGGGGGGGGGGGGGGGGTTGTAGAGAAAGATTAAGAGGTGATTAGGACAACATTGGAGGTCGTTTCTACCTACTGGGCCTCCTGCTATGTTGTCAAAGCTGGCCTTCTTGTCTCCTCCTTTCTTCTGTAGCTTGTTTCTCTCCTCATCTCTCTCTCCTCTGTCTCCCCCTCCTCTTTTCTCATTTCCTTTCATCTCTCCTCCCCTACAGTCCCTCTTTTCATTTAGTCTCATTTCCTCTTTTCTCGTCGCCTCTTGTCCTCTGCTTTTCTTTCATCTCTTCTTTTTCTCATCCCCTATTCTTTCCTTTATTTTACCTCTCTTCCATTATTTCCCCTCAAGCAACAACTGCAGTTACAAAAAAAGTGTGGAGGCACAGCCTGTGAGTGCCCCAGCATGTTGGGTTGCTGTTGATGCTATTTCTTTTTCTCTAACGCTTGTGAATGCTTGAAATAATGTGAAGGTTGACATACGGTGATGGGTACTTAGCTAGGGTCATTTGGCCAGTGGAGCCCATTGTGCTTTGATTTCAAGCCACTAATCACTGTTGTCTTGGGCAACGCTGAGCCCTTGACACTATGATGGCACCTGTCCAAAACAGAGTTGATGGGAAATGTTTGAGAAGTGCCCCGTTAAAGCTATCAGCTGAATGAATTGTACACACTGTTGTTGGAACCTAACAGTTTTGGCGATACTAGTCTGTGAGACAGAGAAATTTCAAAGGCCTGAAGCTTCCCCTTAGGCCAGAGAGCGGCCTGTAGGTAAGTCATCAGCCTGGAACCCCAGACTCCTAAGACAAAGGAATTTTCCAAAATGGAGAATGTACCTTCAAACATGAGGAGAAAATGGCAGACTGGTGGAGGGCCTAAGAACTGAAACAATGAGTTTTTTCTTCAGCTTCACTTTGATTCTTCCATTGGTTCAGAGGTACCATAAACACAGCATGGTGGCCTGAGCTATAAAACTTCATGTCACCCCCCACTTCTTGTCTTTGCCCTGTGACTTTGGTCACTACAGGTTGACACACAGAAACAAATGGTTGTAACAGGTCAGCGGCTCTGGTTGTAACAGGTCAGCGCCCAAGTTTGTGCTAAACCTTCCATTTTTGAAACAAAGTGGATTTAATTTCGGTGCTGGGAGCACCGTGGATCCTATGAAACCACGCGCCAGTGTTTTCATATCTGCAGGAGAGGGAAACAACATTTTTCTTCTCGAGTCGACTAAACTGTTCCCTTCCTGCCATTTTTGGATGCACCGCTCAACAACTGCGCTTTAGTGTGTGCCTTTGTGTCAACCACACACATTAGTCTGAGAGCTAATGGAGCTAACTGGCTAGCCTAGCCACGTGAAGCCTGCAACGCAGCCCACTGCCGCCCTCTTGGGGGCTAACTAGCTTTTGTGCAGCTAACACATAGACTAGCTTCAAGGAGCTAACGGCTAGCTAATCTGGGCGTAACCAAGCAACCCCGGGTTTTGCCCCCCCCCCCCCCTCCTATTTACACACACACTCACTCAAACACACACCCAGACACAGAGAGTGTCTCCCCACATGCTGGTTTGTTTTGCTTTGTTGTAGATTAAAAAAGGTATATTGGTTTTAATTGATCGAAGAATTATTGATCGGCCATTGATGATTTTGAAGTTAATAAATTCTACTATACTTTAATTTGCAGCTGTTTGTGATTATTTGTGTACTTATTGTAATAATTGCTGGTCGAACATAGGTCAGTGCTCAAACCTCACCCTTCCTTCTGTTCCTTTAAAGAATCAGATAGGCTAACCAAGTTAATATCTGTATTTTAAAGGGAACACCACTAATGAGACTATTTCACAGTTCAATATTGGCCCCTGAAGTTTCAGGGTGGTGCCCGGTTTTGATTGTTTTTGGATTTGATGAAGTTATTAATAACCATATTCATAACTTTATTAATTAATATTGATAAACATCTTTGATAATATGCCAATAATTGAATCTGTACACCTACGAGTACCCAACAATGTGAAGGGTCAGTCAAACATTTTTTGCAGTTTTTCATCTTAAATTGTTCTGTTACTCTGCTAAAGCTAGCTGTGCCGTGCATTTTTTTAGAGAGGTAACAAAGCACAGTGTGGAAGGAGCCAGCCAGGAACTGACCAAGCCAATGGGAGCATAATCCCAATAAAAAGTCTACCCTGAATAAAAAGTGTCAGATATCAATTTGAAATCATCCTCGTCTTTGCTGTAAGCCCAGTTTGGTGTATAAATCATGGGAAAAAAGCCAATGTAATGTTGCAAATATAAGGATTTGATCAAGCTCATTAGGATTTAATTGGCCATCATCATTGATGTTTACACTACAATATTAGACTGCCCTATTCTTGTGTTTGTTGTTGTATGAGTATGGTTAAATATTACATTATACACGTCCATGCACACCTGCTGAAATGACAGATTCAATCAACAGAAAATGAATTGTAACGGTTTTAATAAGCAAATTAGCTTCACTCATTGTTCAAGCAAAACTGCCAAATATTCATTGGTTTGATTCAGCTTCTCAGTATTACTTTGTTGCCAACCTTTGTAAATGTAATATCTTTGGGCTTTTGACTGTTAGTTGGACAAAACGAGCAATTTGAAGATGTCACCTTGGCCTCTGGGAGATGAGATGTGATGGGAATTCCTCACTATTTTCTGACATTTTATAGACTATACATGTATGTTCAATGAATTCATTGAAAAGTAATTTAGATGTTAATTGGTAATGAAAATAATAATTTCTTGAAACCCAACTTTTTTTAAACATGAGAGTGAAATAGCAATAATTTAGACAAACAGTGAGTAGAGAAAGCTACAGAGAACACAGACACTGACTGACAAACTCAGTGAGATATTATGGGAGTGATTGTGGGTGAAAAGGGAATGAGGTCCTGAGAGAGGCAAAAATGTGAATGCAAACACTGAAGAACTTATCTCCAAGCAAAACAGAGATAGAGACAGAAAGACAGACAGTGGGAGAGAGACGGAATCAGTTAGTTGGGAAAAAAACAAGCGAGACAGATGCAGATAAGAGCAGCCAGAGCGATATAAAACAGTTTAAAAACGACTATATGAGTGCACATGAGATAAATGAAAACAGAGAGCTAAACAGTGAGGCATGTTGTTCATGTGTGCTGTGTTTACAGTGTGTGTGTGGGTGTTCATATTTGTGTGTGTGTTGGTGCATGTGCGCATGCAAGTGTATGCATGCATATTTTTAGCTGTGATGATGTAGCTCAGTGCATCTGGTACCTCTAGCCCTAGGGAGGCCAGAGCGTGCACACACACACACACACACACACACACACACACACACACACACACACACACACACACACACACACACACACACACACACACACACACACACAGGTTTGTGGCACTATCTTTGTGGGGACCCGTCATTGACATAATGCATTCCCTAGCCCCTTACCCTAACCTTAACCATCACAACAAAATGTCTAACCTTATCCCTTACCCTCACTCTAACCATAACCTAATTCTAACCCTAATCCTAAAATCAAGTCTTAACCCTCAAACAGCCCTTTAAACTTGTGGGGTCCAGCATTTTGACCCCACAAAGCTGTTGGGACCCCACAAGTATACTGGACTCCTCGTTTTTAGACCCCCAACAATATAATTAAACAACCCCCCTCACACACACACACACACACACACACACACACACACACACACACACACACACACACACACACACACACACACACACTAACTATATTTCTCTCACTGTCGTCTTTCAGAAATAAACACACATGCATACATACAGTATACATTGATTGATATAATCACACCTGCACAAACAATACAATATATTATGCAAGGCATGCATGACCACACATGCACACTAGTATTCACAAAGTACACAAAAACTTAAAAACACTGTGTCCCGGGTGGAGAAGCATCTCTTTGTTTTTACCCTTTTTATTTTTATTTTATTGGTGGCCTTTTTATTTCTTCTTTCTTTCTGTCTTCCACTGCTGCTCTATATACTACCTGAGAAAATACTAAATACCTTTAGAGGTTGGCTCCAAGGTCAACTTCACTGTTAAGTGAGTCACACATCCATCCTGGGTAGATCCTATACTCAGAATCTCCACACTGACTCTAGCAGACACTATTTCAAGAGAAACCTGCTGACTAAAATTCTATTTAATGATTGGTACTGTATTCATTTGTAATTTTATAATACATATATATTCAATAAACAATCAAGCCAATAAATAAAGATATATACACAATATATATTTATTTTATTATATATTTTTTAACCTTTATTAATCCAGGTAAGTCGATTGAGAACAATTTCTCATTTGCAACGACAACCTGTCACATTCATACAGTTCCACATTCATACCTGGAAGCTGCCCAGTACAACCACAGTCTGATCTGCTGGCCACTGAGCAGCTCCACTGGAATGGTCGGGGTTAAGGGCCTTGCTCAAGTGCACCTCAGTGGTGGTGATGAGGGAGAGACAAGCGATGCTCTTTCACTTTCCCCACCCAGATTTTCTGGGGATTGAACCAGCGACCTCTTCGGTCACAAGCTCTCTTCTCTAACCTTTAGGCCCCCACTGCCCCAATAATAATAACATAACAACAACATAATAAATAATAAACTACACCTGAAAATCATGTTTACTTGTCTTTTGGAAAATACATGCTGACGTTGTCTCAAGTTCCCATTTGTGTTACTGTCAATATTAGATATATTTTTGCAGTGATTGTTGACAGTGTACCACTGTCTGGTATCCATGCCAGGATTTGGTGCAAGTGAGTGCTAAGTTGGGGCAAGATAGTGGCAATCATCAAAGCTAAATGTGATGCAACACCAGTCAATCAAACAAGCAGCCCTCCAGATATTATTATATTAAAGTTTAAAATAAAGTATCTTCTTAATAAAATATAATTTTTAGAATCACCAGAAAATACTCACTATAGAAGTTAGCTACTGAAACCCAAATTTACGCTGAGAAAATTTTATTGATTTTGTGTTTTGATAAGTTGGGTCTTAGAGCACTTTCACATTGGTTTTAGCATTCAGTCTGCAGCTTGAATAACGCTACTATTTAGTATACCAGGGATACAACAATGTCTTGTATCTTTCTTTATGTCGCTGAACAGGAAAGCTAAAAAATTATTTTCTCCAAAAACCTTGATTGATTTTCAATGCACTTGCGAAGCCATGGCACAACAATATGTGGTTGATAACACGGTCTCTCTCTTCAATTTCTATGGCTTCTTTCTTTTGCAATCTACATAAATCATCTGTACAGTACTGGCTTCAATACTACAGTGTATTGCCAGAAAAACAACAACACATACACAGACTATATACAGTATTTATATATATCAGATCCGTCGGCAATTATGCCGATGATCATAAAAAGCTCATTGTTCATCAAAAGGCTACTTCATACTGTGCATCTCTGGCAATGATAAGGGAGAGCTCTCCATCTACTGTACAGAACATTTAAGCAGTCTGCACAGCAGAAAATAAATATTTAAAAAAATGTTCCCTTCCTCTCTTCCTCTGCCCTTCGGTCCGTTGTTGTCCCTCCTTCCCACCATCTTCTCAGTTTTTGCTGTCCCTGAGTGGTACACACACACACACACACACACACACACACACACACACACACACACACACACACACACACACACACACACACACACACACACACACAAACACCTTCTGATTACACTCTTTCAAATTGTGACCTTCCCACAACCAACCGCTCTCTGTCTAAAAATTACAATGGCACCTCAAGGTGGTGAACTTTTTTGTAAGGAACCCAAACTAGAGTAAAGTAGGAATGTGTTTTTGAGAAAGGTGTTTCTAACTGTGAGGAATAACCAATCACAACTTATGAACAATAAGAAATCTTTTGTGAAAATACTCCAGGTTCTATACATGCATAGGTTATTTGAAACATCTAAGATATTCCAATACACATTACCTGAACTGTAGTGTGTGTGTGTGTGTGTGTGTGTGTGTGTGTTACACAGAAAAGTCTAGATAACTGCAGTCCATTTACCACTTCTGCATTCATCTAATGCAGCCATCCTAGCAGTGCTTATTCAAGACATAGTCTGGATGTACAGTACATTTCCAGGATAATTGCCTTGTCTCATGCGCCAGATGTCCCTCACCTTCCGCTCTCTGTGTGTTGCCCACCTCAAATTCAGCTCGCTTCGGAATACAACACCAAATTTTAAGGTAGCAATCTACATGCTGAAAATGGCAAACCCCGGCAGACCCCGTGTAATCAGGGGCATTTTCAACAAAAAATAAAGTGTGCCTCGCGTTTTGCAACCTGAAAACTTTTTCTTATGCGGGCCTTAGTCATCACTACATTGGTGCACTTTTCATTCACATATATACATTTCTAAAGTCAACATATAGTTTTATTTAGCAGATTCACACCTTATTCTGAGCTCTGAAAAGTGTTAACCCATTTGTTAAAGCAAATCTTAAGAACACATGACTGGAAAGCATGATAAAAGGATGTAAACAGAGTTGATGGCTATATGTTTCGCAATTGTGCTCGCATCTGTGTGTGCATATGTGTGTGTGTGTGTGTGTGTGTGTGTATGTGTGTAAACACTTACTTCCAGTTTTTTCCAGTTTATCTGTATTGCCCCACGTCTGCGTTTGCCTGTGTGTTCATGTTTGTCAGTCTGTCTGTTTGGATGGATGTCTCAGCTGGCATAGCAGAGCAACATCACAGATGAGTCAGACAGGGCTGAGCTCGTTTTGACAGAAGGAAAGGGACGAGGGAGACAAATTGCCAAACATGATGCAGCCCTAAAAAAGCCAATCATCAGTAATTTTTCTGTTGGTGTGTGTGTGTTTTTGAAAGGCAATAATGAGCTCTGAGGTATCATATTAACAAAACAGATTGTCCTGAATGATACTATAGATGTACTATGTGCTACAATTCTGCAGAGATTTCACACGCATCGTCATTTTCATCACACGCACATTTCTAGCAGCCATAGAAATTCCACTTTTTGCTGCATGCTTTCTCAACTCCTGCTGCACTTTGGCTTCATCCCTCAGAGATTTCACTTGGAAAAGTAATTTTCCTTCTTCTCAGTTGTCAGATGTAATAAGAAAATATATCCGGGTAACTAGTTCACTGAAAAAAAACGAGGATTTCTTTTTAAAATACGTCAACTTGCTTCTGCAGCCTAATGTATAAAAACAGATTTGTCTGCTGCACTTATGACAAGCATAGGATAAATGCAAAGGGCTTGAGACAAAGTAAAACATTGTGCAGGAAAGGATAGAAGCCAAGAAAAGGCTTATAAGGATACCCCCCCCCTTTAAGTAACACTAGTTACAGAAGATCCTACTTTTTGCCCAAAGGTTAAAAGAGATTTAATTATCAGAATATGTAAATAAATGTTGTCAAGTGTTGGCTTACTGAGGTCAAAGCTTTGCCTCGCTCCTATATTTAGTAGTCTTCCATTTAAGTGCTGATTATTACGCAACCAACAATGACAAAATGTAACCGAAAAAGCACTTAAATGAAAAATGCTTTAAAGTGAAGGGCAAAAAAGCTTTGTCTTGTTCACTGAGCTCACAGGGGAATCCGTACTCAAACCCACACATCCTGGGTCTAATTTTCCCAAATACACATGTGATTTCTTCCTCCTTTTCCCAGTGTGCCTCCTCCCCAACCACACATTATATCAGCTGTGGGAGGAGTGTTTCTTGACAGGAAGTTGATGTAGGTTGAAATAATGTGTTGGAAACACTAGAAATTGGAAAATGTATGTTTTTCGTTGTTGGAAGTGTTTGTGTGTGCGTGTGTGTGTGTGTGTGTGTGTGTGTGTGTGTGTGTGTAGAGAGAGATAGAGTTACAGATGTGCTATAATTGGATGGAGTGTTTGATTCATAGTGGCTGGATGTTTCAGAGGATATCCCTGTCATCATTTTATCACTCATCTAGCACCTCTCCTCTTTTATTTTCTCTGTCATTCTTTTTATTCAACTTTGCTCTCTCTCTCTCTCTCTCTCTCTCTCTCTCTCTCTCTCTCCCCCTTTGTGCTCTATCTCTATCTTTTCTTCTTCTTCCTCAAATTCTTTCCTCTCATCATATACCCACCTCCGTCTCTGTTTGCAGCTTGCCTATCTGCATGTCTGTGTTTTGCCTGTGTGGGCGTGGTCCTGTCAAAACCTGCTGCTGTGTCTGTGTGTGTGTGTGTGTGTGTGTGTGTCTATACAATTGTGACAGCGTGCTTTTGCTTTGCTCATGCATCTGTGGATTTGTGTGTCTGTTGGTTGTTTGTGTCTGAGATAGGGTGATCTGTGTGTATGTGTGTGTGTGTGTGTGTGTGTGTGTGCGCGTGTGGTTGGGTTTTGGTGATCTTTGTGTTCTCTAAGTATGTCAGCATTCATTTGTGTGTGAATGATGTGTGTTTTCATTTCTATCAGTATGTGTTTTTGTGTTTGTGCATTTTTCCGTGCATATGTTTTGCATGTGTATCTGTGTGTTTTAGCATTTTGTGTGTGTGTGTGTGTGTGTGTGTGTGTGTGTGTGTGTGTGTGTGTATATATATACTTCCTCCTTTTTCCGTTTACCGGTCTGTCAGGCTAAAAAAAAAAAAAGAAGTTAATTTCTCTTAAATAAATTGTTTTTTATTGCTTTGGATGAGAGACAGACAAAACGAGAAGAAAAAAGTTGGCTTGTGTGATCGATTGCTAACCCAAAGCTCAGCTTTGATTTTACCACGCCTAATCAATGCATCTTTCCACGTGTGTGCACACTCACTCGCAAGTATACATGCACAGAGTAAACAGCTTTGAGATTTTCTTAGCTGCAGGTTCAGCTTTTCAAGCACAGATGAGTGAGTGTGGCACGTATTTTTTATTTTTTTTTGCATTTGTTTTCGGGGATTGTGTGCTTTTCTTTTTGCATCATTTTTGTAAATGTACCATAGAATAGAGTCAACACACAAATAAGTAAGTAGTCTCAACAACAAGGGATTATTTTAAGTAAGGGAGTATTCATTCCAGAGCTATTAGATTTAACTGCATTGCATTGGATTGTTTGGTCTATCATTTGTGCTTTCCATGTTATCTAAATCATTCCACACAACATGAGGGCTACTTTTGTAAAGTGTTAAACAGGTAGGAACCTATTCAAGAACACATTAAATTGCTGTTTTGGGCAAATAGGATAAAACTATGAACCTTATTGGTTAATTTATTTTAATTAATACAGTATATCAACATGCATACAGTACAACATTGTAAAATGCTGCAGCTTCACACAGTCAGGAAGAAAAATTGAAGACACAGAAGGGGCTGACACAGAGAAGACTCTGGTGGCATGTGATTCTAGTCCTGTGGGGATACAGACGCCTGGGACTTTAGCTACTATCTTTAGGCACACAAGTCCCATTTTTAACCGTGTGCTGGTTGAACAGCTGCGGAGAGGTGGTTTGGAAAACTCCGGTAGTGCTCTCTTTTTAGCAGCTATATGCAAGAAACCGCCTGTGAAGTGAAGGACATGGTCAGTGCTGCCATATGAAGTTATTCTTGTCTCGAGTGTAGGATAGATGTTTTAGCACAACTTCGACAGAGGTTAGTGCTGTGCAATTAGCAGAGCCGTGCATACAGTATGTCCTAATATTATAATTACTTAGCTCTCCTCCTCTCCACTCCTGGCTGAACAAGTGGCCGAGCTCTTACATCAAAGCAGGCAGTGAGAGGACGCATTTAGCAAACAACAAACCTCGTGACCTTTTCTCTACCTCTCACTGTGCCTTCCTATGTCACTCTCCACCGTTCAAGCTCTCATCCCTCCTTTTCCTCTCTCACTCTCATCTGGCTCTCATGTCCTACATCTGTCTCTCTACCTCTTTTTCTGTTCCCTGATAATGTTGCTTAACCTCTCTTCTTTTCGTTATCCTCCCTGTCCTTGTCTGAAGCTTTCATCTCTCTTTCACTTAACTTTCTGTTTTTTATTGACCTTGTCTTATACTAGCCAGATATGCATCCAACCTAGACAGAGGTATTGAATTATGACGGCTCTCAAAAAGGCAAATTAGCAAAACTTTCTGTGTATTTCTCAAGATTTGAGGCAGGACATTGGCACTGAGAAGAAACCATGTTTTAAAAGACTTTTCAGAACTTACAATAAGCAGAAATCATGTGTACCCATCCCAGCCAGTCTGTTATCTCCTTATAGGATAAAGCTCTAACATGTTTATCAAAAAGTAAAAAGTTCCTGCCATGTCAAATTTTAGATAAGAGCCAGAGAAAATTTAACAAGAGAGGCAGGATGAGGTAAAACGTGATGGGCGGAGATGGAGAAAATTTGATGAAACAGAAAGCCTTGTTAGCTCTTTCTCTCTAAATCACTGAGCTAATTTGTTCAGACCTATTAGCATTCTCGAGTCTGCCTTTGCAACACAAGAGCCATGGTTTAAAGAGAGAGGAGACAGAGAGAAGGTGTGAGGAAGATGGTGATTGCCAGGTAAAAAAAAAGAAGAAAAAAAAGAGTCAAAGAGTCAGAAAATGGTGAGAGGAAGAAGATGAACCTGAAGAAGAATATTAATTTTGAGAGAGGATAAAAGAAAATATGGAGAAATAAAAGGGTGACAAGCGGCTGTGATATGGGGAATTTAACAGGTGAAAAGGAGACAGAACGAGAAAGAAGAGGCGGCATGAAAGACGTGACACGAAGAAATGAGAACAGATACAATTAAGTGTGGGTTTGTCAAATCAAGTCCCTGTTCGGATGGACCAAGAAATGCTGATCTGACATTTTTACTCAGAAGGGGATGGTGAAGGAGAGAGAGAGGGAGAGAAGGAAAAGGCTGAGAAGGGAAGAATGTCAGTCCCTGGAAACGGAAACCGTGAGTGGGGGAGAGTCAATAGGGAAAGAAAGTTAAAGAGAGGAGCTCGTGAAATTGGAGCTGGAAGAGATGGATGGGATGCTGAGAGGGGCAAATAAGAAAAGAGGAACAAGACAAAAAAGGGTAAGGATAAAGGGACAGGAACCCACACCCCCCTTCCCCCTCAACAAGTACTTGCGTCAAAACACCTTAATATCCTTAATAATACCACAAGATGAAAACCCTGCAATGACGTGTCCAAAGAAGAACAAATAAGGATGTTTGTGGTATTTACTAATGGTATACTACATATAAGTAGTTCATGGAAACACAGCACTGATTCACACTTTCTTCTGCCACCTGTTTGAAAAGTGGCTTAAATTTCTGCATATTATTGAATGGCAACATGACAAAACCCAGCAGAGAGACAGAAAAAGAATGAGAGGCAATAACAGAGAGGTGGTGTGGGAGTTAATTCTGTCTAAATCTACTTTTGCAGAAAAAGAGAGTTCCATCTTGAAAAAGTAAAGGAAAAGAGAAACTGATTAAACCCATCTGAGAGAGAGACAGCATGACAAGGAGTCTGTCTGAGAAATACAAGAACCTGACACAAGCACATGATGATGAGAGAGAGAGAGAGAGAGAGAGAGAGAGAGAGAGAGAGAGAGAGAGAGAGAGAGAGAGAGAGAGAGAGAGAGAGAGAGAGAGAGAGAGAGAGAGAGAGAGAGAGAGAGAGAGAGAGCGCTTACATTGATCTGGGGAGAAAAAAGGAGAAAAATGAGAGACAGACAAGTTGGGAAAACACCATGTAATGTGTGTAAGGTATGGACAAAGTGGTCATTCAAGCATTGCCTCAGACATTATTGGATAACTGGGTTTCTTAACAAGTAATAAGGCAGCTGAACCTAGAAAGTAATGGAGCAGAGAGGCTAACAGAGATTTTTACGCTTTGCTTCGGGCAGGTCATTAAAAAAGTCTGTGTCGAATGATGCAGGCAAGGCAGGGGGTATTTGCTTTTAAGCCTCAGTGAATGGGAAATATAGTTGCCAGAGACAGAACATACTGAGCATAATGTTGGTAAAACTGCTAAAATGTACTATAGCATTTCATAGCTTTTGCATTGTTGTTCCCTCTGGTATAAAGCATTCATGAGGTGGCTTGAGGCTTTGGTGTCACATTGAGTGTTCCTGTGTCTTTAAAACAAGTGATCATGTCATGCACTGATTGATGTATGAATGGGTTTGCTGCAGATCCCTCACTTGTAGTTGAGCAAGAGGTCTACAGGATCCAAGGGAAGGGCTGTGGTCATTGCACCTGTTTGGACTAGACATGGAAGTCATGCAAATTAACATCAGCTGTCTAATTCATTTTCTAAATATTTAAAGTCAGCTCAGCAGCATTTCAGTGGTGAAGATAAATCAGTAAGTACCAGTCATTGTCATTAAGTTAGCCATTGGTCATATTACTTGGTTTAGAGAGGAGTGCAATCCCACAACTCCCTATTATATATATCAGCAAGTCCACATTGTTTGTCCATGTCCTCTATAACGACAGAAGCATTTTCTGATCTGAAGCCCCTATCTGCAGGACAACATCATGTGTCTGTGCCTTCCAAAACTATGACAAATCACTTTTGGAAAATAAATCTGTATTTAATGATGTGACAGTGCTGTGGTTTGGGTAAAAAAAGGGTATTTTGTTAAGGTTGGGGAAACGTCGTGATTTGGGTTTGAATGTTTGTTAAGGGTAGGATGACCTTGGTCGTCATGGTAACACTAACAAACACATGGGTATGGTTGGGGAAAAAAAGAAAAGTTGACTTGTGATTGGAAACGGGAAATGAACACCAGGCTCCTGTATTAGAGACCGATGATTTTTTTAAACCAACCATCCAATCCTCCATATACAGTTAGTCACTCTATAACACTGTCACCGTGCTAAAGGGCTTTGTCTTGAGAATGTAAACATATTGTGTTTTGGAGCACATACTGTACTAAGACTAATGCTGTCATTCATCTTGGAAGGACAGTCTCTGATTTTTTGTCTCAATTTCTTTTTGGATCACCACATTTGAAAACCGTATGTTATATTGGAGACTGAAACTTCAACTCTGAAAGCAGCAGTTGACAAAACGGTCATCAAAAACATGACAAAACTCAACAGATGTTGAGTTGCCACTTTGTTCTGGAATCTTAGATGTTAAAATCAGGGGCGGACTGGGACAAAATTTCAGCCCTGGCACTGTAGCCACATCAGCCCACATAGGCCCACCCATGGACATCTCTAGATCTGCAATTTTAATAATTATAATTAAATAATAATTAATAATTATGACCTAATGTACAGTTAAGTTTAGATGTATCTACATGTAGACATCATTATGTGTTGCCCTCTACTGTAGAGTTAATTACAAACCCAAAGTACATTTGTGTGTTATTGTTTTTTTCTTACCTCTACCACACTCCTCCGTGTCTCTGCTAGACCTACAGTAGCATCCTTACTTACAACACTGGTACTGGAAGACCAGGGGTATCTGGCTGTACTAATTCCAACAACATCCTAGTTAATGAACACAGCATAGGATGTAAACATTGCAGCTAAATGTTTTCTCGCTGACGGTTCTTAACATTGGAATACACATGAATACAAACAAGTTATAACAATAGCACGAAAGGCAATAGAATATATAACGTAAACTATAAATAGTAGCAGCAGTAGTAGTTGTGTATGTGTCTTTGTTTGTGTGTACATTTTTAAATCCTTCATGATATACAATTATTTGTGAATTAAAGTATGCTGAAGTGTTGTGCTGCATGTGCATTTATGTGTGTGGTGTGAATGTATGGTGTGTGTGTGTGTGCGTGTGTGTGTGTGTGTGTGTGTGTGTGTGTGTGTGTGTGTGTGTGTGTGTGTGTGACATTTGACTGCTGCAGCAGCTGAACACCTGATTCAGACAAGGGAGAACATGAGTAGGCCATTGCCTTATAATATCTCATCTAACTATGCATATGAGTGCCTGTAATAGAAGCCTATGTGCCACCTTACCTAAGGATTAATTACATACCTATGTCATGTATTCCATGTTTTATTTTAATATATGACTAGCTAGTTATTCAAAGTAAAGTTCACTAGAAATGGCTACAGTACTATGGCTATTGCAATAGGTGTTTGACATGTTAGACTATATTGCAAGTAGCCTACAGCAGTCTGTTTACCGTAAATCCCACATTATCTGCTGATATTTTAGTCATGGAATTGAGTAACAGGCTAGCTAACACTTGTAACCAATTATCACAAAGCAATGATATTTAAAAATATACGGGGGTTCAACACTAAGCTTACAACTGTTTAATACAGTGTAGGCTACTGTCAAAAAACACTGGCGCTAACTAGAAGTAGCGTGAATTGCATGAAAATGACTTGAGCTAGCTGTATTATCTGTTTTCTTCTTACCTCTATGGCATTAGTGTGCTCCGCTGCAGCAGCCAAATTTAAACCTTATGAAAAGAGTTTGGTTAAATTCACACATTTGGCAGTGTCAGACTTAAGAGCCCTTTTTTTGCTTTCTCAAAGTTTTTCTGCACCGCCTTTTCTCTTTTTACGGTCCATTATCTAGCTTTTATTGACAACCAGCTTTTAGCTCGTGTTGCACTCTCTTTGATTTTGACTGAACGTCTTGAGCTTGAAAACAGCAATTGACAAAATAATCTCTCCACAAGGTCCATTCAGTATTGTGTGGTATTGTGTCTTCAAATGGAGCCATGTGAACCATGTTCATGAGAGGAATCCATATGATAGCTTACAAGACAGTATTCAAATGACAACCTTTTTGGCTACAATATTTTGTATAATTTAGTCGTATTTGACTAAATAAACATTTGACCAAACCAGCTGAAGTGATATTGACTTTAGATTATAGAGTAGATTACATCTGACTGGTGGAGCTGACTGCAGGCTGATTCTGCATTACCTCTGATTGGCAGGATTGACTATAAGCTTGGAGCAAGTGTTAACATAATTGATGAAGACAACTACATGTTCCTGATTCACTTTCGCTCGCAAATATATTCGAGATGATGCAGCAGAGGCAAGATACAGTAGAATGGCAGCCATGATGAATGTCTTCAGGCCATATTTCAAGAGCAAACAACAGACTGCATGTAGTTCAGTTAAGCCTGGCATCTTTGACCAAACGTTTCTGTGAGTCAGTGATGATTCATCTTACAGTGTGATACTTGTTGTTCATACAGTATATGGGACAGTGTCCTGTCCATTGTGTCTCTGGTTGCGGTGCGTTAATCAGCTTATATGCTGCTATCCAAAAGGGAGGCAGCAGGCCTTTTGTCCAAAAAGACAGAGCTTTGAAATCACAACAGTACACACCAGATCTCACTTTCTCTCTCATTCTGTCTCACGCACTCTTTACTTCCCTCTCTCTCAAGTTCAAGTGCTCTCATCTCTCCTGCAATTGCCATGTTATGCTTTACCACTCTTTACTTCCAGCATCATTCTGTTCCTGCTCTAAACAAGGAGAAAAGGGCCAGCTGGTGAAAAGATGAACAGAGCAGACAGATGAAGGGCAGCGATGGAAAAGAGAAGGGGAAGATAAAAGCACATGTAGAACAGGAGGCTAAGAGAGGGAACTGGTAAATAAAGTAGATGAAAACGTTTGGCGAAAAAGTGTGGATAGACAATAGAGGAAGGAAGGATAATAGGCAAAGTAAAGTAAAGAGAGGCAGGATGGAAGGGAAAAGAGAAGGAGGTAAGCCTCCTGTATGTGTGTGTGTGTGTGTGTGTGTGTGTGTGTGTGTGTGTGTGTGTGTGTGTGTGTCTGGCTATAAATAGATCCAGCTGAGCAAAGAGATGAAGTTAACATATCTACAAGACTAAGGAGAGAGGAAGTGTGTGAAGATGGTGGGTGACAGTATGTGAGTCAGTGGGCTTTATAGTTTGTGTGTGAGTGTGTGTGTGTGTGTGTGTGTGTGTGTGTGTGTGTGTGTGTGTGTGTGTGTGTGTGTGTGTGCGTGCGTGCGTGCGTGCGTGCGTGTGTGTGTGTGTGTGTGTGTGTGTGTGTGTGTGTGTGTAAAGGGTGCAGGAACAGAGAGATGACAAGCATTTAAAAGCCATATTAACGAGTGCCTTGAAAGCCAAGCGCTAGCTTTTGTACTCCTTCTCAACCACACACACACACACACACACACACATACACACACACACACACACACACACACACACACACACACATACAAAATCCAGACACACTCATACACATTAAGCACGTTAGTCAGCTTTAATCACACAGCATGATAGTGTGTGTGCGTGTGTGCTTCCACAAGGCCGCTTAATGTTGATAATGACGTACTCTTCCAAAGTAATAGATCTGCCATTCAGCACAATTAAAGGAACCCGCACACACTTGCATTCACACATTTTCAAGAATCTTCTTTGTCTGTCTCTCATAATACACACACAATGGAAATCCACATCAATGGGCCATTATCAAGTCATCACATTTCCAAATTGAGGAGTATGTTTGACACACATTTCCTTTAATTGGCATAGGCAAATTACACACCCTGACACACACGCACACACTCTCACATTCACATTTCCTTTTGAATTGTGAAAATGTAATGCTTGTATTAAGGATTAGGTCACAAGCTGTCACATTTCCTCCCCAGTTATAATTAAGGGTTATGTAATGTGATACTGCCAAATACACTACTAAGCTCACACACTCACAGACACATGCATATAGATACACATACACTTTCACAAACACATCCATGCAAGTAAGCATGCATCCTTTTCAAACATACAGACACAGATACACTTAGTAATAGACGTAGAAGCACGTTGAAACACACACTTGCACATGTTGAATAAAGCGGATGTAACACACACTGACTCTGAGCAAGAGAAGCTTGTGAATTATTGAGACGACGCCCTGAAACAAGTGGTCACGCAGCCTTGCACACAGAACACACATGTTAGTTGTATGTGCATCCTGGCCTTTTAACAGTAGTAAAATAAGCCGGCAGGTAGGATGATAGGCAGATAGCCAATGAAGCTGGAATTTCACCTGCACTTATTTACTGTATGAGCAACAACATCCATATGACACCAGGCCTAGACGTGGAAAATCAGCAAGTATAATCAATTAGCAAGGGTAGCTTTCTGCCTAATGACAGCACAGAGTGGACACACCCAATGTTTCATAAAAGAACAGCTCATAATTTGACACATACAACACACACAATTACGTCTTCATACCAATTTGTGACCTCAAGCCAGGAGACAGCCACATCTCAAAAAAATAATTGTTTCTATTACTGTACGTAATGCGTAAGATGATAAAACGATATATAGAAGCACTACATCAAATGCAGCTCTTGTCTAATATAAAAGTCAAAAGCATCAGAATTCAGTAAAACGATTTACTCTTCTAGCTATATCTTACTACATGGAGTTTTAGAGAAGTTACAATTGTTCATGCTTGTTCACACCTTATATTAGCACATGCAATACATTTATGCTGGGAGTTTAAACCAGTGAGTTGATGGTCTAATTTCCTTGTGTTGGTTTTTTAGATGGATCAAAAGAAATTGCAGTTACATATGGACACATGTAATTGCACATTAAAAAAGACGGTACCCTGGTAAGTGCATACAAAAAAAAGTCAAAGTAATATATGTGAGAAATGGAGAAAAAGAGAGAAAAACAATCAAAATTGTAGTGAAATGATGCAGACACAATTTATCAAAACCAGACCCTATGGAATAGAGGTTGTGGGCATTCCCTGTCAATTTCTATGGTCGGAATTAAAAATGTTATGGCTATATTCAGCAGATCACATATTGCAAAGATGTAAAATTCCTCAAACCTTTATTAAAATCTGACTTGACATGGAATCACCTGTCATATAACTTTTGAAAATGACGACACCCCTTACCCTTTTCACTGCACTGACAACTATAAGAGAGGAGTAAGAGATGGACAGAAAGAAGGCTGGACATTAAAATAAATAGATAACTTGGCTTTCAGCCATCGGATGAGGGAGGCAGAAATTGGGGCAGTCTGGGAATGAGAGTGAAATAGTGGGAGGAAAAAAGATAGGTGGATAAATAAATAGGATTTCAGTCTAGTTCCAAGACATGGGAATATGAAGGAAAGAGAAAAAAGGTGGACTCAGACAGACATGGAAAAAGAATAAGACATGGATAGATAGATGATAATGGGGGTTTTGCTTAGTTCAAAACCACTGGAATGAGACAGAGATTGATATGGATAGATATGATAATTGGATTTCTGTCTAGTTGTAAGCCATGGGACTAAGCTTCATGTTTGTTGTGTACTGACTGACTGAAAGCTGCTTATAGTGCATATGCTGTGCTAAGCCAAATGCCACATTAGTTATTTACAGTAAGCCTGCACATTACTGTGCCACTGCACATTAATGCGTAGTCTGTGATTGAAGGAATGTGACTGACTCCTTTAAATCTGATGCACAATTGATAAACTCTAATAGTTTCCATCTTGTCAATTTTGCTGTAGCTAATATGGAGTGAGTCTTTCTGAAATACATCTATAAAACTAAATATCCCACAGCCATATATTTATCCATCTGAATATGCAACAATCCTATAAATTCCTTACCTTCGTGCGATTTTTTTTTTCTCTGTATGTACTGTTACTCACTAGTAAGAAGCAATTGAAACAATGACAAGTATATTGTTCTATTGCTATAGCAACTGTCCATTTTCCCTTTCACATTGCTGTCACCACCCCACTGCATTCAGAAAACCAATTATAAATTGCAACTCCAGTTCTATGATCACAGAGCAAGTTACTGCAGATCTTGGGGAATGGTAAACACTGGTAGACCCAACACTTTTGCCACAAACCTGCTATACTGTCTCTTCCTGTAAAAATATAACAAGCCTTTCCTTCTCTTTACACACAAAACATCACAGCTACAGTATCTGGTAAATACATAGAAATAAATGCACATACTGTAACTAATTTCTGAAGCTAATAAGCAGTAAGTCTGGATATGAATCGCAGCATGGAATATTTGGGCAACAAAAGCCTATGTCTAATGTCTTTCTCTCAGATGTGCTCGGCTTCTGGAGGTTAAAGCATAACTCTTCTAATGACCTTTTCTCCTAAGGTGTGGAATGAAACCTTTTTTTGATTGTCAGTGACATTCCAGCTGCTCTACATCCAAACTCTTTTCCTCACCATATGTTCAGAGAGAGACAGGAGAGTATAATATACTGCAGGGGCTAATAGTTGAATGTTTGTGTGTCCTCTGTTGCGGATGGTCCATATATCTCAGAGGTGTGTGCGTGTCCTGCCAGCCCGAGGCTGTGAGGTCACTGGCAAAGCAAAGAGGCTCTTTCCCACAAACATGCACACACAAGCATAGAAAGACAGAATCATGGTTCATTTCTGATTGTATGGCTTTTGCTTTTGTGCACTTTTGTGTGTGTGTGTGTGTGTGTGTGTGTGTGTGTGTGTGTGTGTGGAGGTTAGAAGTTAGAGGACAGCCAATATAAACTCTCCAGGAGGCCAGAACGACCACTGATCCAGAGATGGAGAGAAAAGGAATTAGGACATTTTTAGAAATGGTTGTTATATGATGACAGAGCACATGTTGAAGCTTTCATGTGGCTTCTAAGACTAAGATGAAACAGCATTAAACAATATTTGTGTTAATACCATTGTACAAACACAGATATCTCCTCTCCACAACTGTAGCCTCTGAAGACCTTCCTTTACACATGTATTCAACTTTTATTATTCATTTCAGCAAGTCACTCACACTCACACACACACACACACACACTTACAGTACACATAGTTTAGTTCTTTAAATCTTAAATCAGTTAGTTTTCAGTTAACATGAAGGACAGTAAAAAGGACAGAGACAACTGCCCCTGTCACTGTATCTGTCTCTCTCTACAAAATATAATTACATTGCTTTTGAATAATTTAGCAGAAACAATGGCTAACCTTCCTTTTTTCTCTTCTCTTAGTTTTTAATTATTAACAGTAAGGATGTATGTGTGTGTAGGGGGGAGTATACAGTATAGCTGTCTGTGTGTGTGCATCTGTCTTTGGTAGAACTGTCTTACTGTCACTGATATACGTATTAAACCAATTTCAAGTTGAAGTGTGTCTGTTCGGTTTAAAGTTTGTGGAAGTAAAATGGTGTGAATAATTGATATGGATGATAACAGATATTCATAGATTGCAAACCTCAAACTGTCACCTTCCTCAGAAGATTTGTTTAGATAGACAACAAATAAAAACTTTTCTTTGTAAGCCAAGGGATACATTTCTTTCTTAGTGTTTCATCTTTCACAAGTTCACACCTCCTGGCTGCCGCGCCATAATTACCGCACAAAGATAAGAGTTGTATTGATTTTCTTACATAAATCTTAGCGAGGGTTCTTCATAAAATGCAGTATTGATAGTCATTAAATTATATTTCAATAATTACTATTACAAAATTGTAATATTTGTGTTTAATATTCAGCCTTACAGCCTATAGATTCAAGTGAAGTCTGTCTTAGGTCTACAAGTGCACCAGCTAAAGGGCTAAAACACAAAGAAACCTGAATATGTTGATGGCTAATAGTTTTAAACAAGGGAAAATATATCCAACGGTGTTGAGCCAGAGTTCTATCACTTTGTACACTTCGCACTCACACTCGCACTTACTCGCGAGTGTGAGCGTGAACACATTGCACACTCGCACTTTTATTTGCTGTTGGCAATCTCCAATTACCTTAATTAATAGTAGCTGGTTTCCTGTATCTGAGTCCTCAGGGACTGTTCGTTATTTATTTAAAGGGTCACCAGAGAAGTTTTGAGACCTTTCTCTCACCAGTAAAAAAACTTCTATGACCCTCCAAAACAATTTGGAAAAAAGGCATGACCTTCCCCAAACAATACCTTCTGTACTAGTTTGTGCTTGGCAAATATATACAGATTCCCATTGTTTTTTTACAGGCATGACATTTGCGACTAAACCTCTGCATACTCTTCTGACGCATCACACTCCTCTGTTATGGTGTGGTGGCCATTTCAGTAGATTTACTCACTAACATTGTAATGGAAACACAATAAGCATGGAAACTAAATGCACACTTCCTGCATTACTGCATTACTTCAAATATTAAGTTACTCCTATAGTAAAATAGTATTCACATGAAATAAAACAATAAAATATTGAGACCATTCAGCAAGGCACTCTGGGTAACATTCAACACACAAACTGGTTGCTATGGACTCGTCACTAGGCTTCCTCCACTTCGCTGTTTAAACAAAGTGGAATAAACATATAAAAGTCCAAATCTACACCAAACCCGCAATCAATTAGTAAGCTGACATCAAATGTGGCATTTAGGAAACCTTTATGGAGCTACATGGAAAAATATGCACCAAACAAGCCACTTTGAAATTTTGCTGTTTAATGAATACAAAAGTTGGGTAACCCCCCCCCCCCCCCCCCCCTCCCCTCTGGACTGAAAAATGTTGGATGACCCTCCCCTCAACAAAGAATAAAAAGACATGACCCTCCCCTATTTTCCTCCGGTGGTCCATTCCATAAATACCGAATGGTACCTTAGCCAATCCAAACTCATGTTGCTTCCTAGTAATATTTTATGACAAGACAACACAAACACTGTTGATGTACTGTGTGTGAATATATTTGTGTGCTCGCATCTTGGCATTAATGTATGCATACTGTATCCTGTATGTGTGATTTTGTGCGTAGGTGTGATTGTGTGTGTTGTTGTGACACTATCTGACCGTGCATTTGTCTTTGTGTTACCCCTGTGTGCGTGTGTGTGTGTGTGTGTGTCCTTTTGAATGGGTGCGTGAAAGGAAAGGTAGGATTACCAGCTTGTTGTTGCGACATGGGGTAGGATTACCAGGAGAGAGAACAGAGGAAAGAGGAGAGCGAAGGCAGTAGGTGTGACAGTAGCTAGGACAGAGAGACAAAGATGTAGATGGTGTGACAGTGAGTGGGAGGGAGTAAAGTTGAAAAAGAGAGGTGGGGAGGCATTTTCAAATTGGAGGCAAGAAGAGATGGTGAGGAGAAGGGAGAAAGAGACTGAGGTCGAGAGAGGGACAGGTTCATGCAGCATGTGGCCATTGCAGGAATCAGGATGTTTCTGCTGCGCTAATGCAGGAAAGATCCAGGAGAAAAACCTAAAAAGGCACTTCTGCAATGATGACCACTTTAGAAAAAACTGGACCAAAGGCTGACAAAGACGTCCTCTTGTTTCCTTTAGGCTGATATCATCTAGATGTGGTGTGTAGTTTCTAGCGTAGCCCTTATTTAATGAACTCCATGTAACAAACACTGAGCTGTGGCTTTGGATTAGATTGTCAGTGATTACAGGTCTATACTGCACTTTCAAAGTCACTTTTGGGCCAACTTCAATTAGTTAGAGCGACAACAAAATGAGTGTAACATTACTACCTCCTCCTTCCTCATGCAACAAAACAGGGGGAAAGGAAGTGGTGGTTGTACACCAGCAAGTGAAGCATGGTTGCAAACAGTTCTTTCAAGTGAACTCTAAAGTGGTGTGTTCAGTTTAAGATTTCAGTGTGTAAAAGGTCTGAACCATAACTTTTATCCTGACCAATTGTATGAAATAAATGCTAGGAGAATCAAATAAATGTATAGTCCATTACAGACACAACTCGTAACTCAAATCCCTTTCCAAATTAATAATTAGAACTCAAATGATAAGTCATAGACACATGTACCACTGACTTTAGTTAAGAATTATGACCACATAGAGACCTCACCAGCCTTAAATATCATATTCTCTTTTGTTATGTATAAATATCTAGTAAGTAAGTAAAGGAAGAGACAGTAGGGAGCCATCTATAGTGTGTGTTGACAGTTGTCTGTCTGGGTGCTGCAAAAGGTTAATCTTGTTGTATAGATATATTAAATGGATAGAAGCTCTGCTCTAAGGAGAAATATGGATAACAAAATTACATATGACATATCGACCATTCTGCTGTCTCTGTTCTTCACTTCGCAATACCATGGATTTTCCACGTTTATATACAGTGTCCTTCACTCTTGTTAAATGTATTTAGTTTTGCACCGTTAGCTTATATTGGCAGATTTGGAGTTTAATGGTGTGACTTTGCTGTTACTTGTGAGGTTATTAACATGGCTCAGCAACAATTATCATTTTGTGCTTTCTATGCTTTCCTCCTCTGGCCTAGATTAGCATGTTACAGTGATTATGTAAGGTCACTGTCCTGCAATGGTGTGCAGTGCTTCAAAGTGACTGTAAAACCTACTTTATCACCTACTTTAAGCATCTAGTCTGAAATGCACAACCCAAGGCAAAACCTACCTGCATGTGGATAGGAAATATCTCAAACTTATTAAAGATCAATATTATGAGTGCTGAAGGATGATTAGATAGTATACACTGTCTGATTGTACCTGATGTTCTGAAATAAAGTCAACAAAAGGGGAACCAAAGTGCAAGAACCAAAACTTGCCAGATAACTATCAGCATCACCCTACTTTACATCTAATTTATATCAAACAGTGTTGGCAGGGTTGGAACTGTTGAGTCCTATTATTAGGAGAAAGTTACAGCTGTTGGGACTTATTTGCATTGCTTAAAGCCACCTTGATGGCCTTGAGTTTGTTAGTGTTTTTTCGGATTTTCTAATTACACATGTTGCCCTTCACCTTACATCCCAGTCATGAAATTTGGAAGTTTGCAGCCATACTCACTCTGCTCAAGTATACATATTGTTGGAAAGAATAACTTTATGGCATTATTAAAATAAGGTGGAAAAAAAGCCTTTGGGTTAATGTTTGTTTATATTTCGCTGGGTACTGGCATCTGTTGGAGTGAAATGAATGCAGAGTGAAGCAATAAAGGTGGAGAGAGACGACTGGTTTCCTGAGCGTCATGCTAATCAGCCATCACTTATACATTCATCCCACTGCCACTGCCTGCTGAATGTCACCCCAACACACACCCTGACATGCAAATATAAAATACATCACATAAAATAACCACACGTAACTCTCTACTGTACGTCAATCTATGTCTCTATTGCTGTTTGTCCTTCAATAGTTCATCCATCCATCCATCCATCCATCTTCATTTTCATCTTCATCCGTTTATCCGGGGTCGGGTTGCGGGGGCAGCAGCTCCAGCAGGGGACCCCAAACTTCCCTTTCCCATTCATCCATTCATGGTAATAAAAATGTTTTTGAATGTAAATCCATTGAACAGGTAAGTGCTCCAGTCATCAACTGATAGCTAACAATAGGTATTACTGTAGCCTACCACAAAACCTAAAAGTGGCTTAACCAATTAGTTTCGAGACCATGATTTGATCATTTAAAAAGAAAGCAATTTGCTTTCCTAAAACCTCTGCATACAGTACAGGCTGAAGCAATAGTGCAGCATTGTCAACAATAAGTAAAAGTCTCTTAACACATGTGGTTAGATGTGTGTGTTTCAACTTAGTGTCACTTCTGCGAAGTCACACACACACACACGCACGCACGCACGCATGCACGCACACACACACACACACACAAGTTACACTTAATATCCAAACAGCTGTTACTTGTATGTGACATCATCACACCTGCAGGTGAGACACAGAAGTGACAAGTGATCTCTGTCACACACCGGGAAAAGGTGAGATCGTAGAAAGAGCAATGTGTGATTGAAATGTGTGCTTAGTGTGTGCTGTGAGGATGTGTGTGTGTGTGTCTGCACATTTATCTGCAATTGTTTGTCCTGTCTGTTTAAGTGGCAAGTTAACCTTTTAGATTTCTTTAAATGTGTGTAATAGTATTTGTTTTAATACACTTTTTAGCATTTTAGCACATGTAACTGCCTTTGTCTTTTTTAAATACTGTACCTGTAAGTACAAGTGAAGAGATGCATTATTTTATTCAACAACACCTCATTGTATAAGCTCACATTTCCACCACCACGTCACCATGACACCAAGTCTGTTGTTTTCATCTGAAAATGAGCGTAAAAATATATCATCATAAATGTTTTCATGTGAAAGAAACATAAGTTTACCTTTTTAAAGATATTTTCTTGAAATAATTGTAACAAGTATCCGTGGTTTACATAAACTGCAACATAACTCATGTACTCCTAAGATCTTTGTGCATTATGATAGTGTCACTAATAAACTCTGTCACACTTAGTCTTTCAACTTTAAACGATTTGGACTTTTTCACGTTAGATGCTTTGTGACATAGCAATACCCCTGTTATTGACATCCAATACCCATAATCACACCGAACAATGTTTTTGGAACTTGAATTTTTGTTGGGGTTACAACACACTTGTACAATCTTCAAAAGCAGTACATTACAGTAACAAATTCATGTTATTGCTTCCACTTAAAGTGGAATTGCCCTTTATTGGAACATAATCAGTAATCACATTGTTTGGACAAAATAACTTAATGATTTGAACAGTGTAAAGTCAAAAGATGTAGATGTAGCTCAGTAAACCACACTGTCTCACTGTTGTAACATTGTAATAATGAGTGTTTGTGAGCTTGTTTTGTTAGTGTATGGGACTGAATGAGCATTACTGTGAATGTGTGTGTGTGCTGACTACAGTAAACTGCAAGTGGCACCCCATCCTTCACAATGACCCCCATCCACCCCAAACACACACGCGTACGCGCACACGCACACGCACACACACACACACACACACACACACACACACACACACACACACACACACACACACACACACACACACACACACACACACTCACACCTGTGTAAGCACTGACTGTCCCTATAATGAAGTTTAATGACTGTAATGCTGGGCCAACACAGAGAGGAGGGGGGATGGAAAAAAGTACAACAACATTACCTGTCTGATACTTAAGAATGGCTGTGTATACAGAAAATAATAAGGTTTACTGTACAAACTACAGCATCTGATGTAACTTTCACTCTCCGCGGACACTTACACGCCAGTGGATGTCAGCATAAGGAAGTCACAAATTGAAGTAGAAATTGTTGAGATCAGCTGAAGGAACAGCTACATATGCCAAAAAAGTTACTTACAGCACTTAATCAAACATGTACTGATTTTATGTACCAATGTGCGTGCAATTTAAATGTTCTTTTAACTCATGTACATCTGATCTTTACTGGCATAATTATTTTGTTACATCTCATCCGATAATTTTTTTTTTTCAAAGAGATATTTTTGGGGCAATTTAGCCTTTAATAGACAGGACAGCTGTAGACAGGAAAGGGTGGAGAGAGAGGGGGAAGACATGCAGCAAATGGCCGTAGGTCGGATTTGAACCCTGAGCCGCTGCGTTGAGGACTGAGCCTATGCATATGGGCGCCCACTTTATCAGGTAAGCTACAGGTGCCCCTTCCAATAATTTCTAACTTCACCATCAATCAAAGCGCTAGGCTAAAGACCCTCCTCCCTGACCTGACACTGCGCAGTTCAGAAACCAAAGTCCACCAACAACAATGTGTTAGTAAGCTAAATTACTTTTCAGTGAGCTGCACAATGGGGAGCCTGCTGTTTATGTGTATCTGTGGACAGTGGAGAGACAGAGGGAAGAGAGTATAACGACTCATTTACAGTAGCATCCAGGCACAACTTACAACAATGCTAATTAAATGAGCCTCAATTAGCAGGTTAATCACCTGGGTTGTAGTTTAGTGTGGCATATTGTACCGATCATCTTCATCACTATTTATGTTCAGTTGTCCCGGTAATAACAAAAGCCTTTATGGTGGGAGCAAATCGGACATATAGCTTGCTTTGCAAAAATGAAAATGTAGGTGGTAGAAAAACCACAGCAATACATAACAAGAATAAATGAATAAACCGCAAAAGTGAAAATCCATGCAATGATTAAAACAATGCAGAACACAAAGAACAACTGACTTGGTAAATACGTTACTTTTAGATGAACAGCCCAAAATGCCACTAATGTGGCAGCAACAAGCTGCAGTTTAGTGGATGAAATAAACATGGAAAATAGTGAAATTGGCTCCAGGCTCTTCTTTATGAAGGGACAGCAAATGCTGCATCTATTTCTTATGTATCAGCCGATGACAGGCAGCAGAGGTCATGATTGGTATTCCGCTCCATGATGTCCTCAATGTATGCATAGGTATGACTTTTTGTGTGTGTGTGTGTGTGTGTGTAAGTAAGTCAATACCTCAAAATGATTAAGGTGCGACGACAGGTAGCAGCGATGATGAGGGATGAATTAGTCGATTGACAGAAATTAGCAGCCTCTCAAACTGGACAACCTCAAAAGTGAGAGAAGATAAGAGAGAGAATTTTATATTTATTATGATATATGCCAAATATACTTTAGAAAAAGCCCCATGTGAGAATTTCTCCTTGTTGATGAGAGGTTGTGGAGAAAGAAAACCATGCTTTCGGAGGTTGGCACTGCTCGCTGATTTGATCAGTATGTGTCAGCATGCCATAGCCTGAGGGACAGGGACAATGACAGAGTGTCCTGAGTTGGTATGAAACACTATTGTTTAATCATTAATGATTATGATAGCTATTTAACCCATTTTTTGCCACATGCAATCAATCATTCAACGAGATGTACCCTGTAAAATCTCTTAGAAATCAAACTTACAGTCGAGAGATACAATATGTACACAAAATGTCTATTTAAGTGATTTGAGGAAGTTAGAGATCAGAGAAATTGTAAGAGAAAGTTAGAGAAATTGGAGATGCAGCAGGACAGACTGTGATGGGCAAAAAGCAAAAAGGCGAAGAAAAGAGGCAGGTAAAAGGAGTTTGCTATTTACGCCTTTCTGCCCCTCCTTCCTCCTGCCGTGGTTGGAGGCTGCTTGTGTTTAACCTTTAGAAAGAGGCCAGGTTGAACTGTGAGTCCCACTGGAAGCAGTGTGGGTGTGTACTGCTAAAAGCAGTCTATTCTCACCACTCATCAGTTTAAGCACACATTGTGTTTTTTCTTTTGTTCACTGTATCTCTTTTTTAAGCAGCACATGCTCCTGGCTTGCAAAGCATCAAGCAGGCAACTGAAAAAGCATGACAGACATCATTCACCACTTTTGCCTAATGCCCTTATCTTCTTTCATTTCTCTCTTTTTGCCTTCTCTCTTTCTGTATCTGCGTCTGTCACTTCTCAAACATGGAACTCATTTCTTTGCCTAAACACTACTATTGCTGGTCTTTTTACCAGCCACTTACATGGTTTCATCTCCACACACACTACCTTCAAATGATGTTTGACTGCCTGCCAAAGTCGCCAGTTGAGTCGGCAGCTGCTTATTTACAACCGCATCTCACCAGGTGGGTGTTAGCTCCCAACCTTGATGGCTGATCAACCTCACAAACATGCTGCATTGGATCCAAAACTTGTATAATAAGTGAAAGTGTGTCATATTTGTCTGTTTCACCTAATATCTTATTCAGTTACATGCTCACAAGCCTGTTTTCTTTGTATTCATTAAAATCAAAACCTCTCATGCTGAGAAAGAAATTAGTTTTTCAGGCTGGGTTTAGTAGGATCACACAATACAACACAATAAATGGTAAAAAGCCACATTATAATCCCTTTACAAATCACAATACCATGCGAGCATGCATCAGTTCTTAAGACTAGAAGACAAAGTTCTTGTTACAGAGGAGAGAAGTTGCTCTTTAGTAAAACTTTAAAGTTGTTCCAGTGGGATAACAAAATACATGATGTTATGTACAAACGAAGAAATCTAACTGTAGTGTAGATAAATGATTCCTTGATTCTTGTACTTATTCTTTAGTGACGTATTATATCAGCATGTAGCATGTATGTTCATAAAACTGTCTTTTAGATTTATAACTGTTTTTTCTTAGATTGAGTGCCCATCAATAATGTCTAAATATAAACTTACCAAAGCTGACACTCAACTTGTTACTCTCACACCTACACACATGTACATAAACCCACATTTATGCTGCCAATCCCTCAGCTAGTTATAATTGTAACCCGCCATTTTCACTTAGTCATTTGACACTGATGCACATACAGTATACTGTAAACACACACACACACTCACAGACACTCATTGACGAACACACAAAATCCCAAGGACGTATCTCTGTCGACAGAGATCCAAAATTCCAAGAAATTTGGAGAAAGAGAAACAATAATCTGTAAAAGTAAAAATATATATTTATTTAAAAATAAAACAAACATATCTCCACTTGAAAATGTGATGGACTTGAAGCAGGCCTCAAAGACAGAAAGAGAAAGACAGATGATCATGACACATGAGCCAGACTAATCTGAAATGTTAGTTCACACCTCTGCATAAAGAACTGTGTGCAGCTGTGTGTTTGATGACCTTAGGGGAGGTGATGATGAAGACCGAAGTGTGCTTGTGTGTGTGTGTGTGTGTGTGTGTGTGTGTGTGTGTGATCTCACAAGGATAGAAAGGTGGAAATAGTCTAACAGTGAGGATATGTATTGGTCATAACCTCTTTAAATCTTCATTGTCAGCTTAAGGTTAATGCTGGTTAAAGATTGAGTGTAATAACGTTCAAGGACTTGCATGAATGAAAGGTCTTCACAACTACAGATATACGTGTGCGTGTGTGACGTTCACTGACACCCTCCCTTTGCACACATGCTTCCAAAATGTCAAAGTTGAACAAGGGCACAATTGGATTTTCACCCAAAAGAAGAAGACTCAAAGAATTTGTTAATAAGAAACAGGTTGAAGTTTAAAATGTGCTTAAGTGGGTGTGTGGATGGGTGTGTTTGCTTCGGCGTGCTTGCATTTGCGAGAGTTGTTTGCGGATGCAGTGATAAAAATACCTGTGCTTGTCAGACTTAATTAAATTTGTCCTCATGTGGCTTCTATCGCGATCAATGGCAATAAGACAGAAAATGACTGATGAACAGGGAGTGAGACACTGATGACAGCAGAGGGAAGTGAGACAGAGGGGGGCGAGTGCAGATGCAGAGTGGAAGACAGATAAAGAGTCACAGATAAACAGAGCTGAAATATGCCAGCAAAACTGAGAATAAATTGTGTATAAAAAAGTGATGTAGAATAGGGAGAGACAGAGAGAGAGGTGCCAACTGTGTGATAATCCTCCTCTCATTAGTACATCAATCAGATTACTCGCACCATATTCGGGTAATTATTTATTTAAGAATAATCAGATTGGTCTAACCAGATTAGAGTTGTAAACAGATTAGACACGGATTACAAGGGCATGCTGTACAATAAGAGGATGTGGCTGTATTCTATTGAGCTACAGTTTCTTGTCTTGTTCATAAATCTAGTATAATCTGTTATTTTAAAAGACCTGCTATACAGTTCATGGATTATAAATGTTTATACCATGGCCACTTAAAATTCACTATTCTGATCAGATGACACTAGGGATTACTTTCTACTAACTGGACACAACTTGAAAAGGTTTATTCTACAAGATTGCCAAGGTACTTTGGTTCTTTATTCGTCATTTTGCTTTGAGTTGAAGTGTAATTTTAAATGAATCAGTCTGTGATAAAGAGATATAGATAGCATGAGCTTGATATAGCACATTTTACAGACAAAGTCACAAAGTGCTTCACATGATAAACATTTGTAAAAATACAGTAGGATCCAACAGAAAATTAGCAAGGAAAAAATAATTGAAAGACCAATGAAAATCATTTAGCCGGGATGATATAAAACCATGAATGATCATCTCAAGCTCAGAATGAGAAACAACAGCTCTAAGTTTGGCAATGTTTCTTAATTGAAAGAAACATGTGCAGGTCAGTGATTTGATATGTTGATCAAATATAACACCACAATTTCTCAGTTTGGACTGTACAGCTGAAGAAAGGGACCCCAAAAGCTGAAAAACCTTGGAAGCTGTAGTGTCCGGAGTAACAATAAGGACTTATCTTCATCGGTCTTATCTTCATTAAGCTGTATGAAGTTGTTTGCCAGCCAGACCTTGATGGAAGTCAAACATTTAAGCAATTCCAACACTTTCAGTCTCTTCCGGGTTAAAAGAGACATACATCTGGATGTCCTCTGCATAAAAGTGATAATGGATGTCTCAATATTGGCTAATTATATGTCCCAGGGGAAGCATATACAATGCAAATAAAATCGGACCTAACAGAAGCCTGAGGCAACCCACAGGAAAGGGCAGCAGTTTCTGAACAATAAGGACCAAGTTACACATAAAGACTTCTATCTAAAGATGGGAGATGAACCAATCCAGGGCGCTCCCTGAGATACCAACCCAGTACTCTTTCAAGCAAGATGTTGTGATCCACTGTATCAAAAGCTAAGGTCCAGCAGCACCAAAACCAAGCATGAGTACTGAGTGTTTTTGACGGAAGCCAGATTTAAATTTGTCTAAAATGTGGTGTGTATTCAAGAAAGCAGTGAGCTGTTTGGAAACAACTTTTTCTAAAATTTGGGAAATAAAAGACATCTTGGAAATGGGCCTATAATTTGCGGGAATTGATGATCCAGGTTGGTTTTCTTCAGTAGTGGCTGAACAACTGCATGTTTAAAATACGAAGGGACACAACCAGATTGCAGAAAGCTGTTGAGTATAGAGAGAACCCAAGTACTCACAGACCCAATAAGTATAATTAAGTGTTCCTTAACCTTTGAAAAAAAAGCCCTAAAATAACACCCTTAAGGAGTGGTGGCATTTTGTCTGTGTGAGTGGAAATCAATGGTCCACAATTAGTTGGTCAATGCTGAATAATATACATTGTAATAAGTAGTAACATTATTGATTTATTACTTTAAAACCTCTTAATAAACGCTTGAATTTTAAAGCTTTTTGGTCTAAACGTCACACCCAAAATAAAAGTGGTACAACTCCCATATACTTTGACACTCAGGGATGTGCCTGATATCACTGGAAAGGAAACACTCTCAAGTTTTTAGTTTTTAGAAATAACTATATACATAAATATATAGATAAGTCATTATAAATTGTACAGGGTGTGATATGCTTATAGGATGCCCTGTTTTTGCTTTGACACGGCTCCAGCCATTACAAGGTTAAAATTAGCAAAATGTGGCAAATGTGGTATCTATCGACTTGTCTGCTCATTGGCTAAAAATGTAGATGGGTCTTATAGCATTTAAATCGAACTGGTCTGAGCAAAAATCGTTTGCACGTGAGCTCCATTTTGATGCTAATAAGCCATCACCTCCTGTTAACATTCCATTGACTGCCATTCATTTTGGCGCCACTTTGACAGCGAATAACTTTACATCTGAAGTGTTTAAAGACTCTATTTGTCCATTGTTTATTTCTAAAGAAACACGACAATGTATAAAAGGCTCCATTACCTTGTACCTCACGTTATGGCTACGTAGCAGACTTTTTTGTAAAAATAGGCTAACGATTGTGTCATAACCACGCGACTTACTGTCGCATAGTAGAGGAATTACCGTATAGTACAGGAGAAGCGCGCAGGCAGTTTCGTCTCACATTAGCTGTTTAAGTGCAATTGCTAATGTTAACTAGCATTTTAGTTAGCAATAATTAGCCTGTGCCTATGTTATCTCCTTACATATACCTACGCTCTCCATCTCTGCAATATTCGGAATGATTGAGATTTCTCTTGGCACAGCTACCAGAAGACTTCCAACTTTCAGACAGGTTGCTCAGGGCACATTTACGTCGTCTCTCTCAGTTGGAGGCTGCGCAGTAACGCTCGGCTATCACCGGAAATGTGCTTCTAATGGCTTTCACTAGTCTCTCTCCAGAGACACGGGATCTGTTGGTCCATTCTTATATACAGTCTATGGTAGGACCCTCAGGAGAGAAGTGAGGCCGCGAAACAAGTGCGGAAATGAAAAACAGTTTAGCGATTTTCCGTTGTGATTCGGCCAGAAACGTCAAGATTGTGAGGCAAACAGCTCGTTTTGGATATAATGGCTTGGATATTCCATTTCCTTGGACACTTGGGAATTTAAGAAAAAAATGTTTTGGGCAAAAAATCCCTGCAGTGGCTAAAGGGACAAGGAAAACTGTATGGATGCACTAGACACCAGCTGTGCAGTTTATGCTGTATTGTTTAATTTTCTGTAACTTTGTAGCAGTTGAATAACTGCTATAAATCATCTTATGCTTTGTGTGGGCTAAATTAAATTATGAGAGACTAAGCTTTCAATTGGTGTGTCGCATGGCTGTATATTTTGAAGATTTAATGCTTTAAAGTTATAAAAACGTTTATGAATGGAGGTTACAGCGACGCCACAGCCACAAGGTGTGCCGTCCACGGTACAGTGACTCTTAAGAGGTTCAAGGTAACCTGTGTAGCTTTCTTTGCAAATTAGGTTTTGCACAAAATTGCATTGTATAACCTCAAGGCCAAACAAAAACGTGGAATAAATATGCATTAAACGTTTGTCATTTGAAGAATACTTAAATGTTGTGAAACTGTTCTGTTGCTCACATTGGTTTAAAATCGACTTCTCCTTTTTGACTGACACATGCTACTTTTAACATCCACCAAATGACGGTATGGAGCGCTGCTGGTGGTCACAAGCTCCCGGGGCTTCTTTCGGGTCCAAGATGTTTACATCCACCTTACAGTACACATGTTCATTTCCGAATATTTACACACTACAGTTGAGATATAGACCTACAAGTGTGATTTTGTTGGTTTGTATGTCTGCCCAATGTGCCTGGAGTGTCTTTTACAAATAATTAGCCTACTATCCTTATGAAATTACTGCCTTCACCCTGACAGCAGCATCCTATAATGAATATTCATTGCTGTGTTGGAAGAGCAGAAGTTTGTATATTTTTTACATTGAAGACAAACACATTTAACTGCGACCCTAAAATGCAAAGCTACATTATTTGTTTTTCAAGCCTTGCTGAGCGCTTTCTTCTCATCCTTTATTCTCTACTTTTTCTTTTTTGCTCTTTTTCATCCATCTGTCAGTTTGTGCTTCAAAGTTGTAGAGACTGAAACTTAACTGCTTTTTTTTCTTTTTTTCTTTCTCCCCAACAACTCCTTTGCTCCCATGCTTTGGGGTTATGTTATGTCATCTGTCCTATCCTTCAATTTAGTTTTCTGGTTCTTTCTCTTCTCTTCTCTTCTTTTTTGTACTACTCCACTCTCTCTTTTCCCCCTCTCCTCGTTTCTTTCCTCCTCTTTCCTCCTACCCTCCTCCTCCACTTCCTTGTCCTCACTTCCCCTGCTCATTTCTTGTCTGTCCTCTCCCTGTCATGCTCATCCTTCCCTTTTTCCCATCCTCCACATTTCTCTCTCTAACTTTCCTTTTCTCCTCCCCTCTTTGATGATCTATTATCCTCTAAAGAAACTCATCTTATGCCTATTTCCCACCACCATTTCCTCCTCTCCTTTCTCCCTAGCTACGTAGTTCCTATTGGTCCATTAAGTCAGTTGATGCTCAGAGTCTTTAGCCCCTTTATAAGCAGCTTTTACAAGTTGGCTGCCTGGCTGTGGACTACTGAAGGATAGAATTGAATGGCACCAAGGCCCAATGGATTTATCCCCTCCTCGTATTCATAGCCAGAAGATCCTGGCCCGACACTCACAGAGGCTTTACTTCACAACTCTGTTTTAATTGAAAGAACTTCTACTTTGTTTGTTTATCAATCTTATTGGCTGCCATGTTTGGGGTGAGGCACTGCAGGTGATCCTGTTGGCTCAACTTTAACTTTAACTTTAGCATCTTGCATCAAATTAGCCTATAGGGCAAATTGCAAGAACAATTGATGAATAAATGGTAGCCATCTTATCCAAATGTTCATATTATATTTTTTTGTTTTTGATAACCTATAATATAACATATAGTAAAAAAAAAAAATATATATATATATATATATATATATATATATATATATATATATATTTATACAGTAAATGAACACACTACCCTTTCTTCATCCCCATCCATTTTTTTCTACCAGATAAAGTGGCTGTTTAAAAACTCTCACTTTCTTAGATGCCCAATACGGTAGTTATCAAACTGTTTTAGAATAGACCTGCTCAAAACACAACATATCCTCGAATGGTGTGAATTTCACACCATGGTTCTACTACCGCTCCTAGCTGTGCAGTGGGAACAGTAATGAAAGTACTTTTTGACCCAATTGACACACACTCTGAATTCAATCAATGTACTAGCAGTCCACTTTTGGAACACAAGTCTCCAGTTTAGAAACACCGCTTAAATGTGTCTGACGTGGTCATTTTTCAAAAAAGGTTGAAAAGACTCTAAAATTATACTCCAGAAATGCAATAAAAAGTGTGACGCACAACAACAGAAACTGTGCCAGGCTGTGTGGCAATTGTGTCATTGTGGGCAAAGTTGAAATTTCAGGCCATGCGACACACTTTCATACATACATTTCACATAAATCCCTACAATAAAGACAATTTACAGAACATGACACTCATTCAGAAAAAAATGAGTGAGTTTAGCATTTGCTGCACGCGGCGCCTCCATTTCCGTCTGTGCTGCTCGACTTCCTTTCTGAGAGGTCTTTCCTTTCTTTCCGTCTGTCTCTCTCAGCGTTATGATGACCATTTGAAATTGGTCTTCACACTTCCCTGCATCTGTTGCCACAAACACACTCTGAGACCCCCCCCCCCCCCCCACACACACACACACACACACACACACACACTTGCACACGCATTGACATGAGTCACACTCACAGAATTCACATCCACAATTCCCAAAGTCTTCCATCCCACCATCTAATCCTTCCTTCAGTGGGTCTTTCAGTCTGTGTGTTTCACCTCCTTTCTCATATTTCTCAAGGAGAGACTGGAAATGGAGTGAATGGACAGAGTGAATGAAAGTAATAAGAAAATTGGAGAGAGGCGAATTTGACAGAAAAGGGGAAAATATTACATTTCAACTTTTGGGGGAGACATCTAGCAGGAACTGCAGAGGTCCACATTCTATAATCACAGTCCTAAACCAGGAGAACTGCAAAATACACTGTTTATACTAATTATAATCAAGTAATCATTTGGAATGTAACGTCCTGAGCTGAACAATGTCTTGAGAAAGTATCATGTTAGCTCAAAGTTTGTCTAAAGTATAGTACAGGTGGCCCATAGACTAAATAATCTGTCTTTCTCACATTGTTAGTCTCTGTCTCCAATATGTTCAAAAAGCGTGAGTGTTGTTAACTGATGGAGGCATGATTTATGTGAAATTATTAGCTATGACATGTCTCCCTGCTTTCCCATTAAATTACACCTATGGAAAGGTGTAATGGGAAACAGAACAGGGCTATGAAAAACAGAGGTGAGGAAAACGAATAAAGGAAGATATAGAGGAAAAAAATGAGAAAAAGACGCAGACAGAGAGACCGAGATATTAGGTCCATGCAAGTGGGGTGGGGGGGTTAGTGGCAGAGGAGAAAGGTGGTAGTCAGACCATATCTGGGGAAATGTGACTTCACTGACCCAATGACAGGGTCATCAATCAACAGGTGGTGTGTGCATGTGTGTGTGGGAGTATCAGGGATTATTCTGCCAGGGGTACACAGAGTTCTGTAAACACTCTATGGACAAATTCAGAAGTAACTTTTTCACAATAACAAAAACTGCTACAAAGGTTTGTCATGTTAGGATGAATTCCAATTAGCAGCATTAGTCAGTGATTAAAGAGGTCTGGCAGTTAGCACTTTGATATGTGAGGTTTTAAAGGAAGATAAAACTGCTAAGACAACTTGAACGAGGATAAATCCTCTGTTCCTAATCTGTTGGGGAATAGGTCCAAATATGTCAGCAGTGACTCAATGTAACAACCGCTGTTTTCAACACGTAACGTGAAACTTAGTTTAGGCAAAAAGACTTAGGGTTGGTAAAACATCAGGGATTTGCTATTAGGTAACTGCGTCGCGGACTAAGGTCTGTAAAAGTCGAATAATTTGAAAAAGTGATCGTTGACTTTTGGTTTCAGACAGGACACAAACCCTGGTGTGGGTTGACAGTCCTGTGTTTCTTTGACCCATCCGCCACCCCAGCCTACGTCTTTATGTGAAATTTTGGCGCCACACTCGTTTGCTCATGCGATAATTACTACAGCCGCCTAACAGCAAACGTAAATTTGGGTCGTTATGAGCTGCTTGCATAATCAACCTGATAGTTTTCTGGGTGAGGACAGTCTGACAGTTTAAGGTCGACAAAATAAAAGTAACAGCTTACATTTTAATACAATATATCACACTCTCAAAAATGTGCTGAGCTGCATCAACACCTCTCCAACACGGTCTCAACAAACTTATCCATTACAGGTTTTTTCCTTGCCAGTTTCTTGCAGGGCTGTTGCACTAAGTTTCATAATGTTGTTAGGTGTTTTTCTTTCTGCAGCGCCTGTACCAATAATTGGCATCCACCTATCTATCTGTACACAGCAAGCTTTGAGGAGATTGGCTCAATTGTCAGATAACACA
>CM042314.1:13297405-13319905 GCA_023566125.1 Zingel zingel | reverse complement strand
GCAATCTTTAAATACAAATGCTCTGGTCCTATGATAGTCATATAATAATGCCATTAAAGCATACCACACCATGACAAGAAAAGATATATATATATATATATATATATATATATATATATATATATATATATATATATATATATATATATATATATATATATATATATATATACATATAATACAGAATTTTAGGTAAGAACCTCAAAGCATCAAATAATAACATCATGCCAGTGACCGTCATAACGCCTATATAGCTAGATATAAATAGAGGTGGCTTTATGTTTTAAATAGGATGTCCCGAAAATATGTAGGAACAGGAATTTACAATATCGAGCCCACGGGTATTCACATACAGTAGGAGGTAAAAAAACATATACAGTACATCTTAAGTCAACATTAAATATTCACAAATGAATAAGCAACAATAAAAGTAAAAACAATATATTTAAAAAAATAATCTTCCTGAACTTTACTAAACCACAATATGATTAACTGTGGTTCATTTAGATAACACTGATATTCCAAGTGTACAATAAGTCATCAGTTTGGTGGTTCAGTGCCTTGCACTATATAATGCTGACAAGCCAAGCAGCAGATGAATAACAAATACTGAGTGATGAAGGATAAAGGGTAGGGATCAAAACATCCTCCCATCAAGGCATTGTAACCCCTTGTATTCTTCTGAAATTAGATACTGCACCAAAACCCAGGTAATCCCAGGCTTCAAACTCCCAATCTTTGTGAAATGCCTGGTAAAAATACACTGGAAAATGAATAAAAACAGTATGTAAATAAATGTAAATAAACTGCCAAAGAGCAAAATGTCAGTTTTGATATATGCTGGTATAATTCATTTCGAATGGGGACAAAAAAAAGTAATGCATTAATGTAGATCCCTGTGTGATGCTGAGTCGATTACTCTTGTGTAGGAATAGGCCTGAGAACGAATGTGTTTATGCTTATTTCTCCTTGTGGAGAAACTGTAAAGAAACACCATGTACGGGTTGTAATGCATGTGTGAATTTATGTGAAACAAGCTGATCGAAGTGTGCGTGTGTGTGTGTATACAATAAATATACATTTCACAGGTCAATGAGTCTCGGATTTGCACACTGTTTACGTGACTTTATTAGATGAGTCGGATGCTTTGGATTTCCGTTACAAATTACACTGTAAGCATTGTGCGCTTTAGCCAGGCTTTGCATTATTTATCCATTTTATGAAAGGCATGTTTTTATAATTATAATGAAATTAATAATTTTCCTCTCTTTTTTGCCATTCCCTCTTCCTCCTCAGTTTCTGACAGCCCAGCAGGAGCAGCAGGAGTTGGACCAGGAGGAGGGCTGGATTCCTCCCAGCCCCGGTTCTCCTCCTCCCTCCCCACCTACCTCCCAGTCCAATGCCAGCTAAGTGGTGCAGACTCCGCCTTCTTCCTGCGGGAAGCCAATCAAGAGGTGATGCGAAATGGCAGCCTATCATCATGGACTGAGCCCTTCTTCCTCCACCAACTGGAACCAGCTGTTGCCGCCCCACAATCCCTGCCAAGTGTCAATTGCAGCTACGGAAACCTGAGCATTGAGCAGCCAATCCCAGTGGAGCTGCTTCAGGGTCCACCACCGCATCTGCTGCTGCCGACCAACCAGGTGACTTTGAACTGGAGGGTCAAAGGTCAAGTGGTGGTGCCCAGAGTGGGGTCAACGCGGCCCTGGATACAGGTACTGGCAGTTTATTGTATGACTTTGAATGTTCATTGGTCTTTTACTCATAAATCTTCTCATACAATTAAATAAGTCTTTAGGCTTCACATTATACTTAATAGGCCAATCCCAAACCGGAAGCATGATCAAATCCAAAGGTATTTAGAGGATTTAATCTATAAATGTATCATATGTTTGCTCATGCATTCTATCATTACATACTTATTATTGACCACTTGAAGCTTGACCTTTGGCTAGGAAAAGAATGAGAGCGATAAGAGTGAACCAAAGCACAAACATTGCGTGCAAGAAAACAAAATCAGTTAGCTGAAAGATTATATAATGCTCTGTGGAGCTGAGGGGCTGCATGGTTGGGTGGTAAATCTTTTTGGGTTTATCAGTACGAGCAACACCTTTCACATTACACAAGTAATGGAGGGAAGAAGTGCAGTACTTTCCATCCACTGTAAATGTAAATACCCATTGTTGATGTAAATATATTGATTAGGGCACATTTAAAGGATATACTCATGCAGAAATCTGTCTGCAAGGCAGAAAGATGCAAAAAACGTTTTCATGAATTGGAGCAGATGATCAATTTCTTTGCCATTTCTAACCCATTTTGCAAGAGAACATTTGTAGTTGTTGATTGTTTTGGTATTATTGGACAATTATCTTGTTGGCTAGCTGTTCTTCTACTAATTTACCCATTCTGACATTATCTGCATTTGTTTTGTCCTCAGGTGCTGTTTTATCTGGTAGGGCGGCGTTGGGATGAGCCTGAGCTGCCTCCACCAGCCCTCCTCCCATGTGTCAGAGCCGTGGCCATCCGTGACACAAGTGAAGCAGCACCCTCGGCGGGCTGCCGGCTCGTGGGACCATCTGGCATCTGTGTGATCCGTCTGGAGATTCCCCCAGCTTGGTTTACACCACCGCAAGTGAGAAAAAAACCTCCTGAAGTGACTCTACCATCAGTGGATGTGTATTACTCAATCATACCAGTGGAAGGAGCTAGTCAAGAGTGTCCCTCCATTGTTAATGAGCCATGGAGAGGTCAGAGTGCAAACGTCGGGCCTCTTGGAGGCCTGGGCATGGGCCTCGGGGGCCAGTGGAGCTCCCCAGTGGATGGGGGTCTTCAGGACATGCTGAAAGCTGGTTCTGTGGCAATGACCGTGGGCCCGGTTTCTGCCAAAGGAGAAAAATTGAGACTGGATGAAAATGTGGAGGTTCTGGTGCCACCCAGTCCGGTTCGGCTTGGCAAGACGGTGGCGTTTGGCGTCTACATGAAGACAGGTTCAAACACGGAACAGTTTACATTGAGGTGGGAACACGAATGCTTTCAAATAACTTATTTGGCTTTGATTTTTTATTTGGTGTTCTGTTCTCTTTTGTCTCATTTCCCTTTTTCTACGGTTTCTGATTCTTTTTTTTCTATCATCTCCACTTATTTCTTTCCTCCTCATCTGCTCTCTCTCATCTCTTAACACCGCCGCCTCCCGAGGTTGATGGCTGTCACCTTTGTGTAACAAGCCTCTTTCAGGAGCCATGCAAAGAACAACCTAATGAATATTCATGACTGATCCAACGAGAGAAGAAAACACAGAAAATGAGAAGCGGGAGAGGGAAAGGCTGAGGGACTTAAGGTTGGAGTGGCAGGGAAAGAAGAAGCATAAAATTAGAGTAGATCCTGGTTTCTCAAACTGGAGGGTGTTACCCAAATTGTGTCTCAGGTGTGCCTTAAGAATTCACCTACATGCTTTTCCACATCATCTGCAATTTGTTTTCATGTGCTTCCCAGGAAACAAATTTCAACGAAAATGAGTTTACAACCCCTGATCTAGACTAAGCATGCATAACGGCAGCCCATCTATGCCTCTTCACTTCACTGACTTTAGGGATTTCAGGCTGAAAAATGACAGATTTATCATTTTTCATGTATTATTCTATTTAGAGAACATCCCAGCACACAACACCGTGGCTGTATATACTGTAGCAATTTTCTCCAATGAGGTTAGAACTGTTGAAAACTTTTTAGAATCATCTCTGAATAACAATACATTTTTCACTATTTCAGTCTCACATTCACTCAAAGAAAACCTGGAATACACTGAACACGGTTATTGACACGTGTCAACTGACTCCCCTTTTCACATGAGGCTTGAACATTTTTTCAGATCATTTGTGCAATGTCAAAAGAATCGATTTTAGATAATGAAAGCTGCACATTTGTATTTGGAACCGCTTCAGTTGCTGCATTTTTCAGAATGACAATATTACCCTTCCAGGAAGAGGATGTTGATATTTTTGCTGCCTTTGGAGAATATCTAAGTGTCTTAGTATCTAATTCTATTTGATGTAATTAATGACGTGTATTTACTTATTCTGACTGATTATAACTCTACTTAGTTTGAAGCTGGGCAGAGGTGGGACTTCATATACTAATGTGTCATTTGTCCCACCTATCAGTTAAAACAAAACTAATCTAGATTAACAAAAGTACATTTCCAGGATAATTGCCTGACATCCCTGTCCCTAATCTTCCTCTCTCTGTGTGTTGCCGTTCTCTGTTCGCGTCGGGAAACAACAACAAATTTCGAGCTTGCAAGCTACATGCTGAAAATTACAAGTTTTGAAGAAAGTTTGGATTATGCAACAAGGCAGGCATGCTTGGTTCTTTCAGCGAGTAATTGTAAAAATTTACAAAGAATATGTTTACTGCATTTACTGTCTAACTGGGACATGTTAGGACCGATTGGTGTGGGATTGCTATGGATGAAGTATACATGGCGATACACTCATAAGAGCAAATTACATCTAACTATTTATCCAGCTAATTTATATAGCTCATGTTACTGTATTGTGTTAACAGTTAACTTCAGTTAATATTGTATGTGGCGTTTTTTTTTTTTTGCAGGGTGCAAAATAAGTTCCTTCCTGAGCCGCCCAAGACGATTGCGATTGGCTAAAAGAAATGCAAACAACCCAGAATTTTTTTTTATCCTATCCCAGAATTTAGGTGTGGTGTAGCCAGACCTTACTTCACAGCACTGTGGAGATAGGTATATAAAAAAGCTAACACGGGAGTCAATCAAGCACAATCTGTACATGCCCGAATAGTCCTGATGGTGTGATCAGACCGGATCTCACCAGGTGAAATTTGCTCCCATTGTGGCGAAAAGTAGCAGTTGGGGGTTGTTCTTACTCCCGCCTAAACTGGCTGGACATTAGAAAGCCTTCTGTGATTTTCATGACTTCACATGTGTAGCTTTACCATGGATTTGTAGGGCTTTTGAAACTGTTGTGTACTTTTACTGTTACAAACTTTCATTGCAGAATATTGCATCTGCAAAGTAATTACATATCACAAGCATAAGCTCTTTCATATGAAATGAGTGGACCTCTGTGTGGCAGCAATACACTTGCACTTGTGTATTTGATGAGTGATTTGATTGTGTTGCATTGCAGACAGGTTATTCGAAATGCCAGTAGGACTAGGAAGCAAAGGCAGTATACATGAACCACTTGTAGGGAAGAAGATCCTTGGCAATGGGGGTTTGAAGACAATTACAAAACTGACAAATGATAACAGCCTCAAGACCCTATTAACTCTAAAGTAAAACAGTGTTATTGGTGAGATTTAACATTCTAACAGGATATTCTAAAAATTCTAAAAGATGCAGACACAAATCAATGATGTCAACAGGATCTAAGTTGTGCATTTCTTTGTGCGCAATCATTCCTGAGGTCATCAGAGGACACTGGAGGAAAAGAAGTGGCTAGACTGCACTGCACCTTGTCCCACTACCTGCTGACAAAGTTCACAAACACACAACCACACACACACGGGCACAGACAGAGACTGAGACACTGAGCACAGTATTTCTCTATGCCCTGTGTACACACACATACTTCTTCACAGTACATGCACACAGACACATACACGCTTATGTGTGTGTATTAAACACGCACGCACGCACACACGCACACACGCACGCACAGACTCACATAGATGTGATGAGGTGGCCTCTTTGGTTCCCCCTAAAGACACTTTGTCTTTGTCTTTGTTGTATTACACCCCTGCTGTGTGTGTGTGTGTGTACACTTGTGTGTGTGTATGTACACTTGTGTGGTACTGCTACAGAAACATAGTGATGGGAAAAAAAACACCATCTCCTTTTTTATGGCATCATATCTTTTTTTTTCCCTTGGCTTCTTTCTCTATATTTCAGCAGGTCCTGCTATATTCTGTTTTTCAGTCTTATGTGCCGTGTATCCAACTGTGTGTCAATGTTGAAGAAGGTACAATTTAAAAAAAATCTATCCTTTATTTGTAACCACCCATTGGGGGGGGGGGGCTGGAGCCGATCCCAGCTGACATTGGGGGGAGAGGCAGGGTTCACCCTGGTTCAGCCAGCCAATCACAGGGCTGATAGAGACTGACAACAATTCACGCTCCCATTCACTCACACCTACAGGCAATTTAGAGCCAACATTTAACTCAACACCTGCATGTCTTTGGACTCTGGAGAAAATCTTTGCATCTGAGTGTGTGTGTGTGTGTGTGTGTGTGTGTGTGTGTGTATGTGTTTGTTTGTTTATCCTACCTTTAGTCTTGCCCTCTGCCCTAGCATACAGTCCCATGGTTAATCTCCCATGTTAGAAGCACAGTCAGACATGTAATAAGGTTTAAGTGGATCTCATTCCTGTGTATTTGTGTGTGTGTGTGTGTGTGTGTGTGTGTGTGTGTGTGTGTGTGTGTGTGTGTGTGTGTGTGTGTGTGTGTGTGTGTGTGAGAGAGAGAGTGTGAGACACACACGTAATAAGCCTTAAGTGTGCTCCATCACACAGAGGTGATGTGATTATGATAAACTGCTGAGGTGATGAAGGCACACAGAGAAAGGAAGGGTGAGAGAGACAGACAGAAACAGGAAGAAAATGAAAGAGGGGGAAGGATAAAAGAGGGACCATAACGGAAGAGATAGAAAACGCTGAAAGTAAGAAAGGGAAAAGCTTCCTTCACTTGCATCCAGGGCCGTGCAGAAACCTTTTGAGGGGCCAGGGCTCAAATTCAAAAAAGGGCATATGGAACAAGATTTGCTAACAATATACAGTATGTCATCTTTATTTTAAAAACTGTATATTTTACATTTTAACATAATACTAAATCCACAATACTCTACACCTCAAAATGAAATATAGAGCCTTACATTAGACTATATTCACACAAATACAAGATAATGAGATATCAAACCAGAAACAGTTTAATTGTAGCCTATAACTGCAACCTGAGCTGACTATCAGATTTCTGTAGCAGTGGGCTAGTAGGCTTTGAATCAGAAAGGGATTTGCAAAGGTATGCAGCATGTTTCAGATTATTTTCTCAAAATATAAGGATGTCCTTTATTTAGTCAAAATATATTGACCACCAACCTACACCGCAGAATACAAATAACCTAAGCTAATTTCCCAAAGAAGTGACATGTTCTTTTAAGTGGGCTGCTGGTTGAGAGGCAGAAAGCAGACACACACACACACACACACACACACACACACACACTAAACTACAGAGAACTGCTACTGTCTTCTCTTGTGTATCAGAGAATGAAACGGTGACGCTATAAGGCTATCACGCGATGAGTAATTGTGGCCGCGGCAGCTCGTGCAGTTACTGCAAAATGTCACTACTCCAAAGTTATCTGCCTGCTGGCTGTTTTAATCCTGGAGGAGACTCGTTATCTAGTGGCAGCCAAACCAAATGTGCATGCATGCATTCTCATTTACTTCAAAAGCACACTTACCTGCACTTCAACTTTCTCTCGCTCTTGCTGGCCGCGCCGCCGACGGATGGCATGGACTCACTTGTATCTAAGTGGCGCGCCTGGCAGGAAGCCTGGTCATCACGTGATATGAAGGTTTAGGTTGTTTTATCTAGCTAATTATTATTGGTAAATATTATTCTTAAACGTACCACTTGTGGGCCATCGTCAAAGAAAAAAGGGCACTTTGGCTTTGAGGGGCAAAAGGGGCAGGTGCTCAAGCACCCATAGCCCCCCCCCCCCATCTGCACGTGCATGCTTGCATCTCTGCTTACATGATTCTGTCACTCTGTGATGAGACTGAAGTCTGCAGACTGCTAGCTGTAACTGTGGTTGTGAATGTCTGAGGCATCTGGTAGTGATGAAGTTACACCGCTAAGTTCTTCCTCCAATTCAGTCACATTTTGTGTTCGAGTCACACCATCAATTTTATCATTTAATTCTTCCCAAAGCCAAAGACACCACGTTGTCCCTGGATATATCTCTGCTGACACTAACCTTTTTATTTTGCACAATTGTACATCCAAATGTACTTTCTAATTGATTACTGTATTTATCTGAACAGTTGTCACTACTCTTGTTCATTCCTTTCCTTCCATCCAAGACATGAACAAAAGACATGAACACAAGATGTGAAAATGTATATGATCACATAATTGTTGATTTTTTAAATACATTTTATATGTTTCGTATTCATCTATCCATTCAGTATCAAGTTAGAATCATAAGAAAAACTATTGATTTTTGTCCTCCCCAAAAAGTTCTTAATTTCTCATATAGAAGGGTCCATATGAAAGTTTACTGTTAAAATAAAGGCAATTTTGCAGAAACACATTGTGGTCATATACTAAGTGGCAAAACTGTAATTATTTGATTTTATTGTATTAATCCAGAGGATGATGCTGAAAGTTTAGTCACAGGAAGAAAAGAAAAAAATGAATATGTAAATTTAAAAGGTTTTCTTTGCACTGTAACTGTCTGCTGCTCCTGGAATTATTACAGAGTGCCACTGTCACAGACTGTGACTAAATGAAAATGACTGATAGACAACTACACATGTATATGGCTGAAAGAACACAACAGACATATGACACATGTGCTAGATGAGTCTGTAATTTGTTTTTGACACTCAATCTTAGATGTTAATAATATCAATGGGCCAAACTTAAATGGACTCCCTGGCTCGTTGTGCCTAAACCAAGATTCATTTTGAAAGGACAAAAGGAGAGACCATTTGATTAATTAAGAAATACTCAAAAAGTGTAAAGGTGTTTTGTGCTTATCGTGTTATTCAAGATGTTGAAAAAGAAAAAAGAAAAAAGGATATTTGTCAAAAAGAGGTTATTTGTCCAACTTGTTATATCATAATTCTAGGGTTACATCAGATTAGCTGCAGTTGTCCATTCATCAAACAGATTTCCAATACAGATGTTCCTGCTATGTTTCCACTTTGCCACATGCGACGGTGAAGGTATATGATTATCTCACGTTTTCCTCTTAAACACAGTGGAACGTCCTTAAATATGACAGAACAATAAGATTATGGGCATCAGACATGCAAGATGGTTGCTTTTTTTGGGCCAAGCAGACCTAGGCTGTGGTGTTTCTACAGTGAGCTAAAAACACTGTCAACCAGTACGCACGTTGTCTCCAGTGTAATTCTGTTTCCATTACGTTTTCTGTTGGTTCTGACTGTTGTTACATGTCCTATTGCTCAGTTCATCCAAAACTCATACAACCTCCATAAATGTTATTGACATATCTTCCTGTGCACCAGAGAAGGTAAAACCTACAACCAAAAATTGCTTTTATGAACTGGTTTAGGGTTGATTCATTACTGGATTAACAGTTGTAACAATAGTGCAGGCAAAAGGGAAATTTCAAAAAGTTTCCTTGCAAAATTATGCCAACTCTCTAACATAATGTTCGGACTGCCCCATAAATGTTGATCTGTTGATGGAGCTTCTGAGTCGATCTTCATGTTGTCAATCAAAGCACAATACTTTTTCTGCTGTATCATTGTACACAGAAGGACACAGGACGACAGCATGGTGGGCTACACAATCTTACAAACCTAGTCTTGGTGCCAAAGTACATACCTGCCAACCCAACAGATACAGCCCTAACTTCTGCAATTGTTAACATATATAAGCTGTTTTCTGCTGGAATGCAATTAATTCACTCTAAAATCAAATATAGAACTTCCCTTGTCATGCATTAATCCTTAATAAGTACACCAGAAAACAAAATACACACATTAAAGGTGCAGTAGGTAAGCCTTATAAAACTAACTTTCTGTCATGTTTGCTGAAACTGACCCTATGTTCGAGTAGAACTACATGAAGCAGGTAATTAAAAAAAAACATCCGGCTCCTCTGGCACCACCTACAGCCTGTAGTGTGATTTGCAAAAATCCACCACTCCCTGTTCAGATGCACCAATCAGGGCCAGGGGGGCTGTCTAACTGCGTGTCAATCACTGCTCATGCACACGCATTCATTCTCCCTTGTGGGGGGAGTGTCTTAGGAGACCGTTTTGCTTGTAACTTCAAAAGGTAGGAAAAGAGGACACAACTTGATGATGAATTCATGTCCTATGCAGCTCTAGTTCAGTAAGCATTCAGCCAGACATATTTAATACAATGTTTCAATTAGTGGAAACTCCTGCCAGAGAAGTTCTGATGCTTTTAATCTCTTTAGTTGAGCATTTCAATTTTTCTTAACAGTGGGAATGTTGACAGAACGAGGGTCAAAGTGATTAGTATCTCCCTCATTAAAAAGCTGTCGTCTTGAACTGTGTGCTATCGTTGTTTGGTTAGGTAATTAGCGAGATGATTACTGATGAGGGGATAAATGCTATGTGTGTGTGTGTGTGTGTGTGTGTGTGTGTGTGTGTGTGTGTTAGATATACTGCAGATAGAGACTGATTGACACAGCGATTATCAAAAGGCAAATATGTTTTTCACTCTCTGCTTGTGTTCTCTCTCGTTTGTCTCTATTTTCTCTCACTCTGTTATCATGTGACTGGTATTATAATAGCCATTCGTTTTTCTGTGAAACCTGTATTTATTGTCCCATTCTTATTTCTGTGTGTGTGTGTGTGTGTGTGTATGTGTGAAGGGCTTAGTGGATTTTTCCTAGGATCAGAGGGGAGATGTACTTCTAAGGACCAGCTAGTCATCTCTGCTGGTTACACCTCACACACACACTCTTTCTCCTCGGTGTCACCACACAGACACAGACACACACACACACACACACACACACACACACACACACACACACACACACACACACACGCATGCACGTCCAGGATGCCTTTATTCCACAAAGCTCGACCATTGATTTCACCTCAAATGCCCTTTCACCAGCAAGGAGGGAAAATCAATTGTTTTTGCAAGTGTGTGTTTGTGTGTGAGTGTATTTGTGGCCTTAAGTAAACACATTGCATATGGTTATTATTGTAATTGTTTTTTGCATATGTGCACATCCGCTTTGGTATGCATATTCCTCATCATTTGTGTTTAACAGTATGTGATTCGTGTGTGCCTAAATATAATATGTTCTATGGGAGTATATCATGATGTTTGTCTCTCTGGTTCAGTCTGTACTCTCTCTCTTTGTCTTTATTTGTTTGTGTGTCAGTGTCCTTGTTTCTCTGCTGCTCGTTGTGTTGAACCCCTGCAACTGACACATTTATACAATCTTGCAAAGACAATAAAGATGAAAAGAATGAGAATTAGATGCATTTCTTTCAGCTGGGATGAAGGCAATAAGCTTGTGGGGTGAGAAAACAAAAACACCACCCACGACCAAAAGAAATTAGTGTGCATTCTATTCATAAAGTGACTGATAGTGATGGGTGATTGTTTTTGTTCTTGTTTTACAGCTTTTGCTTTTTTCATCTGTAAATGAAAGCCAGTTATGTAGTACCATATTTACTGTAAAAAGATCTTTAATAAGCTTTGACTTTTATGTGTTCTTAAATTGATTGTCAAAATTAGTCATCTCTTCTTTCTCCCAAGAGTAGATACAGGAGATTGTCTCTTTGGTCCGCAAAGTAATCAAAACATTCTGTAAACCTCCCAAATCAACCATGGGTCAGTGGTAGATGCTTTTGCGTGAGTGCTTCACGTTACATATTGGCTTATACCATTTGTTGGATGATAAGCTACTTCTAAAAGATCTTGTAGCAACTCTAAAGCTAACTGATGAGTAATAAATCGGCAATGTGACAATTGTGGATTGTCAAAATTACAAGAAATAGGATGTTGAACAGTGTTAACCTCCGAGTACCTACTGTACATTTGTCCCTTACAAAAGAATTGAGAGACTGTCTGGAGTAAGAATTATTGCACAGTGGTTGACCTGATTATTACTAAACAAACCTTGCAAGACACTAAAAGATGTTTTAACAATGTATGAAACGTATTAATTTGTAAATTGGTAGCAGCATGCTACCATCCATGTAAGCATGAATTGCCAGAGAAACAATCTGGTGAAACATGGGTGAATCGTGGTATCTGTGTTCTCATCACTTATGGCGTTTTTCCATTACATGGTACCTGCTCGACTCGCCTCGACTTTACTCGCCTCGCCTCGATTCGACTCGGCACACTGTGCATCCGTTTTCCATTGCAGAATTTAGTACCGCCTCAGCGTGGCTGGTCGTCATATGCCGGCTCGACGCACACACACCAGCGCACAAGTATAAACATCAGGACACTTGAGCTTGTTTTACAGTTTTGTGGAGGCTCCACGCAGAGCTTTCTCTGTAGCCTATGTAAGTGGCCTGATGTTTATACTTGTGCGCTGGTGTGTGCGTCGAGCCGGCCATGTGTGTGTGTGTACGTAGGCTACGGCGACATATCTGCCTGGAGTCTCCGCAGGACTGTCACTTTCACGTCACCTTTTCGGCTCGCCTCAGCTCGCTTGGAACCTTGACTGAGGTGGTACTAAAAAAAGTAAAATAAAGCAAATAAACTATGTAGAGAAATAGACAACTAATAAGAAAAACTAAAACATCTAAATCAGAAATGATCTGTTTTCCAATTTACATGTGTTGTAAGCACACACACTACCTCTCCAAAGTTCACAAGTGATTGGTTATGAAATTGTTCTGACTCTGATGGATATGTACGAAAACAATACTTTGCCAAGATGTTAGTCTTAAGAAAGTTGTTTGGCTACAGGGACTGAAAGTAGAGCTCTGGAGATGTTTTAATGTTGTTTTAGAGAAGCGAGTCATTGGGGGAGTCCGCTAGAAGAGGTCGTTCACTAGCAAGGACCACACCATCAACCAGATACATTTGAACGATTTAATAAGAAAGATGATTGGAATGCGAGGCATGAAGAGGCCGATATGCGAAGCGGGAATTTTCTTATAGTCATCGTTTGATTTGACGTTGACTGCGTTGTGGGGAGGCTCCGGGAGAGAATCCGCCGTAGCACTCGCACATGACGGACTCCCTTAGGACCTAAAGAAGAGGAGAAATGAGAGGAACAGAAAGAGGGTGGGAGGGGTGTGGAAACCGAGCGCGGATGAGAGGAGAAGGTTAGGTGGTATTTATAGGAATGCCGGAAGAGGCGTGTTTGAGGTGTGGCCCTGCTCCTGAAACTCTGCTAAGTAGCTTCAACAAAAAAATGCATGGCTTAGAGGCCTCAGCAGTTGAGACACTACTGTGGACGCCATACGCCTGTGCAGATGACACATTGCTAGAGTAGGTGTACCAAGATGATGGGGCCAGGATAAGATACAGAGTGGAGCAGAGCCTTAAGACGAATGCATTCTCAACTGTAAAAGTTGAAGTAGAAGGTGTCACTTGTGTTCCTGGACGAAGAACAGGGAAAGCAGTTTGGTTTCACAGGGGCAGGTTATATGGATTTGAAGTGGATCATTTTGCACATGTACTGTACATGCACATTTTCAGTGCGGGCCCAAAGAGACTTTGCATGAGATGTTGGTCTATCAAAGTTAACTTGACTTAATTTGACAATTTAATGCATCATACCTCTGCCTGCATAGGAGCTACTCTATACCTGCACACTGTCAATCGTTAGATAGTTTTTTTATTCATCCTAACAATATTTTCCTAACTTTACTGTACTTTTATGCATCCTAAAATACTCCATTCTTAATTCAAGATTTGATGTTGGTTCTCTGCAGGTAATCAAATAATCTGATAGGGAATAATATGAGGCATTATTGTAACACAGAGGCATATGTGCACAAAAAACTCCTGAGAAAACTAAAATATACAATAATATCGTAAAAATATTATCAGGAAATGTATTTAGACTTTTTCATACATTGGGAGAGTTAACATAGACAAATGCACACTTACATATTGAAGCAATAATTCACATGTTTGACAAGAACGTAGATTATATAACCATTAATCTGTGAGTGTTACAGTATCTTCAATATGAGATGACACACACACATTCTAAATGGTGGACATTTAAAAATTGCTTTACTACATTATTCAATGACCTAATGCCAGGAGCCAGTCTGAAAGAGTCCAGCTGAGTCTGGAAGGTCAGACTGAAGCCTACAGTCTTTGGCGAATATTAATTCTTGCAGAAAGTCCTGAGGAACATTCATGACCACAACAGCAAGCTGCAGCCTTCATGATAAACTAAGATAAATCAGTATATGATGATGATGATGATGAAACAGTGGCTTGCTTCTGTGTCATTTGTGGTAACTGTCGCATCATACTGTCAAGCAGTTTTGTTAGGAAAGAGTCGGCTAATCTTTGTGCCCTAGACAAATTCTAGTAAGAGATGATTTGCTTTTTTTTATCATTACAGTGATTGTACTTGCGCTGCTTCACATGTAAGCACATGTGCGATGGGGCTGCATATTATACAGTATGTGGAGGTGCACCACAGCTTTAACGTCTGTTTGTGTTTGTGCTAGTGCTACGCTGTTGTTACAGTAAATGTTAACTCACTGTTGTTGGTGTGTTGCATTTCATTATACATTGCAATTTTTAGTTTGCAAAGCACATACTGCCTATCAGAAAAGTGCATTGGATAAGGACAGAGGTTTCAACTGGGATGCATGTCGCCACTGTGAGAGAGAGTCACCTGGTAAAACCGTAGCCCAACTGCTAGGACCAAATCCGATTAAGAACGGACTGAAATTGAGAATTACTGACTGTAAAACATCTGAATGGAAAAAAGAGACATAGTAAAACAAGCTTACGGTAGGGGATTTTACATGAGGGGATTTTTCCCCCCTCATTTTGATGGTTGTTGGTACATTAATTTTGTTGTTAAAAATATATGAATGTTCTTAAAGTTCATATAAAGTTGGGGTGGTGGGTATTAGTGATCAATGTGGTATTAGGTAGATAAAATAATTGCCTTAAGATAAATCTACATATATGCATTGAAATGTAGACAAAAATGGCATACAAAGAGGCTGTTAACGAGGACATAAAAAACACATTTGCATACACTTAAAACATGACAGTGACTAAACAAAAAAACTTAATTTTTTTGACATGATTTACTACGTTGTTTTCCTTTACTGTATGTTATGGTTACTTCTTAATGCTGTGTCACTTCTTCATAGGTGGATTAACTGGAGCTCTGCAATGGTACTGGACTGTTGTACCCGAAGTTCTAAATTCTTCAAATTGTTTTGTCAAAGACTTTCAAGTAATTTCAAGGGCCTTAGGTATTACTATCATTAATAGAACTTTTAATTATAACACGTCTGCATCCTCCACTCCTCTACTGAAAACTGCTCTTACTGGCATTATCACCTTTTCACTCTGATATTTTCCTTGAGAAGTCAGTCTGGTTAACACTCTATTACCAAACACACACACGCACTCGCACACGCACACGCGCATGCACAAGCACACGCACACGCACACACACACACACACACACACACACACACACACACACACACACACACACACTCTCTCTCTCTTTCTCTATTTAACCCACACAGTCACTGTCTCTGTTTGTTCCCCTAATCCAGTCTGCACCATCATTCTGTTGACAGCATTCTTCTTCTACTTTCTCTCCTCCCTACCCTTTAATTCCCCTGTCACCATCTCCCTTTCTTCCTTCTCCCTTCTCCGGTTTTCTCTCTCACTCTCTCTTTCCATCTCAAATCTGTCATGAATATTCATAAGGGTGTTATTTGCATTGCTGGCTCCTGAAAGAGGCTGAGTACACAAAGGTGACAGCCATCAACCTCGCGATAGCGCCAGTGTTTGTATGTTTTGAGGCTCTGACTGTGTGCGAGGGCGAGAAACATAGACCAAGGTAGACATGGAAGAGGAGAAGGAGCCAAGTCAGAGAAGAGTGGGTTTATTTTTTGGGCTGTATCACTTGCAAAATGAATGACATTATCACTGAAATTCTAATTAACATGTCTCTGAGTATGAGCAAAATTTGAAACATGTTTTGCTTTTGGAACTCAGTTATTGAAATGACAGTGATCCGCAGAACAGTTGTGTATGTGCGCACACTCTTAAAGTGCTCATATTATGCTCATCTTCAGGATCATAATTGTATTTAGAGGTTGTACCAGAATAGGTTTACATGGTTTAATTTTCAAAAAACACCAGAGTTTTGTCGTACAGCACATTGCTGCAGCTCCTCTTTTCACCCTGTGTGTTGAGCTCTCTGTTTTAGCTACAGAGTGAGGCATCGCACTTCTGTTCCATCTTTGTTGGGAGTCGCACATGCGCAGTAGCTCGGTAAGGACAACCAGCCAGTCAGAAGCAGAGTATGAGGGGGTGCCATGCATGCTGGCAGCTAGGCGAGCATTGTAACGTGTGTTACAAAGTGACGTACGTTTGTCACGGAAGTAAAGGCTGGACTACAATAGAGCAGTTTGGAGCAGTTTAGAGCAGTTTGTGAACAGTGTTTTCTGTTGGAGATGGTAAGTCCCTTTGGGGGGGACTTTGGGCTTTTTCACTTTGTAAACCTATAACATGCACAAAAAAGATATATAACACAATAAAGGAAAGGTAAAAAGCAAAAAAGCCTAATATGAGCACTTTAACACAAATTTCCCCATCTCTCCCTGCTTTCGACTCCCGACCCACTTCTGTCTCTTTCTCCTTTTCTTTGCGTGCCTCTATCAAGGGCATAAATCCCAGGGGGGGACAAGCCTTAGAGGCTTGTCCCCCCCTAGAAATATCATTAAAACAGTGCTGTGTATTGTAAATAAAATAATTATGTATTCTTAAAATATCTGTGTAAGTAGTAAAACAATACAAACCCCAAAAAATGCTTTTTAAGTTTAGAAACATTTTGAGTCCCCCCTCCCTTGCCTCACAGTGGTTTGGTCCACTGCATGCTGTACGTTAGGAATCGGATCTGCACTCGACTCACAGTCACATCGGGTAGTGACAGGTATATAGTAAGTTTGCTATGTTAGTGTAATATAATGTAACATTAGCTAGCTTGTTTAATAGCTTGTTGGATAGAAATGCACCCACTACAACTAACGTTACCATGGCGATAAGTCTAATGTTATGTGTGTGAACTGACATTAGGGTTAATATTGAAGATCTACAGTTGTGTTTGAAGTGGCTGATCAGTGGGTTTGCTGCAGCTAAATATATATCCTCTGTCCCAGACGAAACCTAATATTTATGCGGAGGACGCAAGCTCATTTTATAATTATTATATGACCGCGTGGTGAACCTATGAACCTAACTCATATTTGATGAGCTTTACTAATGGCTCACTAATTTACATTATGATCAGCTAATTTAACAAGTGTACAAAAGTACTGTATTTCTTTTATATGGGGACACTTTTTCAAAATAAGTCATTATGTTTTAAAGTATTTTTGTGGCTTGGAGGACACAAGTCCTCTACGAGTATAATTGTGGCTGTATTATTTGTGTTCCCTTCAAAAATTGCTCTTCAAAAATGTTATGTTTATTGTCCCCCCATACTGTTAGATCAGATTTACGCCCATGGCCTCTATTGCTCTTTGAGTCTAGGTCTGCCAAAGCTAGGTTGGGGATGCTTCCTATGCAAATGCATGGCCGGTTATTGCGTGTTTATTGTTCGTGTCACTCCTTGTTGCACAATAGAAGAGCCCTATTTAGAAACAGGGCTCCTCTATCCTGCTTCTGCATTCCTCTGCGCTGGAGATGCACATTTTAAAGGTGCAGTAAGCGATGCTGCGCAAAGATTGTTGATATTTGAACTCAACTGCCAAACACAATACAACCCACCCTTCAGAAGCTCCGACCCCAGATTCACGGACAGATAACTGCTGACCGGCCAGCACATTCACATGCTGCCTTCCTCCCTACCTTGAACTGTCGCCGCCTGTTGCTGATTGGCTGGAATAGTGTTTTACGGCTCGTGCACTCCATTCTGTTTGTTTTCCATTTACACAGACAGGGCTGTGTTTGAACACCAGATGTTTTTTCAGCGCACAAAGAAAATACAGAGAGAGGTGAACGTGAGGAGATATTCACTAACTTTGACAAAAAGTGCATTGAATTAACATCACTTACTATACCTTTCTATGTGTTTAGGCATTTATCTCTAAGTAACGCCAGGAGTTAAAAAAAATGGAGTTTGAGGATAAGTTTGTTTTTATTTTAACAACCTCTGGGAAAACAGCTGATATTTTTACTAACGGAGAGAAATCCCTTCCCACAGCTATCCACCCTGGAACTCAAATAACATTTTTTATTTTCTTGGCCTGGGACCCAGGCTCATGAAAACATATGGTCTGTTTTATTATTCTGGGACCCACTTGAAATAAGCTAAGGATGTTCCTATTGTAGAAGTCCCAATTCGTACTGCACAATGGCTGAATTGCAGCTGCACTTTGGCTCCAAAACAGGATTTTGTTACTACATATTGTGTGGTGTATTGCTGGTATGTTTATTTCATACAATACATTTTTTTAATCAATTATAGATGTTTGTCTTCTACAGCATAACCAGTGGTGTATCTGCTCTGTAAACCACAAATCCTAAAATATCAGAAACCAAAAGGGAGACATTTATATTTCCACGCAGTTGCTAGTAGCCAAGGATGACAAGGAGCGTTAAAAAAAACATTATGGACTCTTCAGAATAGGTAATTACTGTATCTTCACTCGAGCTTCTGCGCGGGAAAGTCACCAGACGACACAAACTTCTGAACTTCTGAACATAGCCATACTGAGAAAAACAGAGAGTTGTGTGGAGCTGATAGTTTTAATTAGCTTTGTAGCAACTCATTTGGCAATGGCTTGAATGTAATGGACATTTATTTATTTTAAAACACTAAAGCTTTAAATGCTGCTAAACAATGGTTTTATATAACCTAGAAAAAAAGCATTCACCTTTCAAGTAATTTAACTGAACATAAACTCTGTTTTGTTGACACCTCTCCAGTGGTATTAAAAAATACTAAAGGGCACTATACAAAATATTTTAGGAAACCATCAAAGGATACCAGTGATTTGGCTCATATTTTCTTATTGCACAGCCATGTCAAACACATTTACATTGTTTTACTCAATTGCTTTATTGCGATGTTGTTTACTAAGCTGTATAAGCTAGTAGCCTAAGTATGTGCATCTGTATTACACAGGACAAAATCTTTTAGTGGACCTGTGTCCAACAGGCCCATTTGGTAATCCATCCATGACTAGCCTCTCCTCTTTTACCATTAACTCTCAATATGAAGAATGCCTCTGCGGCTCCACTTTGAAGTGGAATTCTTTAGGCTGAATCTTGTCTACATGGCCCTCCATTGTTACAGAATGCTACCATTCTTCAGAGACTGTCTGCTATAAGTAGCTTGTTTATCTGTTCAACACATTGTACATATTTTCTTTCTATCCCATTTGATTACAGTAATGCACTCACTGCTTTAGTTTATCCAAACTTGCAATTCACATTATCGCTTTCTCTTTTAGTACACATTTCTATTCAGTCTGCACTGCGGGGAGCCTTACACAGCAGCCCCAATACTGGGAACAATACTGTTTTGTGTCTGTGTATATATATATATATATATATATATATATATATATATATATATATATATATATATATATATATATATATATATATATATATGTCTTACACAGTGTAACCTGCTGACACACGTAAATACACGTGCACACAAGCTGGCAACATATGCAGGTATATGGAAATACTTTTCCTAAAAATAATTGTATTGTACAGCTGTGATCAATTGTAATTGATATGTTTCGATACACTGATCTGCTTCAAATTAGTTCCTTTTCATTACAAGAGCTATACTCCGGTGTTGGGAGTAACGCGTTACAAAAGTAACGCAATTACAGTAATGTATTCATTTTTGCTGTAACGCAGTAATATAACGCATTACTAACTCGTTACAATCTCAGTAACGCGAGTTACAACGCATTTTAACGCAACATTTAGTGGTGCGTTGTTTTTTTTTAAGAATTCACCAACAAATACATTTGCAAGATGGATATTATTTTCAGGAGTTATTACGCTGCGTTGAAGTGAGCTGTCCGGTTTCTGTTCCCGTAGTCAGAGCCAGAACCAGAGACGGAATGGACAACATGTATGTCCCAACAGGTGACGGTACGTCAGCGGCTGACAGATATAAACATGTCAGGAATTAATGTTGAGGCTTGCTACACGTAAATATCATTGTATTTTATCAGCCGTGGAGAGTAACTATGCCTGTAGTGGAATGGCTTCGAATGACGACCAAAAACGCTTCTCTTTTACTGTGACCATTTACTGTTCAATATGTTGCAGTTTAACAAACAAGAAAGTGAACAACTGTCAGTACCCAATCCGTGCGCATGCGCGAACACCTTGCGCTTGCGCAGAATGGATCGTACAGGCGGCACGGATCGGGTACTGACAACAACTTGAGTCTGACGGACATGTTGCCTCTCAGTAAGCTAGCAAGAGTAGACTACACAACAGACAACTTCCGTGTAGCCTACTTCACAATAAAAGCACTTCCTGTGACAGTTCGCAGTAAAACTAAATTACTGTTAAATAAGGTTGTGTAGGCTACCTTTTCACAAGTCAGCTGTAAATCAAGTACTGTAAATAATGTAAATAGTGAGTTTTAATCACACTATATTTGAACATTTCCTTTAGAGTGTTTTAAACTAAACAACATGAATTTCTTATTCAAGTGCTATAAACAAACATTTTACAACAATGCCGTACTTTTAATTGAGTATTTTCATTTTCTCCTACTTGCCTATTATATGTTTTACTTATCTATTTTTTATAGCTTTAGTTACTTTGCATATTTATATTAATTATACAAAATATGAATAATCTATGATGTATTGTAATACAACTAATTACTCTCAAATGACAGTAACTAGTAATCTATAATGTATTACATTTTGGAAGTAACTTGCCCAACACTGGCTATAACCGTGTCAACGTTCTTATAAACGTTTTAGTAAATGTTCTATCTTTAAAGGATTGCTTCTCAGAACTCAAAAGCATGTACTTCTAAAATGAAAAGAGCAAGTTTTAAGTGTTTTCTCCTCAGAATAACCCTATTTGTGCTCGATCAAGTGTGACTGTCTCCCTCTCCCCTTTCAGTCGCACATTTGCCCACTGAGCCAGTGAACACCATCAAAACTGTCTAGTTTTGATGGTGTCTTTTTTTTTCACACGTATGATTGCTCAGCCACCATGACAGTAACAGTATGTGGTGTTACAGAAAGCACCGGCCCAACCCAGTAGACAAAAATCTGCCTGTAAAAAAAAATCCTTTTTGTCTTGGTTGGATTGCATTTGTTCCTTAAAACTCTTCAAAGGAGAAGCTACAATTTCAGGCAGAATATAAGATGGCAATGGATGAGTGCTTAAACTTCAACTAATCTTTCTTTTCCTCTCAAACCTGTCCAATGATAAGTTTGAGTTTAGCTCTGAGCTGTGTAATCTCAGAAGATGCACACCTAAAAATAAGGCTGTTATTGTTCATTCCAGACACGGTACATCCTCGTAGATTAGTTACAGTTTAGTGGACCTTTAAAAAGCAATTCCTAAATCCTTCATGGAGTTCCGACTGGGATCGCAAAACATTAGCAATCATTTGTTCTTTTTCTTTTCTTTGAACTTCTCTGTGCCATGTGACCATTTAAAGCAACACTAGAGAACTTTTCCCGCTTTGGTCCCCCTACAGATTGGAAGCGGAATTGTCCTATTACGTCTCATTCAAACTAGTTATAGCGCACATATATAGCTATAGTGCAGTTATAGCCGGTAGAGAGCCGTAAAGTGAATGCAGAAGTTGCCGTTCACCCTGTTACGAGTTGTTGAACCACTGAAACGATTTTGGAAACATTATTTTAAGTTACAAAAGTTCTCTAGTGTTGCTTTAAGGTCACAGGGATTCTGTCACAAGGCACAGTTGCCCTGAACCTTATAATCTACTGGTCGCTTGTAATGTGATCTTTAAACATTTTTTAGTTTACTCTACTGTTGCACTCATTCTCAAGTCACAGTGGATGAGAGCATTACCTAAATGTGTAACACTTTGATGATTAAGTTACTTATTAATGAAGGAATTGGAGAACCCCTGAAGTCTTTTTAGATTGCAGTGTGTACAATAAGTGAGGTCAGGGAAACACCTGTACTCTGCCCTATTGGATATCTAGCTTCCAAATATTGATCATGGTTTCAGTTTGTCCTATCAAAGATGCTAAACACGTTCAGAGGATTTTGTTTTGAGTTTGGTTCCAGCTTCTAGTGACCGAGATTACTGTGATTTGTGTTTTATATATACTCTTATAACCATGATCATTGATTGAAAAGACATCTTTAGCGACCTAAGTACAAAGAGGCCTCCCACAAAAGTCTCTGGGTACGTCCCATAGCACTTAAATTGCATCCTTGACCCCTCCACTTGCCTCCCTTCCTTGTGTCTTTGTCCCTCCCACTGCGGAGGCCCGGGAGAGACGCAAGGAAATCATCGGAGGAGAGAGGCAACGAGCAAATTTGTTTTAGAGGGATGAGA